>JANJGN010000641.1:0-345084 GCA_026770705.1 Isurus oxyrinchus
GACATGTTTTCTGACATTTAACAATCCTTCATTTTTGTTTTCCAGAACTTGCCCTCTCCCACAGGGAGCCTCTGGAGCGCACACCCCACCCACATCTGCCTGGCGCAGAGTTCCCCGCTCCGTCCCTCTCGCTCTTCCCCTCTCCCACAGGGAGCCTCTGGAGCGCACACCCCACCCACATCTGCCTGGCGCAGAGTTCCCCGCTCCGTCCCTCTCGCTCTCCCCCTCTCCCCCTCCCCCACACAGGCAGCGCTGAGCACAGCAGCAACGCCTTCCACACTGGGCCAAACTTAACTGGCCCACCCAGCGTCAGATCACCAACCGGCCCCGACTGTGGGTGGGCTTCCTGACCACCCCCCCCCGCCTCCTCCACCCTCCCCCGCTGAGCCCACCCAACAAGGGCAACATTCTGCCCCACCCGGTTGTCAATGGTCAGACTGTTCAAAACTGTAAAAAATCCTGGGAGATCAAAACGAACTCACATTTGTGGGTGCTGCGTCTCGGTGCCCCCCCCCTCGCTGGCACTGCCATTGGAGACAGCCGCTGACCCTGCTGTCCTGATGGTCTCGCTGACCTTGGCGGGCGTCCTCTGGCCAGTGGAGCCTGTGCTGGCCCTGCCTGGGAGGGAGTGGCCAGTGCCAGGGCTGGCATCTCCCCAGTCACCGCAGCCTCATCAGATGCCACGGTCACTGGCGGAGGGGCGGAGGAGCTGCTGGCATCATCCAGAGTGCCCGGAGAGAAGCCCACAGAGATGACAAGCAGCTCATGTGCCAACGTGAGGTTCCTCTGGACCATCCTGCTCACCAGTGATGGACGGGCACCGAGCTGGGATCCTGGGTGCCTCATCATCTCCCACACTGACACTGATTGAACCTGCCTCTACCCACACTCACAGACAGCGCATTCCAGACCCAAACCACTCGCTGGGTGAAAAAGTTTCTCTCACCTCACATTTGCTTCTTTTGCAAATCTCTTTAAACCTGTGCCCTCTCGTTCTTGATCCTTTTACGAGTGGGAACAGCTTCTCCCTATCTACTCTGTCCAGCCCCCTCATGATTTTGAAAATTTCTATCAAGTCTCCTCTTAGCCTCCTTCTCTCCAAGGAGAACAGTCCCAACCTCTCCAATCTATCCTCATCGCTGAAGTTTCTCATCTCTGAAACCATTCTTGTAAACCTCTTCTGCTCTCTCTCCAATGTGTTCACATCCTTCCTATAATGTGATGTCTAGAACTGTACACAATACTCCAGCTGAGGTCTAATGAGTGTCTTATATAAATTCAGCATAACCTCCTTGCTCTTGTACTCTGTGCCCTATTAATAAAGCCCAGGATACTTTATGCTTTATTAACTGCTCTCTCCAGCTGTCCTGCCACCTTCAATGATCTAAGCACATATACACCCAGGTCTTTCTGCTCCTGCACCCTCTTCAAAATTTCACCTCTTATCTCATATTGTCTGTCCATACTCTTCCTACCAAGATGCATCACCTCACACTTCTCCACATTGACCTTCATCTGCCACCTATCTGCCCACTCCACCAACTTGTCTATGTCCTCTTGAAGTTCCACACTGTCCTCCTCGCAGTTTACAACACTCCCAAGCTTCGTATCATCCGCAAACTTTGAAATTGTCCCCTGCACACCAAGATCTAGATCATTAATATATATCAGGAAAAGCAAGGTTCCCAATACCGACCCCTGGGGAACTCCACTACAAACCTTCCTCCAGCCCGAAAAATATCCATTGACCATTACTCCCTGCTTCCTATTTTTCAGCCAGTTTTGTATCTACGTTGCTAATGTCCGTTTTATTCCATGAGCAATAAGTTCTCTCAAAAGTCTGTTGTGTGGCACAGTGGCAAGTGCCTTTTCAAAGTCCAAGTGCACCACATCAACAGCATTACCCTCATCAACCTTTTCTGTTATCTCTTCAAAAAACTCCAAGTTAGTTAAACACAATTTCCCCTTTAGAAATGCATACTGGCTCTTCCTTATCAACCCATATTTTTCCAGGTGACTACTAATTCTATCCTGAATAATTGTTTCTAGAATCTTGCCCACCACTGAAGTTAAACTGACTGGTCTGTAATTGCTGGGTTTATCCTTACAACCTTTTTTTGAACAAGTGTGTAATGTTTGCAATTCTCCAGCCCTCTGGCACCTCCCCTGAGTCTAGGGAAGACAGAAGACCGGTATCATGGTGCCATGGTCTTGCAATGATCAGTGAGGAATCCAGTCTGGAGTCTCCCATCGATGGTGAAACTGTGCAGGATTGTTTGCAGCGTCTGAAGCTCTAACCTCTGTGCTGTGTTTTGCCTGACACCCCAGCCTCTCTGTGGCTGCTTTAGCGAGGTGCATGGTGCCTCTCCAGTTCCAAAGCCTCCTGCTCATACCTGGGGAGGGTGAGGAGGTGTGGATGTCCTCCGCCAGTCCACCACCTCTCAGTGTTGTTATGGGATGTCTTCTCCGGAAAGGACAGAGGAGCATTGATGAGTCCACTCTCTACCTGCAGCCCCATTGCAGCCTGGCCAATCCCAGCTGAGGAACGGCTCACAGGGCAAATCCAAGTCGTGGCCCTCGAGCCACAAGACTCTCAGTCCCAGCAGCCAGGACTCAGCCCCTCGGCCAGCTCCAGCGTCAGTGACAGTCGGCACTCAGACTCTAACAGCCCTGAGCTCCACGGGGAGACAGCCAGACCGTAACACTTCACTACACTGATCCATGCCAGCACGGTACTCACCCTTCCCAGGAACAGGAGGTTATTGAAGCGCTCCTGGCATTGTGCCCAGGTACACGGCACCACATCGTGGCTGCTGCCCAGCACTGCCACCTCCTCCCATGCCCTCCTGCTGAGGTGCGGTGACCTCCTCCTCCCCCCCCCCCACCTCTGGGGACCAGTGTGTCCCCCTTGGCAGCCACCACCCCCAGGAGGGCAGTGAGGCTCTCTTCAGGAAACCAGGGGGCCGAGTGCCCAGCCACCCTCGCCTCCCGCCCGCTCTCCACACCCTCACCTGCAGCCGTGTCAATGAGCGCAGCCTCCCTGGGGCTGTCTGAGGCATTTCCGAACCGGCGGCTTGGTCACTGTAGGACCCAGCGGCCAGCAAACCATCCCCCACCCACTGTGCCCCCCCCCCCACTCTGTCCCCACCCCCCCCACTCTGTCCCCACGCCCCCACTCTGCACCCCCCACTCTGTCCCCACCCCCCCCACTCTGTCCCCACCCCCCCCACTCTGCACCCCCACTCTGTCCCCACCCCCCCCCACTCTGCACCCCCACTCTGTCCCCACCCCCCCACTCTGTCCCCACCCCCCCACTCTGCACCCCCTCTCTGTCCCCACCCCCCCACTCTGCACCCCCACTCTGTCCCCACCCCCCCCACTCTGCACCCCCCACTCTGTCCCCACCCCCCCCACTCTGTCCCCACCCCCCCACTCTGTCCCCACCCCCCCCACTCTGTCTCCACCCCCCCACTCTGTCCCCCACTCTGCCCCCCCACTCTGCCCCCCACACTCTACACCCCCCCCACTCTGTCCCCCACTCTGTCCCCCCCAACTCTGCCCCCCCCACTCTGCCCCCCCCACTCTACACCCCCCCCACTCTGCCCCCCCCACTCTGCCCCCCATTCAGCCCCCCCACCCTGTGTCCCCGCCCTCTGCTTGTTGCAGTAATTATGCGATATGATAAAAGCAAAATACTGCAGATGCTGGAAATCTGAAGTAAAAACAGTGACCAGGATTTTCCTGTCGGAGATTTGGGGGCGGGGCCCGCTCGCCGAGGGGAAACTGACGTGGGATGACATTGGGAGGAACCCCCGACCTCATCCTGGTCCCTTTAAATATTGAGGAAGGCGGGCGGACAGCGAAACCAGCTGTCCGCCCGCCAACCTGTGAATGGCCAATTGAGGCCACTGACAGGCTAATTAAGATAATTAAAGACCTGCCCGTCCAAGCTTAAGGCTGGTGGGCAGGCTAGGAGCCCCAGGGGGCTCCTGATAATACAGGAAACCTCATCCACTGGCCCGGATGAAGTTTCATGTCCGTTTTTGTATAAAAATAATAAAGATGATGTGGTCTTTATTGTCACAGGAGGGGGACATGTTAGTAATTATTTAATGTTTCTATTTTCAATGTTTTTTACACTGTCGGTAATCTCCCTGAGACAGGACTCTGCTCTTTGACAGCAGAGGGTTCCCTCCCACAACACCCCCCCCCACCCCCCCATCCCCCTCCACCCCCGCATAGCGCTTCCATGCTGCTGGACAGGCCTTAACTGGCCAGCCCACTGAAAATGGCGGCGGGCCCCGTTTCGGTGGGGGGGGGGGGCGGGGGGGGGGGGGGGGGGGGGGGGGTCAGCTGTCCGCCCATCACCGAGCCGGTGGGGCCCGCACTCCCACCAAGGGCAAGATTCTGCCTAAAGTGTTGGAAAAACTCAGCAGGTCTAACTTCACCGGCAGAGAGAATAACAGAGTTAATGTTTCACGTCTGTATGCAACCAACTGCAACTAACCCTTCGGAACAACAGCCGCACGGACTCAAACCATTAACTCTCTTTCTTCCTCCACTGTTGCTGTCAGTCCTGCTAAGTTTTTCCAGCATTTTCTGTTCTTATTGCAGTAATAATGCACCCTGTCAGTTGAGTTAGTAATGCACCTTGCCAGTTTAAGTAATAACTTGCCCTGTCAGTCACAGTAATAATGCTCCCTGTCATTAGTAATAAGAATGCACCATGTCAGTTGCTGTAATAATGCACGGTGTCAGCTGCAGTAATAATGCACCATGCCTATTGCAGTAATAATGTGCTCTGTCTGTTGCAGTAATAATGCACTGTATCAGCTGCAGTAATAATGCACTGTGTCATTTGTGCTAAAAATGCACCTAGCCAGTTGAAGTAATAATTTGCCCCATCAGTCATAATAATAATGCATCCTGTTGGTGGTAGTAAGACTGCATTGTGTCAGTTGCTGTACCAATGCACTCTGTCAGTAGCAGTAATAATGCACCAAATTGGTTGCAGTAATAATGCATTGTTTTGGTTGCAGTAATCATACACTCTGTCAGTTGCCATAATAATGCACACTGTCAGTTTGAGTAATAATGAATTGCGTGAGTTGCAGTAATAATGCACC
Source organism: Isurus oxyrinchus (assembly GCA_026770705.1). Taxonomy (NCBI): domain Eukaryota; kingdom Metazoa; phylum Chordata; class Chondrichthyes; order Lamniformes; family Lamnidae; genus Isurus; species Isurus oxyrinchus. Next base: position 5,127 of record JANJGN010000641.1, read on the forward strand.
ACATCGGCTGAAGTAATAATGCACTGTTTCAGTTGCAGCAACAATGCATCCTGTTCGTTGTGGTAATAATGCACTGTGTAAGTTGCAGTAACAATGTGCCCTGTCGGTTGCAGTAATAATGCATTGTTTCAGTTGCAGTAACAATGCACGTGTCAGTTGTAGTAATAATGCACCATGCCAGTTGCCATAATAATGCACCCTGTTAGTTGCAGCAATAATGCACTGTTTTGATATCAATAATAATGCACTGCATCAGTTGCAATAATGATGCACTGTATCGGTTGCAGTAATAATGCAGCATGTCAGTTGCAGTAATAATGCACCGTATCAGTTGCAGTGATAATGCACTGTATCAGTTGCAGTAATAATGCACTGTATCAGTTGCAGCAATAATGTACCGTATCATTTGCAGTAATAATGCACCATATCAGTTGCAGTAGTAATGCACCATATCAGTTGCAGTAATAATGCAGAATGTCAGTTGCAATAATAATGCACCGTATCAGTTGCAGTAATAATGCACCGTATAGGTTGTAAATGAGAGTTTAATGTGTAATCAGGGAACCATCACTGGGCACATTAATTTTTGGCCAGACATGTTGATCCATATGGAATCTTTCTGTGCAGTGTCCCTATATTGTCGGACTCGAGAGCAGCAGCTGGAGTCCCCACACACCCGAACCTGAACAGATCCGCCGTTCGCTCCATCGCACAACTGTGAACATCTCTGACTCCATTATCTTGACAGCTTTTAATTGTGGAGTTTCCCTTGCAGCTCTCTCCTGCAGTGATAACTCTTGATGACTGGAAATGACAGATTAATGGGGCAACGTCCTTTATCAGGAGAGGAGTGAGACATTATATCCCACTGACAATTTACTGCATGAATTATCTCCCTATCACTTTACTGTGAGTTAATGAGCTGACAGTTCCTATTTCACTGGCCTGTCTGCACTGAGGCTAAGGACAGACTAATTAATCGGAAAATCTCCGGGTTCCGACTCGCTTTATAACACGTTCACCGACACATTTAGAGCACCAGCTGCACACCTGGGTACTGAGACCCATGTGAGTGCGCTTGGAGGGACAGCCCGGAGTCTCACGCCAGTTTGTGAACCCCTCCTTATCTCTGTAAAAGCTGGCCTAGCCCACGACCCTTGAATTAATTTTAAAAACAAAATTCCTGCAGCCCCACAACCCTCCGAAATCTCTTGCGCTCCGCTAATTCTGGCCTCTCGCGCATCGCCGATTATAATCGCTCCACCGTTGGTGGCCGGGCCTTCAGCTGCCTGGTCCCTAAGCTCGGGAGTCCCCTCCCTAAACATCTCCGTCTCCCTCTCCCCCTTTGAGGCGCTCATTAAAACGGAACTCACTGACCAAGCTTTGAGTTAATGTCTCCTTACCTGTCACATGGGCCTGAGAATTTCCCTTGGTGGGTCTGGGCCTGTCCATGGAATGTAGGATTCTGCCCATGGTGTTTGACAATGCCCCTGTGCAGAGCTTTGGCGTGGTACTACCTGAAAGGCGCTAGGGAAATGCAGGTTGTGGTTCCTGGGAGCCTGATCTACAGGAAAGACGGTGGTGGTGGTGGGGGGGGGGGGGGGGGGGGGGCGGGTGGGGAGTGGGGGGTGGGGGGCGGTGGGGGGTGGGGGGGGTTGCTGGGTTTCTTCTGGCCCCGCCCACCACCGGGGTCTCCCATTCCCGCCAATGGCTGGGCCCCCCTCATCCCCTTCGGCAGATCCCACCACCGTGGGGACTGGGAAATCCGGGCCCTGGGCTTTACGAGCTAATGAAAACGTGGGAAACAGGAGCAGGGGCTGTCCATTCGGCCCCTCCAGTCTGCTCCACCATCTCGCAGGAAGGATGTCACCCCTGACTGGGAGGGGGAGGGGGAGGGGGAGGGGGTCTAGAACCAGGGGACACAGCCTCAGAGTAAGGGGCAGGTCATTTAACACTGAGATGAGGAGGGATTTCGTCACTCAGAAGGTGGTGACTCTTTGGAATTCTCTACCCCCAGAGGGCTGAGGAGGTTCAGTCACTGACCATGTTCAAGGCGGAGAATCAATAGGTTTCTACATATTAAAAAGGCCAAGGGCTCCGGGGGTAGTGCAGGAAGGCGGAGCTGAGGTGGAAGGTCAGCTAAGATCTAGTTGAATGGCAGGACAGGGTCGAGGGACTGAATGCCCTATTCCTGCTCCTATTTCCAATGTTCCTATAATCATTAGGTAAGGAGACCAAAACTGCCCACAGTGTGACCTCAGCAATAGCCTGTGAAACCATAAGAGCAGAAATAGGTCATTCGGCCCATCGAGTCTGCACCACCATTCAATGAGATCAGGGCTGATCTGATAATCCTCAACTCCACTTTCCTGCCTTTTCCCCATAACCCTTGATTCCCTTACTGATTAAAAATCTGTCTATCTCAGCCTTGAATATACTTAATGACCCAGCCTCTACAGCCCTCTGCGGTAAAGAATTCCACAGATTGACTACCCTCTGAGAGAAGAAATTCCTCCTCATCTCTGTTTTAAATGGGTGACCCCTTACTCTGAGATTATGCCCTCTGGTCCTAGACTCTCCCACAAGGGGAAACAACCTCTCAGCCTGCCAAGCCCCCTAAGAATCTTATATGGGCAGGATTTTCCCATTGGACAGCAGGGGGCGGGGCCTGCTCACCGACACATAAAATGACGCGGGTGATGTCACTCCTGATGTCACCGCGCCTAATTTCCATTTTCAGGTAGGCGGGGGCTCAGTAAAATCAGGTGTGCACCCGCCGACCTGTCAGTGGCCAATTGAGGCCATGGACAGAACCATCAAGGTCAGCGGGCAGGCTGGGAGCCCAGGTAGGCATCAAACCTCATCCACCGGCAGGATGGGGTTTCGTGCAGGTTTTAAAAAATGTAATTAAAGTTTTTTTAAAAGTGATGGGCATGTCCCAACTCATGTGACAGTGTCACATGAGGGGACATGTCAGGGAATGCTTTTTTCTATTTTTAATATTTCTGACAGTGGAGCCGATCTCCCTGAGGCTGCACTTAGCCTCAGGGCGATGAGTTTACTCTTTCAGGCGCATACGCAAAGGTGCACACTCTCAGGTTTTGGGATTCCCCCACCCCCTCACCCCCCACCCCCACAGGCAGTGCTTAGCACTTCCATGCAGATGTCACGCTGGGTGGGCCTTAATTGGGAACACTGATCGAGGGTGCCCACACTGCAACTTCCCCCCCCAACGGGGGGATAATCCTGCCCTGTGTTTCAATAAGGTCACCTCTCATTCTTCTAAACTCCAGTGAGTACAGGCCCAACCTACTCAACCTCTCCTCATAAGAAAATCCCTCCATACCCGGGATAAACCTAGTGAACCTTCTCTGGACTGCCTCCAATGTCAGTATATCTTTCCTTCAATAAGGGGACCAAAACTGTTCACAGTATTCCAGGTGTGGTCTAACTAGTGCCTTGTGTAGTTTTAGCAAGACTTCCCTATTTTTATACTCCATCCCCTTTGAAATAAAGGCCAACATCCCATTTGCCTTCCCTATTACCTGTTGAACTTGTATGTTAGTTTTTTAGGATTCATGCACGGGGACCCCCAAATCCCTCTGTGCTGCAACTTTCTGCAGTCTTTCTCCATTTAAATAATATTCAGCTCCTCTATTCTTCCTGCTAAAGTGCATAACCTCACATTTTCCCACATTATATTCCATCTGCCAAGTTTTTGCCCGCTCACTTAACCTGTCCATATCCCTCTGTAGACTCTTTGTGTCACACTCACCACTTGCCTTCCCACCTATTTTTGTGTCATCCGCAAACTTGGCAATAGTACATTCATTTCCCTCATCCAAGTCATTAATATATATTGTAAATAATTGTGGCCCCAGCACTGATCCCTGTGGCACTCCAGTAGTTACAGGTTGCCATTACTAAAATCTCTCTGTCTCCTATTAGTTAGCCAGTCCTCTATCCATGCTAATATACTACCCATAACACCATGGGCTCTTATCTTATTAAGTAGCCTTATGTGTGGTACCTTAATATATTCATTCATGGGATGTGGGCATTGCTGGCTAGGACAGCATTTACTGCCCATCCCTAATTGCCCTTGTTCAGTGGGCATTAAGAGCCAATCACATATCTGTGGGCCTGGAGTCACATGTAGTCCAGGTAAGGATGGCAAATTTCCTTCCCTAAAGGACATTAATGAACCAGATGGGTTTTTCCAACATTAGACTTTTAATTCCAGATTTATATTGAATTCAAATTTCACCCTCTGCCATTCCCCAGAGCATTACCCTGGGTCACTGGAATACTAGCCCAGTGACAATGCCACTATGTTACTACCTCCCCCCAGAACCTTACTGAATGCCTTTTGGAAATCCAAATATATTACATCTACCTTTATCCATCCTGCTTGTTAGTGGCTCAAAGAATTCTAATAAATTTGTTTTCCTTCATGAAGCCATGTTGACTCTGTTTGATTAAATTGTGCATTTCTAAATGCTCTGCTATTATATCTTTTATAATAGACTCCAACATTTTCCCAATGACGTGTTAAGCTAACTGGCCTGTATAATTGGAGTAAGACTTCTTTACCCCAATCTATTCATTGCAAAAGGCTAACATATCACTTCCCTTCCTATAACTCACTGGATCAGTATGTTAACTTTCTCTGAACATCAACCTTTTTCAAAATTCATCCCTTCACAAGAAGCGGGTGTCGCTGGCGAGGCCAGCATTTGTTGCCCATCCCTAATTGCCCTTGAACTGAGTGGCTTGCTCGATCATTTCAGAGGGGCAGTTGAAAGTCCCATTGCTGTGGGTCTGGAGTCACATGTAGGCCAGACCAGATAAGGACAGTAGATTTCCTTCCCTAAAGGACACTAGTGAACCAGATGGGTTTGTACAGCAAGCAATGATAGTTTCACGGTCACCGTTGCTGAGATTAGTTTTCAATTCCAGATTTATTAATTGAATTTAAATTCCACCAGCTGCTGTGGTGGGATTTAAACCTGTGCCCCCAGAGCAGTAGCCTGGGCCCCTGGATCACTAGTCAAGGGAGATTACTACAATGGCACATCCTCCCCAATATCGAGTTTCTCACCTTTTAAAAAATATTCTGCTTTTCTATTCTTACCAGCAAAATGAATAAGCTGACAGGACACCATTGACCATCACTATGGCCGCCTCTACTCCCACCTCCTTAACATTATCCAACTCCACCTCTGCCTCAGCACATCTGCAGCTGGAACACTCATCTAGGCCTTGGCTAATTCCAGCCTTGACTGTTCTTGACACACTGGCTCCCCCCCTCCTCCACCCCCCCCCCCTCCTCCCACCCTGTCTATCCCCCCAAACCCACCGCTATGTTCAACAATCTCTAAACTTGAGCTCACCTAAAATTCTGCTGCCTGTTTCCTAACTCACACCCACCCCACCTCCACCTGTCCCAATGTCTCCTAATGAGCCTTCTGGTCAAATTTTGTTGATTCCTCTCCTGTGGGATGTTTACTATTTTAAAGGCGCTTTTTAAATACAAGTTGTTGTTACCCACCTATTTAATATATGAACATGCGAATTAGGAGCAGGATTAGGCCATTCGGCCCCTCTACCCTGCTCCGCCATTCAATAAGATCATGGCTGATCTGATAGTGACCTCAACCCCACATTCCTGCCTACCTCCAATAACCCTTCACCCCCTTATTAATCAAGAATCTGTTTAACTCTGCTTTAAAAATATTTAAAGACTCTGCTTCCACCGCCTTTTGAGGAAGAGAGTTCTAGAGACTCAGAGGAAAAATCTCTCCTCATCTCTGTCCTAAATGGGAAACCCCTTATTTTTAAACAGTGACCTCTAGTTCGAGATTCTCCCACAAGAGGAAACATCCTCCCCACATCCACCTTGTCAAGACCCCTCAGGATATTAAAGGTTTCAATCAAGTCGCCTCTTACTCTTCTAAACTCCAGCGGATACAAGCCTAACCTGTCCAGCCTTTCCTCATAAGACAACCCGTCCATTCCTGGGATTAGCCTGGTAAACATTCTCTGAACTGCTTCTTATGCAGTTACACCCTTCCTTAAATAAGGAGACCAGTACTGTACATACAATTCCAGATGTGGTCTCACCAGCGCCCTCTACAGCTGAAGCATAACTTGTTCATGTCCCTTTGCCACCTCTTTGTATCCTCCTCACAGCTTATGTTTCCACCTAACTTTGCATTGTCAGCAAACTTAGATACATTACCCTCTGCCTCTTTGTCTAATTCATGAATACAGATTGTAAGTAGCTGAGACCCCAGCGCTGACCCTTGTGGTACTCTGCCAGCCACAACCTGCCAACCTGAAAGATGCCCATTTAACCCTACTGTTTTCTGTCCATTATCCAATCCTTTGTCCATCCTAATATATCATCCCCCACTCCATGAACTCTAATCTTGTCTAATAAACTCAAAGGCAGCACCTTTCCTCAAAAATTCGTTTACAGGATGTGGGCGTCGCTGGCTGGGCCAGCATTTATTGCCCATCCCTAATTGCCCTTGAGAAGGTGGTGGTGAGCTGCCTTCTTGAGCCGCTGCAGTCCATGTGGTGTGGGTACACCCACAGTGCTGTTAGGGAGGGAGTTCCAGGATTTTGACCCAGCGACAGTGAAGGAACGGCTGATATATTTCCAAGTCAGGATGGAGAGTGACTTGGAGGGGAACTTGCAGGTTTAAGAGACAACAGAGGTGCCATTACACTACCCGGTGTGTTCTATAGGTCACCAAACAATGGGAAAGCAATAGAAAAGCAAGTATGGAGTTGGGCAGATGGTGGCCTGGTGGTGATAATGTCACTGGACTAGTAATCCAGGGGCCCAGGCTAATGCTCTGGGGGCACAGGTTCGAATCCCACCACAGCAGCTTGTGGAATTTAAATTCAGTTAATAAATCTGGAATTGAAAGCTAATCTCAGCAATGGTGACCAATAATGGCAACATCACCTATTGGAAAGCTGCCATCCTTATCTGGTCCGATCTCCACGTGACTCCAGACCCACAGCAATGTGGTTGACTCGGAACTGTCCTCTTAAATGGCCCAGCAAGCCACTCACTTCAAGGTCGATTAGGGACGGACAACAGATGCTGGCCTTGCCAGCGACACCCACATCCCATGAAAGAATAAAGAAGGTGCAGAAACTATAGAGGTATTATAATCGAGGACATGAATTATCCAATTATAGACGGGGATGGCAGTAGTGTAAAGGGCAGAGAGGGCAAGAGTTCCTAGAATGTGCTCAGGAGAATTTTCGACCGCAACATGTGTCCAGTCCAATGAAGAAGGAGGCACTGCTGGACCTGGTTCTTGGAAATGAGGTGGGCCAAGTAGATCGAGTGTCAGTGGGAGAACATTTAGGGGACCGTGATCTTGTATCATAAGGTTTAAGATGGTTAAGGAAGAGGACAATACATTCAAAAGAGAATTGGATCATTGTCTGAAATTTTCAGAGCCTGATTAGGTGTTAATTACTACTTGAAGCTTAACTAGTTGTGAGTCACTCAGCTCTATTTAAGGAAGGGACTATCTAGAAGCACATTACAGTGAGCTTGTACATGAACAGGAGAGTGAGCACATCCTGAGTGGGACACAGCCAGAGTGGGTATTCGGAATTCGGTGCAAAGCCGGAATTCGGTGCATAGGGGACGAGGTGCTCTTTGCATTGTTTCCTTGCGATCCAACTTCTTAAATCTTCAGAGCGTGCTGCAGCAGGAGAGGCTACAAGGGAAAGGAATCACTGGTAAATAGTGGGTAAGGTATTTACTACTTTAATTGCTTATAGTTTAAGGTCTTTTTGTGGTTTACAGTTTGTATATTCTACAGTAACGAGAATCAGGAAAGAAGGGCCCGAGAGTCATTGACTTAAAAGGTTTAATCTAAAGGGATAAGTCATGGCAGGAGCGCTCAAAGCCATGGTGTGCTCCTCGTGCCCCATGTAGGAAGCCGGGGACATTTCCAGTACCCAGGACCAGCATGTGTGCAGGAAGTGTGTCCAGCTGCAGCTCCTGGAAGCTCAGGTTTCAGAGCTGGAACGGCAGCTGGGGACACTGTGGAGCATCCACGAGTCTGAGAGCATCGTAGATAGCACATTTAGAGAGGTGGTCACACTGCAGATGAAGGGACTTGAGGAAGGAAGGGAATGGGTGACCACCAGGCAGCCCAAGAGAAACAGACAGGTAGTTCAGGAGACCCCTGGGGTCCCACTTGCAAATCGGTATTCTGTTTTGGAGGCTGATGAGGGCGCTGGTTCCTCCAGGAGTGCAGACAGAGCCAAGATTTTGGCACCACAAGCAGCCTGTCTGTACAGGAGGAGAGGAAGGGAGGAAGAGCAATAGTAATAGGGGATTCTATGGTCAGGGGAACAGATAGGTGCTACTGGGGCCATCAACGTGACTCCAGGATGGTGTGTTGCCTCCCTGGTGCCAGGGCCCAGGATGTCACTGAACGGCTGCAGGGCATCCTGAAGGGGGAGGGTGATAAGGCAGAGGTCATGGTACATGTTGGTACCAATGACATAGGTAGAAAGAGGGATGAGGTCTTGCATCAAGAATTCAGGGAGTTAGGAAGTAGACTGAAAAGCAAGACCTCTCGGGTTGTAATCTCTGGATTACTCCCAGTGCCATGTGCTAGCGAGCTCAGAAATAGGAGAATAGCGCAGATAAATACGTGGCTTAAAGTTGGTGCAGGAGGGAGGGTTTTAGATTCCTGGATCACTGGGTCCGTTTCTGGGGAAGGTGGGACCTGTACAAGAGGGAGGGTCTATACATCTGAACCAGAGCGGGACTAACATCCTTGCGGGCTTGTTTGCTGGTGCTGTTGGGAGGAGTTTAAACTAATTCAGCAGGGGGAGGGGACACAGAATGTTAGCAGAATAGGGACGCATCATAATACAGTAAAACAATCAAGTCAGAGGGAGTACAGCTGCAATAAGCTTCAAGGGAGTAAGGCAAGGCTGGATGGCCTGTATTTTAACGCCAGGAGTATTACAGGTAAAACAGATGAGTTAAGGGTGAGGATTGACATGTGGAATTGTGATATAGTAGCCATCACTGAGACGTGGTTGAGGGAAAGGCAGGATTGGCAGCTCAACATTCCGGGATATAGACTCTTCAGGGGAGACGGGGAGGGGGTAAAAGAGGAGGAGGCATTGCATTAGTAGTTAAGGAGTCAGTTACTGCAGTAAGGAGAGATGATATCTTGGAGGGGGCATCGAATGAAGCTTTGTGGGTAGAGCCTAGGAATAAAAAAGGGGCAGCCACATTGTTAGGTGTTTATTATAGACCCCAGATAGTCAGTGGGAAATTGAGGAGCAAATATGTGCACAATTTGTGGAGGTGTGTAAAAACAATAACAATAGGGTAATTATATTAGGTGATTTCAATTTTCCCAACATTAGTTGGAATAGACATAGGGTTAAGGGCTTGGATGGAGTGGATTTCTTGAAATGTATACAGGAGAACTTTTTAGGTCAATATGTAGAGGGTCCAACAAGGGACGGTGCATTGCTGGACCTAATTCTGGGGAATGAAGCTGGACAGGTGGCTGAGGTGGTGGTGGGGGAGCATTTTAGTGATAGTGACCACAACATGGTACAGTTTAAGTTTGTTATGGACAAAGAAATCGACAAGTTTGGATTGGGAGAGAGTGGATTTTAGTAAAATAAGGCAGGATCTGGCCAAGGTAGACTGGGAACAGCTACTTGTGGGGAAATCTACAGAGGAACAGTGGGGGGTGTTCAAAAAGGAAAAGGGGAGGGTACAGGCTCAACATGTTCCCTCTAGGGTGATAGGAAGGAGTAACAAGCCCAGAGAACCACGGATGACCAGAGATATTCAGGTTACGATGAGAAGGAAAAGAGGCTTTTAGCAGGTACAAGGGAAACAAATCAGCGGAGGCATTAGTGGAGTACAGACAGTGCAGGGTGCAGCTTAAGAAAACAATTAGGAGAGCAAAGAGGGGATATGAGAAAGCTCTGGCTGGTAAAAGTAGGGAAAATCCCAAGATATTCCAGAAGTATACCAATGGGATGAGGATAATCAGGGAAAGAGTAGGGCCCATAAGGGACCAAGGGGGCAATCTATGGGTGGAGCCAGAGGACATCGCTAGAGCGTTGAATGAATACTTCACATCCATCTTCACCCAAGAGAATGAGGATGAAGGTATCGAACTTGGGGAGAGAGACTGCGAGGTTCTTAAGCAAATTAATATAGGGAATGACAAGGTATTGGAGGTGTTGGCAGGCTTAAAAGTGACAAATCTCCAGGTCCGGATGATTTGTGTCCCAGACTGCTGAGGGAGGCAAGGGAGGAGATCGCAGGGGCTCTGACCCAAATTTTTAATTCCTCTCTGGCCACGTGGGAGGTGCCAGAGGACTGGAGAACAGCTAATGTGGTTCCGCTATTTAAGAAGGGTTGTGAAGATAAGCCAGGGAACTACAGGCCAGTGAGTCTCACGTCACTGACAGGGAAACTATTGGAGAAAATTCTGAAGGAGAGAATCTATCTCCACTTGGAGAGGCAAGGTTTGATCAGGGATAGTCAGCATGGCTTTGTCAGAGGGAGGTCATGCCTAACAAATTTGATTGAATTTTTTGAGGAGGTGACCAGGTGTGTAGATGAGGGTAGTGCAGTTGATGTAGTTTATATGGATTTCAGCAAAGCCTTTGACAAGGTCCCACATGGGAGACTTGTAAAGAAGGCAAATGCACATGGGATACAGGGTAATTTGATAAGGTGGATTCAAAATTGGCTAAGTTGTAGGAGACAGAGGGTAATGACAGAAGGTTGCTTTAGTGACTGGAAGTCAGTGTCCAGTGGCGTACCACAGGGATCTGTGCTGGGTCCCCTATTATTTGTCATTTATATAAACGACATAGATGACTATGTGGGGGGTAGGATTAGTAAGTTTGCGGATGACACAAAGATTGGCCGGGTGGTTAACAGTGAGGTTGAATGTCTTGGGCTACAGAAAGATATAGACGGGATGGACAAACGGGCAGATAAGTGGTGGATGGAATTTAACCCTGAAAAGTGTGAGGTGATACACTTTGGAAGGAGTAATTTGACAAGGAAGTATTCAATGAACGGCATGGCACTAGGAAGTTCTGAGGAACAAAAGGACCTTGGCATGTGTGTCCATAGATCTCTGAAGGCAGAGGGGCATGTTAGTGGGGTGGTGAAAAAGGCATATGGGTCACTTGTCTTTATCAATCAAGGCATAGATTACAAAAGTAGGGAGGTCATGTTGGAGTTGTATAGAACCTTGGTGAGGCCACAGCTGGAGTACTGTGTGCAGTTCTGGTCGCCACATTATAGGAAGGATGTGATTGCACTGGAGGGGGTGTAGAGGAGATTCACCAGGATGTTGCCTGGGATGAAACATTTAAGTTATGAAGAGAGGTTGGATAGACTTGGGTTGTTTTTGTTGGAGCAGAGAAGACTGAGGGGTGACCTGATCGAGGTGTACAAGATTATGAGGGACATGGACAGGGTGGATAGGGAGCAGTTGTTCCCCTTAGTTGAAGGGTCAGTCACAAGGGGACATAAGTTCAAGGTGAGGGGCAGGAGGTGTAGGGGGGATGTGAGGAAAAACTTTTTTACCCAGAGGGTGGTGACGGTCTGGAATGCGCTGCCTGGGAGGGTGGTGGAGGTGGGTTGCCTCACATCCTTTAAAAAGTACCTGGATGAGCATTTGGCACATCATAACATTCAAGGCTGTGGGCCAAGTGCTGGTAAATGGGATTAGGTAGGTAGGTCAGGTGTTTCTCACATGTCGGTGCAGACTCGATGGGCCGAAGGGCCTCTTCTGCTCTGTGATTCTGTGATTCTGTTATTCTGTGATACAGGGAAAATGTTGGAGAATGAGACAAGGTGAGTTACTCTTTACAGAGAGCCAGCACAGACATGATGGGCTGATTGGCCTCCTTCTGTGCTGTAACCATTCAATGATTCTAAAAGTAAGAAAGATTTCAGATGTTACACATCAAATTGAGGTCACTGAGAGAAAAACGTGTTGGACTTAAAGATAATTGAACAGCCCTGATCTGCTATAGCAAATGGACAATTCTCAGGCCCGTGGTGAGACACAGACACCCACAGTGTTTGTCATAAACTGAGAAATGTTGTTTCTATTTCAGATGCTGTTCCATCAGAGTGTAGCAGTGAACCGATGGATGGGTCTCATTTCGTGCACAGTTAGTAACCAGATCTCCTATAACATTAGGGCAAAGCTGCCCCTGATGACAGGTACAAGTTTGTCAGCTGCAGAGTTATAGGAAGCAAATTCAGTCACAGTCACTGTGATATCTTCCAGAGTCTGACATGATCAAAATGGAGGCGTCACTGGGGGTGGGAAAGGAGTTTGAGGTGAGGGCCTCACCATGGTATTAAACCTCAAAAAGATACCAGGTAAACAACAGCTACAACAACAACACCTTGCTCTTATATGGCACCTTTAATGCAGTAAAACATCCCAAGGTGCTTCGCGGGAGTTAAATCAGGCAAATCCTCTCAGCTCCTGACCTCACTACAGTCTTGGCCCAAGTGTCAACAAAAGAGCTGAACTCCCGAGGTGAGGTGAGAGTGACTGCCCTTGACATCAAGGCAGCGTTTGACCGAGTGTGGCATCAAGGAGCCCCAGCAAAACTGGAGTCAATGGGAATCAGGGGGAAAACTCTCCGCTGGTTGGAGTCATCCCTAGCACAAAGGAAGATGGTTGTGGTTGTTGGAGGTCAGTCATCTCAGCTCCAGGACATCACTGCAGGAGTTCCTCAGGGTAGTGTCCTCAGCCCAACCATCTTCAGCTGCTTCATCAATGACCTTCCTTCCTTCATAAGGTCAGAAATGGAGATGTTCACTGATGATTGCACAATGTTCAGCACCATTCACAACTCCTCAGATACTGAAGCAGTCCATATCCAAATGCAGCAAGACCTGGACAATATTCAAAGTGACAAGCAACATTTGTGCCACAGACCTGCCAGGCACTGACCATCTCCAACAAGATGGAATTTAACCATCACCGCTTGACATTCAATAGCATTCCCATCGCTGAATCCCCCACTGTCAACGCCCTGGGGGTTACCATTGACCAGAAACTGAATGCTGTACAGCTGGCTGATGACTTGCCTCCACAGTCTGACAGACTTAGCCAGCCAATCAGAGTCAAGCTCTCACAAGGGGCACTGAGGCAAGGTTCCCACTGGCTGGACCTCTAGGGGAGACCCCCCCCCCACCCCAGTACTCACCCCCATGGCTGCCCCAATACATGATGGTCTGCTGTGCCCTGACAACCAGGGCATGATGAGGGTATGGCCTTTACCAGCTGGGCATCAGTGACCACCTCAGGAGGAGGGGGACAGAGAGAGGAGGTGACCATTACCTCCAGCTCCCAGGCAGCCTCTGGTTCCTCTGAAGATAGCCGAGACCCCCCCCCCCACCAAAATGCTGAAGACTTTCCCACCTATTCATCCCTCCATTCGGGACCTCTGCAGGACTCATCACTTCACCACAACCCTGACATGAAGGATAACACAACACAGACATGTCAGCTCTCCACCCACCCACTCACTCACGGCTCTCAGCTCCCCTCCCTCCCGTGTTGCCTTCGTGCCAGGCTTTGTTCCGCTGTTGCCTCTCCGAGTGGCTCCTACACCGCGTTACCCCGGCGACTGCAGCACGACTGGCCAAGGCTGCCCATCTCCAGTGGGGGAGGCTGCAGGTGGTCAGGGAGAATGACCCTGGGCGTCTGACTAGGCCCAGCTGCAGACTCCACCATCTTGGCGTGGGTGGCGAGTGTCTGGGCTGCTTGGCTCACGGACAACAGAGAGGGCACCAGGCAGAGTAGCAGCGGTAGGAAGCCAATGCTGTTTTCCTAGAGAGCGCAGCAAGTTGGCATGTCTAGGCCTAGGTGGAGAGGGGGCAGCGGAGATTTATTAGAACGGTAACAGGGATGAGGAACTTTACTTACACAGAGAGACTGGAGAAGCTGGGACTGTTCTCGGAGCTGAGAAGGGCAAGGGGGAGATTGTTTTGATAGAGTAAATGAAGAGAAACTTGTTTCCTTTGACGGGAGGGTCGCTAACCAGTGGCCAATGGTAGGTGGTGGAAGCAGATTCAATAGTAACTTCCAAAAGGGAATTGGACAAATAATTGAAAAGGAGGAATTGGCAGGGATACGGGGAAAGAGCAGCGAGTGTGGGATTAATTGGATGAATCATTCAGAGGGCCAGAACAGGCATGATGGGCCGAATGGCCTCCTCGTGTCTGTATCATTGTATGATTCCAATCAGATCGAATCTAACAAATGACATCACCCCGCCTTCCGAAACGTTAGGCGGTGGGGCTTTTACTGCCCCTTGATGGAATACTTGCGTGTGGGGGGGTTTGGGGCATGTACAATGGGAAGGTGGCGACCCCACCACCTTCCTGTCCACCCCGGAGCTGCCCCCCCCTCCCTGTAATAGAGTGGGTGGGTCAGGAGTCAGCCTGCTCAGCCGCCCCTGAGGCCTGTTAAAGGCTCCATTCCACCTCCGTCCCAACAAGCTGAGCGGCTGGGGAAGGTGGGACAGAGGAGGCCAGCCCACACCTTCACCAGCTCCAGCTGAAAGGCAGGAGGGGGCTTTCCTCCTTTGGAGGACCCTGTGCCCATCAGGTCACCAGGTCAGCCCCCCACCACCCCCCCGAAAAGATGGTACCCCCCCCCCATCACCCCCCCCGCTACTTAGTACCTCCCACCCAGCTTCCCCTTGGGGTGAGGGGTTGGTGTGGCTGTGGGATTTGGGTGTGGGTGTGGGTGTGGGTGTGGGTGTGGGTATGGGTGTGGGTGTGGGTGTGGGTGTGGGTGTGGGTATGGGTATGGGTGTGGGTGTGGGTGTGGGTATGGGTGTGGGTGTGGGTGTGGGTATGGGTGTGGGTGTGGGTATGGGTGTGGGTATGGGTGTGGATGTGGGTGTGGGTGTGGGTGTGGGTATGGGTGTGGGTGTGGGTGTGGGTGTGGGTATGGGTGTGGGTGTGGGTGTGGGTGTGGGTGTGGGTGTGGGTGTGGGTGTGGGTATGGGTGTGGGTGTGGGTGTGGGTGTGGGTGTGGGTGTGGGATTTGGGTGTGGGTGTGGGTGTGGGTATGGGTGTGGGTGTGGGTGTGGGTGTGGGTATGGGTGTGGGTGTGGGTGTGGGTATGGGTGTGGGTGTGGGTGTGGGTATGGGTGTGGGTGTGGGTGTGGGATTTGGGTGTGGGTGTGGGTGTGGGTGTGGGTGTGGGTATGGGTGTGGGTGTGGGTGTGGGTATGGGTGTGGGTGTGGGTGTGGGTATGGGTGTGGGTGTGGGTGTGGGATTTGGGTGTGGGTGTGGGTGTGGGTATGGGTGTGGGTGTGGGTGTGGGATTTGGGTGTGGGTGTGGGTGTGGGTGTGGGTGTGGGTATGGGTGTGGGTGTGGGTGTGGGTGGGGATGGGGATGGGGGGTGGGGTTGAGGGGTTGGTGTGCCTGTGGGATTTGGGTGTGGGTGTGGGTGTGGGTGGGGATGGGGGTGTGGGTGGGGATGGGGATGGGGGTTGGGGGTGAGGGGTTGGTGTGGATGTGGGATTTGGGTATGGGTGTTGGTGTGGGTGGGGATGGGGGTTTAGGGGTGAGGAGTTGGTGTGGCTGTGGGATTTGGGTGTGGGTGTGGGTGTGGATGGGGGTGTGGGGTTGGGGGTAGGGGGTGAGGGGGTTGGTGTGGATGTGGGATTTGGGTATGGGTGTTGGTGTGGGTGGGGATGGGGGTTTAGGGGTGAGGAGTTGGTGTGACTGTGGGATTTGGGTGTGGGTGTGGGTGTGGATGGGGGTGTGGGGTTGGGGGTAGGGGGTGAGGGGGTTGGTGTGGCTGTGGGATTTGGGTATGGGTATGGGTGTGGGTGTGGGTATGGGTATGGGTGTGGGTGTGGGTGGGGATGGGGATGGGGGGTGGGGGTGAGGGGTTGGTGTGGCTGTGGGATTTGGGTATGGGTGTGGTTGTGGGTGTGGGTGTGGGTGTGGGTGTTGGTGTGGGTGTGGGTGTGGGTGGGGATGGGGGTTGGGGGTGAGCAGTTGGTGTGACTGTGGGTTTTGGGTATGGGTGTGGGTGTTGGTGTGGGTGTGGGTGGGGGTGGGGTTGGGGGTTGGGGGTGAGGGGTTGGTGTGGCTGTGGAATTAGGGTGTGGGTGTGGGTGGGGATGGGGGTGGGGTTGGGGGTTGGGGGTGAGGGGTTGGTGTGGCTGTGGGATTTGGGTATGGGTATGGGTGTGGGTGGGGGTGTGGGTGTGGGTGGGTGTGGGTGGGGATGGGGGGTGGGGGTGAGGGGTTGGTGTGGGTGTGGGATTTGGGTATGGGTGTGGGTGGGTGTGGGTGGGGATGGGGGTGGGGATGGGGGTTGGGGGTGAGGGGTTGGTGTGGCTGTGGGATTAGGGTGTGGGTGTGGGTGTGGGTGTGGGTGGGGTTGCGGGTTGGGGGTGAGGGGTTGGTGTGGATGTGGGATTAGGGTATGGGTATGGGTGTGGGTGTGGGTGTGGCTGTGGGTGTGGGTGGGGATGGGGATGGGAGTTGGGGGTGAGGAGTTGGTGTGGCTGTGGGATTTGGGTATGGGTGTTGGTGTAGGTGGGGATGGGGGTTTGGGGGTGAGGGGTTGGTGTGGCTGTGGGATTTGGGTATGGGTGTTGGTGTGGGTGGGGATGGGGGTTTGGGGGTGAGGAGTTGGTGTGACTGTGGGATTTGGGTGTGGGTGTGGGTGTGTGTGTGGGTGTGGGTGGGGTTGCGGGTTGGGGGTGAAGGGTTGGTGTGGATGTGGGATTAGGGTATGGGTATGGGTGTGGGTGTGGGTGTGGCTGTGGGTGTGGGTGGGGATGGGGATGGGAGTTGGGGGTGAGGCGTTGGTGTGGCTGTGGGATTTGGGTATGGGTGTTGGTGTGGGTGGGGATGGGGGTTTGGGGGTGAGGAGTTGGTGTGACTGTGGGATTTGGGTGTGGGTGTGGGTGGGGATGGGGATGGTGATGAGGGGTGAGGGGTGAGGGGTGAGGGGTTAGTTTGGGCATGGGGGTGTTGGTTGAGGATGAAGCTGGGGGTGGTTCGGGGTGGCCGGGTGGATTTGACACTGTGTACCCATGTGCAAGGTCACCCTTCACTCAAACTCTCACTTTGTTCAACAGGGTCTGAGATGAAAAACATTCCAAAGCACTAACAGTAACTGTGGCTCCAATCACACAATCTCCCCACCCTCCCACCTCCCCACTGCCCCCCATCAGCCCAATCCCCAGGGAAATACAAAATGTCACATTCGTCCTGGGTAGTTATGGCTCAATCTGTAACTCAATGCACAAAAGAAAGATTTGCATTTATATAGCACCTTTCACATCCTCCTCAGGGCGTCCCAAAGTGCTTTCCGGCAATTACTTACTTTGTTGAAGTGTAGTCACTGTCGCCATGTAGGAAACATGGCAGCCATCGTGCACAGCAAGATCCCACAAACACCAGTGAGATAACGGTCAGGTAATTTATATTTGTGATGTTGACTGAGGGATAAATATTGACCCCAGGACACCGAGGATAACACCCTTGCTCTTCTTCAAATAGTGACCCTGGGCTGTTTTCAGTCCATCTGAGAGGGCAGGCAGTGCCGTGGTTCAGGGAGGTCCTGAATGGCGCTGTAAAAATGCAAAAACTTTCATTAAAGACAACTTAATAACGATTGCAAATATAAGTATTTGATTCTGCACCACACGCAGCAGAGGCTGCTCCTGTTTGAAAGTAATTATGTCTTTTTTATCTGATCTGTGCCTGTCAAACAGCAGATAAATGTTTGTGGATGGTTTCTTCCATTGTAGATTTTCTACCCTAGGGTCTTAAAAGAAGCGGCTGGTGAGATAGTTAATGTCTGTCACTGGGAATTATTAAAGACGTTATAGCAGGATACTTAGATAAGCTCAAGGTAATCAGGTAGGGTCAACATGGTTTGGTGAGAGAGAAATCAGGTTTAACAATCTGTTGGAGTTCTTTGAAGAGGTCGCCTGTGCCGAGGATAACGGGGACCCGGTGGATGTGCTGTACTTAGATTTCCAGAGGGTATCTGAGAAGATGCCACGTCAATGTTTATGGAGTAGGGGGGAATATGTTGGTATGGATAGGAGATTGGCTGGCTAACAGGAAGCAGGAAGTTGGCATAAATGGGTCTTTTTCTGGTTGGCAGGATGTGATGAGGGTGTGCCACAGGGGTCAGTGCTGAGGCCTCAACTGTTTACAAGTTATATCAATGACTTGGATGAAGGGACTGTGGATGCTACATTTACTGATGATACTTGATGGTTCTTGATTGGTAAGGGGGTCAAAGGTTACGTGGAGAAGGCGGGAGAATGAGGTTGAGAAACTTATCGGCCATGATTGAATGGCGGAGCAGACTCGATGGGCCGAATGGCCTAATTTCTGTTCCTATGTCTATGTCTTATAAGAGGACATAACGAGGCTACAAAGTGACATAGAGGGGTTAAGTGAGTGGGCAAAGATCCGGTAAATGGAGTATAATGTGGGAAAATGTGAAATTGTCCATTTTGGCAGAAAGAATTATCTAAACGGCGAGAGATCACAGAACACTGAGATACAGGGGGATCTGGGTGTCCTAGTGCATGAATCACAAAAAGTTTGCATGCAGGTACAGCAAGTAATTAGAAAAGCTAATAGAATGTTATCGTTTATTGTGAGGGGAATTGAATATAACAGCAGGGAGGTTATAGTTCAGTTATATGGGGCACTGGTGAGACCACTTCTGGAGTCTTGTGTACAGTAATGGTCTCCTTATTTAAGGAAGGATGTAAATGCATTAGAAGCAGTTCAGAGAAGGTTTACCACACTAATACCAGGAATGGACGGGTTGTCTTATGAGGAAAGGTTGGACAGGTTAGGCTTGTATCCCGCTGGAGTTTAGAAGAGTAAGAGGCAACTTGATTGAAACATATAAGATCCTGAGGGGTCTTGACAGGGTGGATGTGGAGAAGATGTTCCCTCATGTGGGAGAATCTAGAACTAGGGGGTCGCTGTTTAAAAATGAGGGGTCACTCATTTAAGACAGAGATGAGGAGAAATGTTGCCTCTCAGAGGGTTGTGAGTCTTTGGAACTCTATCCCTCAAAAGGCAGTGGGAGCAGACTCCTTGAATATTTTTAAAGCAGAGCTGGATAGATCCTTAATAAACAAGGGGGTAATAAATTACAGGGGGTAGATGGGAAGGTGGAGTTGAGGTTGCAATCAGATCAGCCATGATCTTATTGAATGGTGGAGCAGGTTTGAGGGGCTGAATGGCCTCCTCCTGCTCCTAATCCGTATGTTCACATGTTTCTTGGAGCTAAGCAGTGATGACTGAGTCTTTTATGTGTGTAACAAGAATTTATACACAGTGCTTTAAAATGCCTGCTCCATGATAACAGCTCTTTGTTTCCAGCAACTTCTACAATTTGTTACTTTTCTCTGAGTCTACACCCAGGCTTAACTAATCGAGCATCAAAGGTAAACAAACTGACATAATCAAACACAGAACAATTGAACAATAGAACACTTTCATTTCCCCCTTGTAAAACTAAAGGCCATATTTTAAATTAAATCAGCCTAAACAACTAACATATGTAGATTGCATCATTTCTTAAGAGTTCAGCTTGTCTGTTTTCCCGAAATACAGAAATTTTCTTTGAAATATGAAGGTCCGTGATGATGGGTGCTGAGGTCAATGAATTTGAACTTGTGGTCCTGTTGAGATGGATGACCAATATCACAGCCATGCATTGGAAAGGGAATGTATCCTCATGGTCACTGCTCTCAAAATCAAGCGTCTCGCCTTCCACTTTGAGTTGGCACTGAGCAACCACTCGATTTGTTCTGGTCCTGATAGAGGTGATGCCAGTTCATGGTCATGATTTCGCCATTTGGTGTGAACTCAATCACCCACAACAAATCAGGGCTCCCTTACACCCGTGCGCTTGTCAAAGTACACTTTTTCTTTTCCTTGTCACTTTGCAGTTTCTCCCATTCTCATTGGCTGGTGCCGACAGCTTGAGGATGGACAGTGGTATGTGAAAATGATGACCTATCGGAAGGTCAGCCAGTGTGTGTGTGTGTGTGTGTGTGTGTGTGTGTGTGGGGGGGGGGGGGGGGGTTCGAGGGATATGTGAAAAGTAGGATGTGAATGGATTGGTTGAAAGTTTTCCTCTCTGACACTCCAGTCCTCAGACTCTCCTCAATCACCCTGTTGAATTGTCCAAAGCCACCCTTCGATTACTGTGAGATGGTGGTGATTTCTGTAACTTGCTCCGAACTCCATGTGCTGACTGGGAACAGCCTGCAGTCCGCTGTCTGTGATGACAAGTCTCTGGGAAACCCCACTGTGCGAAGACTTTGTCGAGAATGTCAAGAAAGTGGGGGTTATGGAATATTTTTGGTGATTTCTGATTGCTATGTGATCATGAACAAGAAACGGAAAAAATGGATTCCTAGGGACTGCTTGGACCTCTCCAGAATAGCAACTTGGAGTTGTGGCTATGGTTTTGTTGGTCATGTGGTCAATTGTAAAGGTGCAGGACACAGTTTAACAGACTTCTCACTGAGCGTTCAAGCTATATGGACTCTTCTATACAGCAATCTATTGCTGGCCCCCAGACTGCTTCATGGGATCATTGCTCCATCTTAACAACACCCAGATGCCCTTCATGGGCAAGATACAATACATATTTCTGTAGCACTTTTGGGATAAATGCTCGAGATCCTCATGTGATTCAGTTATCACCAACAACGCGAGCTCATTGCATACACCTTAGTACAGGATCTGTTCTTCCTCTATTTCACCAGGCGACTCGGTTTTTAGATACCAGCTTACTCTCTGCAGCACGCTCTCTCTCTCTCGCCGATTCTGCCTCCAACTCTCTTCACGCAGCAATCTTCGTGCTCTCGTACAAGCTCACTGCAATCACACAGCCTTCAATGTCACAAGTTGCTTCACTATCACTAACCTTGTCTGTGATAATAAGTGCTGCTTAGCATGCCAGCCATTCAGATACGTGAACCTGTAAGAAACTCAACCTCAAAGTTACACCGTTGAAGGCAGTCTGACCATCTGTGGATGTGAAGATGTCAATGGCCTGATCCTGATGTGGCTAACAATGTTGTCAATGCTTGGTGATTGAGGTGGACAGTGGACTTTATACCATAGGGGTACATGTGCCAATGTTCACAAGTGTAGATACAGTCCAGTATCTCCCACTCTCCAGCAGAGTTTTCTATGCTCAGTTTCCAACAACAGGCATAATGCAAAAGCAATTGGCCATTTGCCTCCTTCAATATTGTTACGATCTCAGCTGATGTTACTAGATCTTAAGATAACAGCAAAATACTGCAGATGCTGGAAATCTGGAACAAAAATAAAAATAGCTGGAAAAACTCAGCAGGTCTGGCAGCATCTGCGGAGAGGGATACAGTTAACGTTTCGAGACCGTGTGACCCTTCATCAGAACTGAGGAAATATAGAAATGAGGTGAATTATAAGCTGTTAAGGGGGGTTGGACAGGTAGAGCTGGATAGAGGGCCAGTGATAGGTGGAGACAAAGAAGAGATTGCCAAAGATGTCGCAGACAAAAGGACAAAGAGAGGAAGACACTTATATTTCACCTCATTTCTATATTTCCTTAGTTCTGTTGAAGGGTCATACGGACTCGAATCGTTACCTATGTTCGTCTCCGCAGATGCTGTCAGACCTGCTGAGTTTTTCCAGCTATTTTTGTTTTTGTTACTAGATCCTAACTTTTTTTTAGAAACTGTGGAGGAAAGTTACTGAACAAATTCCCAGGAGCCTCTTGATGAACTTTTAACACAGGATAAAATGTTTATTACAACAAGAACTGTTTTACACCAGACAAAAAAGTTAGAAAGATCTCAAAATGAACACAAGGAGATGATTCGAATATTCACTATTCCTTCACCTCAGTTATATCTTTAGAGAAACATGCAAATTCGGAAAGATAAAACAATTCACCATATCTTATACTCTAACATTCAAGGTTCCCAGATCCAACAAATCATTGCACAGGTCTCATGCCTGTTGGTTACTGCATCTCTGCTACAGCTCTCACCTTGTCAGGATCTGGGCTAAGTCCTTTAGCTGTCGGTACATGGTCCATGTACTTGACCTCAGGTATCTTCAGTTGCAGTTTGTTCTGGCTTAGCTCCAGCTTCATCTGGTGAGTCTCCCTCTAGCCGATGCATTAAATTCTGGCCATGGTCAGTTATAGCTTCTTCCGTTGTGTCTCCACATCTGTAGACTAACAGGTCAGCCACTATGGATTCCGCTCTGGGAAGATCCCTGCCTATCTCAGGCTGTCTGCTCTTCTAGAACTGTGGACATTCCAAACAGCTTTCATAACCACCTGAATCTCCCGAATAGCGTCCAGAACGTAGCTAGGAAGCTGCTGCTCACCCAGCTTCACTTGCCAGTATCCATTTTCTCACATCTAGGGTATTAAGGATCTTTGCCTTGGTAAATTGCAGCAAAATTCCTTTGATGGTTGGCATGAGGTATTGAGATATCTTCAGTGCTTTATTGGGTTTAAGTATACTCGTAGCTTTCCAGGTTGTTTCACTGTTATCATGCTGCTAATCCAGCCTATCACTTTCTTGACTACTCCCCTCTTCTCCAGCTCTTCTAGCTTGAGTTTCAGGCTTGGCTTGAGGGCAGCTGGAAATCTTCTCGGCAGTTGCTGAATTGATCTGTCCCTTTCGTCCACCCCGAGATGATATTCTGCCGTTAGACATCCCATGCCTGAGGCCATGTTTCGAGCTCACAGGTTACAGTCTTTCTTAGTCTGAAGCCTTTATTGAACAGCTTGTAACATACTGCTTGCAGAGAGAGTCCCTCGTGGCAGAGGTCACATGACTACAGCAAGAAAGGTAGGGCATTTAGTGATGTTGCCTTTCAAAACCCAAACAATAGAGCTGAGCGGAGATTTTAGTAGCATAGAACAATAGGAAAGTTACAACACAGAAGGAGGCCATTCAGCCCATCGTATCTTCACTGGCCAAAAAAGGAAAAATAAAAACCAGCCACTCATTTTTAATCCCACTTTCCAGCACATGGTCCGTGGCCTTGTAGGTTACAGCATCTTAGGTGCAGATCCAGGTACCTTTTAAATGAGCTGAGGGTTTCTTCCTCCTACTAAACTAGGCAGTGAATTCCAAACACACAGCACCCTCTGGACGAAGAGGTTTCTCCTCATGTCCTCTTTAATCCTTCTACCAATTACCTTAAATCTGTGCCCCCAGTAAATAACCCCTCAGCTAGGGGAAGCAGGTCTTTCCTGACTACCCTATCTAGGTCCCTCATAATTTTGCACACCTCAGTTAGGTCACCTCTCAGCCTCCTCAGTTCTAAGGAAGGGAACTCCAGCCTATCCGATCTCTCCTCATAGCTGCAATTTTCCAGCCCTGGCAGCATCCTTGTAAATCTCCTCTGTCTCTCCCCAGAGCAATTATGTCCTTCCTGTAATGTGGTGACCAGAACTGTACACAAAATTCCAGCTGTGTCCTAACCAGCGTTTTACACAATTCCATCATTTCATCCCTGCTTTTATATTCAATGCCTTGTTCAATAAAGGAAAGCATTCCATTTGCTTTCTTCACCACTTTATCCACCTGTCTTGCTACCATCAGGGACCTTGGACATGCACTCCAAGGTCTCTCACTTCCTCAACTCCCCTCACTATCCTCCTGCAGCCCAAAGCAGCACTCCAGTGCAGACTTCACTCTTGTACTTTCTCAATTCCTCTATGCTTTCTACAGTATTAAGTCTTTTGTGACTGTCATAAGTTATTTATTTGCTTTATCTGACCCTACATGCTTCTGGATAACCAGTGGGCTCTAGATTTGGCAATCCCACCCTTTTTCTTTGTGGGGACACGTACACACTGTGCCCGTAGAATCTCACTTTTGAATACCTCCCACTGGCCCATCACTGATGTCCCTCCCTCCAAGTGGCTGTAACCAGTCCACTCTCGCCAGCTCACCTCTCAGCTTCGCAAAGTTAGTACTCCCCCAATTTAGAACTTTTACCCTTCTTTTATCTTTGTCCTTTTCCACAATGATGCGAAATCTAACTGTAGTATGGTCACTGTCTCCAAAATTGTCCCCCACTGCTCCTCCATCCACTTGGTCAGCTTTATTTCCTAAGACTAAATCTAGAATTGCGCCCCCCTCTAGTTGGGATTGTTAGGTGCAGGCTAAAAAAGTTCTCCTGAATGCAGTTCAAGAATTTTGTGCCCTCTGTGCTCTTCACAGTCTTCACTTCCCAGTTGATATTAGGATATCTGAAGTCCCCAACAATTACTGCCCTATTGTTTTTGCACTCAGAAATCTGTCTACATCTTTGCCCTTCTATCTCTCTCTCACTATTTGGGGGTTTATAGCACACTCCTAGCAGTGTGGCTGCCCCTTTTTTTACTTCTGAGCTCAAGTCATATGGCCTCATTTGATGATTCATCTAGTATGTGGAAATTTGCCCAGGTAAGGTGTCCTCTACAAAAAGCAGGACAAATCCAACACGGCCAGTTACCCCCCCATCAGCCTACTCTCCATCATCAGTAAAGTAATGGAAGGGGTCATCAGCAGTGCTATCAAGCGGCACTTGCTTAGCAATAACCTGCTCTCTGATGCCCAGTTTGGGTTCCGCCAGGGTCACTCAGCTCCTGACCTCATTACAGCCTTGGTTCAAACATGGGCAAAAGAGCTGAACTCCTGAGGTGAGGTGAAAGTGACTGCCCTTGACATCAAGGCAGCATTTGACCGAGTGTGGCATCAAGGAGCCCTAGCAAAACTGGAGTCAATGGGAATCAGGGGGAAAACTCTCTGCTGGTTGGAGTCATACCTAGCACAAAGGAAGATAGTTGTGGTTGTTGGAGGTCAGTCATCTCAGCTCCAGGACATCACTGCAGGAGTTCCTCAGGGTAGTGTCCTAGGCCCAATCATCTTCGCCTGCTTCATCAATGACCTTCCTTCCATCATAAGGTCAGAAGTGGGGATGTTCACTGATGATTGCACAATGTTCAGCACCATTCATAACTCCTCAGATACTGAAGCAGTCCACATCCAAATGCAGCAAGACCTGAACAGTATCCAGGCTTGGGCTGACAAGTGGCAAGTAACACTCACGCCACACTAGTGGCATGACCATCTCCAACAAGGGAGAATCTAACCATCACCCCTTGATGTTCAATGGCATTACCATCACTGAATCCCCCACTATCAACACCCTGGGGGTTACCATTGACCAAAAACTGAACTGGACTAGCCATAGATATACTGTGGCTACAAGAGCAGGTCAGAGACTAGGAATCAGGCGATGAGTATCTCACTTCCTGACTCCCCAAAGTCTGTCCACCATCTACAAGGCACAAGTCAGGAGTGTGATGGAATACTCCCCACTTGCCTGGATGAGTGCAGCTCCCACAACACTCAAGAAGCTTGACACCGTCCAGGACAAAGCAGCCCCGCTTGATTGGCACCCCATCCACAAACATTCACTCCCTCCACCACTGACACACAGTAGCAGCAGTGTGTACCATCTACAAGATACACTGCAGGAATACACCAAGGATTCTTTGACAGCACCTTCCAAACCCACGACCACTACCATCTAGAAGGACAAGGGCAGCAGACACATGGGAACACCACCACCTGGAAGTTCCCCTCCAAGTCACTCACCATCCTGACTTGGAAATATATCACCGTTCCTTCACTGTCGCTGGGTCAAAATCCTGGAACTCCCTCCCTAACAGCACTGTGGGTGTACCTACACCACATGGACTGCAGCGGTTCAAGAAGGCAGCTCACCACCACCTTCTCAAGGGCAATTAGGGATGGGCAATAAATGCTGGCCCAGCCAGTGACACCCACATCCCGGGAATGAAGAAGGAAAAATTCTTCCCTCCTCACAGCTGTAATTGATTCTTTAACCAATAATGCTACACCCCCCACCTTTTTATCCCCCCTCTCTATCCTGCCTGAAAACTCTATATTCAACGATGTTGAGCTGCCATTTTTGTCCCTCTTTAAATCAGGATCTGTTATAAAAGTGATATCATGCTGCCATGTATCTATCCGTGCCCTCAGCTCCTCAGCTTTGTCTGTTATGCTGTTTGCATTCACATATATACAGTTGAACAAATCCCTGTGCTGTACGCTTTTTAACCTGTGCTGCTTCTGTCGGTCAGAGTCACTCACTAATTTCCTGTCTGTTGTTCCCTGCTCCGACTTTGCCCTATCTGAAACTGCCCCCCGATGGTCACTATCTCCATAATGGCCATCCCCTGCTCCCTCATCGAGTTGCCCAGCTCATTTCCTAAAGACTGACTCTAGCACTGTGCCTCCTCTGGGCCTGTAATGCGCTGTTTAACAAAAATTCTCTTGAATGCAGCTTATGAAAATCTGTGCCCTTCAGCCTGTTGGTATCCCAGTTGGTATTGGGGTTAAGGCTGTGGGTGGGGGAGCGATGGAGCAGCCCAGGAGCTGGATTGGAGAGCGGGCAGTCTGAAAGATCTGTTGTGAGGATAACTACATAAAACATTGTCGAATTTATTGCAACTTTCCCCATCTGCCTCAAACTTTTATTTCTGTTGTTATTGATCTCTTCACTGTCTCTGAAGCCAATGTATCAACTGAACAGCTTTATATAAAAACACAGACAGGCTATAAGGACAAATCTTAAAGCTTTACACACAATTAAATCTTCCAAAGAGACATCAGCGCCCACAGAGACGGCAATATTATGGCTTTGTCGACAAGTTTAATAATAGCAGATTTATAGACACCAATTTTGAAGAGACTCTTCCCGAAACACACAAGCAAATTACCAGCATCCACTTTTACTGCAGCTTTATTGCAACCAGGAGCCCTGCCTTTTACAGGGAGCATCATATTGGAGAGACACTGGCTGCGATACAAGCCTTTCCCTCTCCCTCCTTGGAGACTATTACACCCCCAGCAAGAGACAGGAAATAAAGGATGGGATTCATTCGTACAGAAGGAGGCCATTCAGCCCCTCGATCCTGTCCTGCCATACTTTCAGGTCATGCCTGATTTGCGCCTCAAGTCCATTTACCTTCCTTTGTTCACAGAATGACAGCGTTGTTACAGCACAGAAGGAGGCCATTCAGCCTGTCGTGTGTGCACCAGCTCTCCGAATGAGCAGCTCACCTGGTGTCATTTCCCTGTTTCTCCCCGTAACCCTGCACATTCTTCCTTTCCAGAGGACAGTCTAACTCCCTTCCGAATACCTTGATTGAGACTTCCTCCACCACACTTTCAGGCAGCGTATTCCAGACCCGAAACATTCGCTGTGTGGGAAAGGCTTTTCTCATATCACCTTTGCTTCTGTCACCGAATACTTTATATCTGTGCCCTCTGGTCCCCAGCCCTTTCATGAATCATTAATGAGAATTAACACAACCCTATTGCCCAAACTATCTTTGTGTCATTAGCAAATTTAGCAACCATATATTCGGCCCCTTCAGCCAAGTCATTGATGTAGATTGTAAATAGTTCAGGCCCCAGCACTGATCCCTGTGGCACTCCACATGTCAACCCAAAAATGTCTCATCTTACCTACTCTATGTTTCCTGTTAGCCAGCCAATCCACTATCCACGTTAATATGTTACCCCTTGCACCATGGGCTCTTACTTTGATGTGGCACCTTGTCAAACGCCTTCTGGAAATCCAAGTACAGCACATCCACTTTATCTATGTTCCTTGTTACTTCCTCAAAGAACTCTAATAAATTAGTCAGACACAATTTCCATTTCACGATTGGTGCTAGCCTCTGAATTACTCCCAGTGTCACTTGCTAACCAAAGTAGAAATAGAAAGATATTGAGGGTCAATGTGTGTGGCTTTAGGCAAAGTGCAGGAGGGAGGGCTTCAGGTTCGAGGGGCATTGGGACCAGTTCTGGGTCAGGAGATGCCTATTGAAAAGGAATGCGTTGCCCCTCGTCATTACTGGCACCAATGTCCTCACAGGGAAGTTCACAAGGGGGAGGGGTTCAAACTAAATTAGCAGAGGGATGTGCACCAGCACAGAATGTTGGGCAGCACTACAGAAGGCAGGAGGACTGTGTTAGACAGCAGCAGATGGAGGAGGACTATGAGGAAGACAAAGGCAGGATTACACTGCATGTATGTAAATGCACAAGGTCTGGTGAATAAGGCTGGTGAACCTAGGGCCTTAAAAGAAGCGGCTGGTGAGATTGTTGATGTGTTAGTTTTAATTTTCCAAAATTTCCTACATTAGATTGAAACATAATGAATGTAAACTCATTCGATCAAAAAGGGAGGGAGACAGAAAGCAGGAAACGGCAGGCCAGCAAGCTTAAAATCTGTCATAGGGAAAGTGCTAGAAGCTATTATTAAAGATGTTCCAGCAGGGCAGTTAGAAAAATTCAAGGCATCAGGCAGAGTCAACATGGTTTTGGGATAGGGAGATCATGTTTATCCAATTTACTGCAGTAATTTGAAGAAGTAATGTGTGCTGTGGACAGAGTGTGTACTGTATTTAGTAATGTGTGCTGTGGATAGAGGGTGTACTGTATTTAGCAATGTGTGTTGTGGATAGAGGGTGTGCTGTATTTAGTAACATGTGCTGTGATAGAGGGTGTGCTGTATTTAGTAAAGTGAGCTGTGGATAGAGGGTGTGCTGTATTTAGTAACATGTGCTGTGGATAGAGGGTGTGCTTTATTTAGTAATGTGTGTTGTGGATAGAGGGTGTGCTGTATTTAGTAACGTGTGCTGTGGATAGAGGGTGTGCTGTATTTAGTAACATGTGTTGTGGATAGAGGGTGTGCTGTATTTAGTAATGTGTGCTGTGGATAGAGAGTGTGCTGTATTTAGTAATGTGTGCTGTGGATAGAGGGTGTTCTGTATTTAGTAACATGTGCTGTGGATAGAGGGTGTGCTGTATTTAGTAACATGTGCTGTGGATAGAGGGTGTGCTGTATTTAGTAACATGTGCTGTGTATAGAGGGTGTGCTGTATTTAGTAACGTGTGTTGTGTATAGAGCGTGGGCTGTATTTAGTAACATGTGCTGTGGATAGAGGGTGTGCTGTATTTAGTAATGTGTGCCGTGGATAGGGGGTGTGCAGTATTTAGTAACGTGTGCTGTGATAGAGGGTGTGCTGTATTTAGTAACATGTGCTGTGATAGAGGGTGTGCTGTATTTCGTAACATGTGCTGTGGATAGAGGGTGTGCTGTATATAGTAATGTGTGCTGTGGATAGAGGGTGTGCTGTATTTAGTAACATGTGCTGTGGATAGAGGGTGTGCTTTATTTAGTAACATGTGCTGTGGATAGAGGGTGTGCTGTATTTAGTAACATGTGCTGTGGATAGAGGGTGTGCTGTATTTAGTAATGTGTGCTGTGGATAGAGGGTGTGCTTTATTTAGTAACATGTGCTATGGATAGAGGGTGTGCTGTATTTAGTAATGTGGGCGGTGGATAGAGGGTGTGCTGTATTTCGTAACATGTGCTGTGGATAGAGGGTGTGCTGTATTTAGTAATGTGTGCAGTGGATAGAGGATGTGCTGTATTTAGTAATGTGTGCTGTGGATGGAGGGTGTGCTGTATTTAGTAACATGTGCTGTGTATAGATGGTGTGCTGTATATAGTAATGTGTGTTGTGGATAGAGGGTGTGCTTTATTTAGTAACATGGGCTGTGGATAGATGGTGTGCTGTATATAGTAATGTGAGCTGTGGATAGAGGGTGAGCTGTATTTAGTAACATGTGCTGTGATAGCGGGTGTGCTGTATTTAGTAATGTGTGCTGTGGATAGAGGGTGTGCTGTATTTAGTAATGTGTGCTGTGGATAGAGGGTGTGCTGTATTTAGTAATGTGTGCTGTGGATAGAGGGTGTGCTGTATTTAATAATGTGTGTTGTGGATAGAGGGTGTGCTGTATTTAGTAATGTGTGTTGTGGATAGAGGGTGTGCTGTATTTAGTAATGTGTGCTGTGGATAGAGAGTGTGCTGTATTTAGTAACATGTGCTATGGAAAGAGGGTGTGCTGTATTTAATAATGTGGGCAGTGGATAGAGGGTGTGCTGTATTTAGTAACATGTGCTCTGGATAGAGGGTGTGCTGTATTTAGAAATGTGTGCTGTGGATAGAGGGTGTGCTGTATTTAGTAATCAGTGCTGTAGATAGAGGGTGTGCTGTATTTGGTAATGTGTGCTGTGGATAGAGGGTGTGCTGTATTTAATAATGTGTGTTGTGGATAGAGGGTGTGCTGTATTTAGTAATGTGTGTTGTGGATAGAGGGTGTGCTGTATTTAGTAATGTGTGCTGTGGATAGAGAGTGTGCTGTGTTTAGTAACGTGTGTTGTGGATAGAGTGTGTGCTGTATTTAATAACGTGTGTTGTGGATAGAGGGTGTGCTGTATTTAGTAACATGTGCTGTGGATAGAGGGTGTGCTGTATTTAGTAACGTGTGTTGTGGATAGAGGGTGTGCTGTATTTAATAACGTGTGTTGTGGATAGAGGGTGTGCTGTATTTAGTAACATGTGCTGTGGATAGAGGGTGTGCTGTATTTAGTAACGTGTGTTGTGGATAGAGGGTGTGCTGTATTTAATAACGTGTGTTGTGGATAGAGAGTGTGCTGTATTTAGTAACATGTGCTGTGGATAGAGGGTGTGCTGTATTTAGTAACATGTGCTGTGGATAGAGGGTGTGCTGTATTTCGTAACAAGTGCTGTGGATAGAGGGTGTGCTGTATTTAGTAACATGTGCTGTGGATAGAGGGTGTGCTGTATTTAGTAATGTGTGTAGTGGATAGAGGGTGTGCTGTATTTAATAACGTGTGTTGTGGATAGAAGGTGTGCTGTATTTAGTAACATGTGCTGTGGATAGAGGGTGTGCTGTACTTAGTAACATGTGCTGTGGATAGAGCGTGTGCTGTATTTCGTAACATGTGCTGTGGATAGAGGGTGTGCTGTATTTAGAAACGTGTGCTGTGTATAGAGGGTGTGCTGTATTTAGTAACGTGTGCTGTGGATAGAGGGTGTGATGTATTTAGTAACATGTGCTGTGGATAGAGGGTGTGCTGTATTTAGTAACATGTGCTGTGGATAGAGGGTGTGCTGTATTAAGTAACGTGTGCTGTGGATAGAGGGTGTGCTGTATTTAATAACATGTTCTGTGGATAGAGGGTGTGCTGTTTTTAGTAACGTGTGCTGTGGATAGAGGGTGTGCTGTATTTAGTAATGTGTGCTGTGGATAGAGGGTGTGCTGTATTTAGTAATGTGTGCTGTGGATAGAGGTTGCGCTGTATTTAGTAATGTGTGCTGTGGATAGAGGGTGTGCTGTATTTAGTAATGTGGGCGGTGGATAGAGGGTGTGCTGTATTTAGTAACAATTGCTGTGGATAGAGGGTGTGCTGTATTTAGTAATGTGTGCTGTGGATAGAGGGTGTGATGTATTTAGTAACATGTGCTGTGGATAGAGGGTGTGCTGTATTTAGTAACATGTGCTGTGGATAGAGGGTGTGCTGTATTAAGTAACGTGTGCTGTGGATAGAGGGTGTGCTGTATTTAATAACATGTTCTGTGGATAGAGGGTGTGCTGTTTTTAGTAACGTGTGCTGTGGATAGAGGGTGTGCTGTATTTAGTAATGTGTGCTGTGGATAGAGGGTGTGCTGTATTTAGTAATGTGTGCTGTGGATAGAGGTTGCGCTGTATTTAGTAATGTGTGCTGTGGATAGAGGGTGTGCTGTATTTAGTAATGAGAGCTGTGGATAGAGGGTGTGCTGTATTTAGTAACGTGTGCTGTGGATAGAGGGTGTGCTGTATTAAGTAATGTGAGCTGTGGATAGAGGGTGTGCTGTATTTAGTAATGAGAGCTGTGGATAGAGGGTGTGCTGTATTTGGTAATGTGTGCTGTGGATAGAGGGTGTGCTGTGTTTAGTAATGTGTGCTGTGGATACAGGGTGTGCTGTATTTAGTAACATGTGCTGTGGATAGAGGGTGTGCTGTATTTAGTAACGTGTGCTGTGTATAGAGGGTGTGCTGTATTTAGTAACGTGTGCTGTGTATAGAGCGTGGGCTGTATTTAGTAACATGTGCTGTGGATAGAGGGTGTGCTGTATTTGGTAATATGTGCCGTGGATAGGGGGTGTGCAGTATTTAGTAACGTGTGCTGTGATAGAGGTTGTGCTGTAGTTAGTAACATGTGCTGTGATAGAGGGTGTGCTGTATTTAGTAACATGTGCTGTGGATAGAGGGTGTGCTGTATTTCGTAACATGTGCTGTGGATAGAGGGTGTGCTGTATATAGTAATGTGTGCTGTGGATAGAGGGTGTGCTGTATTTAGTAACATGTGCTGTGGATAGAGGGTGTGCTTTATTTAGTAACATGTGCTGTGGATAGAGGGTGTGCTGTATTTAGTAACATGTGCTGTGGATAGAGGGTGTGCTGTATTTAGTAACGTGTGCTGTGGATAGAGGGTGTGCTTTATTTAGTAACATGTGCTATGGATAGAGGGTGTGCTGTATTTAGTAATGTGGGCGGTGGATAGAGGGTGTGCTGTATTTAGTAACATGTGCTGTGGATAGAGGGTGTGCTGTATTTAGTAATGTGTGCAGTGGATAGAGGATGTGCTGTATTTAGTAATGTGTGCTGTGGATAGAGGGTGTGCTGTATTTAGTAACATGTGCTGTGTATAGATGGTGTGCTGTATATAGTAATGTGTGTTGTGGATAGAGGGTGTGCTGTATTTAGTAACATGTGCTGTGGATAGATGGTGTGCTGTATATAGTAATGTGAGCTGTGGATAGAGGGTGAGCTGTATTTAGTAACATGTGCTGTGATAGCGGGTGTGCTGTATTTAGTAATGTCTGCTGTGGATAGAGGGTGTGCTGTATTTAGTAATGTGTGCTGTGGATAGAGGGTGTGCTGTATTTATTAACATGTGCTGTGGATAGAGGGTGTGCTGTATTTAGTAACATGTGCTATGGAAAGAGGGTGTGCTGTATTTAGTAATGTGTGTTGTGGATAGAGGGTGTGCTGTATTTAGTAATGTGTGCTGTGGATAGAGGGTGTGCTGTATTTAGTAACGTGTGTTGTGGATAGAGTGTGTGCTGTATTTAATAACGTGTGTTGTGGATAGAGGGTGTGCTGTATTTAGTAACATGTGCTGTGGATAGAGGGTGTGCTGTATTTAGTAACGTGTGTTGTGGATAGAGGGTGTGCTGTATTTAATAACGTGTGTTGTGGATAGAGGGTGTGCTGTATTTAGTAACATGTGCTGTGGATAGAGGGTGTGCTGTATTTAGTAACGTGTGTTGTGGATAGAGGGTGTGCTGTATTTAATAACGTGTGTTGCGGATAGAGAGTGTGCTGTATTTAGTAACATGTGCTATGGATAGAGGGTGTGCTGTATTTAGTAATGTGGGCGGTGGATAGAGGGTGAGCTGTATTTCGTAACATGTGCTGTCGATGGAGGGTGTGCTGTATTTAGTAATGTGTGCAGTGGATAGAGGATGTGCTGTATTTAGTAATGTGTGCTGTGGATAGAGGGTGTGCTGTATTTAGTAACATGTGCTGTGTATAGATGGTGTGCTGTATATAGTAATGTGTGTTGTGGATAGAGGGTGTGCTGTATTTAGTAACATGTGCTGTGGATAGAGGGTGTGCTGTATTTAGTAACATGTGCTGTGGATAGAGGGTGTGCTGTATTTCGTAACAAGTGCTGTGGATAGAGGGTGTGCTGTATTTAGTAACATGTGCTGTGGATAGAGGGTGTGCTGTATTTAGTAATGTGTGTAGTGGATAGAGGGTGTGCTGTATTTAATAACGTGTGTTGTGGATAGAAGGTGTGCTGTATTTAGTAACATGTGCTGTGGATAGAGGGTGTGCTGTACTTAGTAACATGTGCTGTGGATAGAGCGTGTGCTGTATTTCGTAACATGTGCTGTGGATAGAGGGTGTGCTGTATTTAGAAACGTGTGCTGTGTATAGAGGGTGTGCTGTATTTAGTAACGTGTGCTGTGGATAGAGGGTGTGATGTATTTAGTAACATGTGCTGTGGATAGAGGGTGTGCTGTATTTAGTAACATGTGCTGTGGATAGAGGGTGTGCTGTATTAAGTAACGTGTGCTGTGGATAGAGGGTGTGCTGTATTTAATAACATGTTCTGTGGATAGAGGGTGTGCTGTTTTTAGTAACGTGTGCTGTGGATAGAGGGTGTGCTGTATTTAGTAATGTGTGCTGTGGATAGAGGGTGTGCTGTATTTAGTAATGTGTGCTGTGGATAGAGGTTGCGCTGTATTTAGTAATGTGTGCTGTGGATAGAGGGTGTGCTGTATTTAGTAATGTGGGCGGTGGATAGAGGGTGTGCTGTATTTAGTAACAATTGCTGTGGATAGAGGGTGTGCTGTATTTAGTAATGTGTGCTGTGGATAGAGGGTGTGATGTATTTAGTAACATGTGCTGTGGATAGAGGGTGTGCTGTATTTAGTAACATGTGCTGTGGATAGAGGGTGTGCTGTATTAAGTAACGTGTGCTGTGGATAGAGGGTGTGCTGTATTTAATAACATGTTCTGTGGATAGAGGGTGTGCTGTTTTTAGTAACGTGTGCTGTGGATAGAGGGTGTGCTGTATTTAGTAATGTGTGCTGTGGATAGAGGGTGTGCTGTATTTAGTAATGTGTGCTGTGGATAGAGGTTGCGCTGTATTTAGTAATGTGTGCTGTGGATAGAGGGTGTGCTGTATTTAGTAATGAGAGCTGTGGATAGAGGGTGTGCTGTATTTAGTAACGTGTGCTGTGGATAGAGGGTGTGCTGTATTAAGTAATGTGAGCTGTGGATAGAGGGTGTGCTGTATTTAGTAATGAGAGCTGTGGATAGAGGGTGTGCTGTATTTGGTAATGTGTGCTGTGGATAGAGGGTGTGCTGTGTTTAGTAATGTGTGCTGTGGATACAGGGTGTGCTGTATTTAGTAACATGTGCTGTGGATAGAGGGTGTGCTGTATTTAGTAACGTGTGCTGTGTATAGAGGGTGTGCTGTATTTAGTAACGTGTGCTGTGTATAGAGCGTGGGCTGTATTTAGTAACATGTGCTGTGGATAGAGGGTGTGCTGTATTTGGTAATATGTGCCGTGGATAGGGGGTGTGCAGTATTTAGTAACGTGTGCTGTGATAGAGGTTGTGCTGTAGTTAGTAACATGTGCTGTGATAGAGGGTGTGCTGTATTTAGTAACATGTGCTGTGGATAGAGGGTGTGCTGTATTTCGTAACATGTGCTGTGGATAGAGGGTGTGCTGTATATAGTAATGTGTGCTGTGGATAGAGGGTGTGCTGTATTTAGTAACATGTGCTGTGGATAGAGGGTGTGCTTTATTTAGTAACATGTGCTGTGGATAGAGGGTGTGCTGTATTTAGTAACATGTGCTGTGGATAGAGGGTGTGCTGTATTTAGTAACGTGTGCTGTGGATAGAGGGTGTGCTTTATTTAGTAACATGTGCTATGGATAGAGGGTGTGCTGTATTTAGTAATGTGGGCGGTGGATAGAGGGTGTGCTGTATTTAGTAACATGTGCTGTGGATAGAGGGTGTGCTGTATTTAGTAATGTGTGCAGTGGATAGAGGATGTGCTGTATTTAGTAATGTGTGCTGTGGATAGAGGGTGTGCTGTATTTAGTAACATGTGCTGTGTATAGATGGTGTGCTGTATATAGTAATGTGTGTTGTGGATAGAGGGTGTGCTGTATTTAGTAACATGTGCTGTGGATAGATGGTGTGCTGTATATAGTAATGTGAGCTGTGGATAGAGGGTGAGCTGTATTTAGTAACATGTGCTGTGATAGCGGGTGTGCTGTATTTAGTAATGTCTGCTGTGGATAGAGGGTGTGCTGTATTTAGTAATGTGTGCTGTGGATAGAGGGTGTGCTGTATTTATTAACATGTGCTGTGGATAGAGGGTGTGCTGTATTTAGTAACATGTGCTATGGAAAGAGGGTGTGCTGTATTTAGTAATGTGTGTTGTGGATAGAGGGTGTGCTGTATTTAGTAATGTGTGCTGTGGATAGAGGGTGTGCTGTATTTAGTAACGTGTGTTGTGGATAGAGTGTGTGCTGTATTTAATAACGTGTGTTGTGGATAGAGGGTGTGCTGTATTTAGTAACATGTGCTGTGGATAGAGGGTGTGCTGTATTTAGTAACGTGTGTTGTGGATAGAGGGTGTGCTGTATTTAATAACGTGTGTTGTGGATAGAGGGTGTGCTGTATTTAGTAACATGTGCTGTGGATAGAGGGTGTGCTGTATTTAGTAACGTGTGTTGTGGATAGAGGGTGTGCTGTATTTAATAACGTGTGTTGCGGATAGAGAGTGTGCTGTATTTAGTAACATGTGCTATGGATAGAGGGTGTGCTGTATTTAGTAATGTGGGCGGTGGATAGAGGGTGAGCTGTATTTCGTAACATGTGCTGTCGATGGAGGGTGTGCTGTATTTAGTAATGTGTGCAGTGGATAGAGGATGTGCTGTATTTAGTAATGTGTGCTGTGGATAGAGGGTGTGCTGTATTTAGTAACATGTGCTGTGTATAGATGGTGTGCTGTATATAGTAATGTGTGTTGTGGATAGAGGGTGTGCTGTATTTAGTAACATGTGCTGTGGATAGAGGGTGTGCTGTATTTAGTAACATGTGCTGTGGATAGAGGGTGTGCTGTATTTCGTAACATGTGCTGTGGATAGAGGGTGTGCTGTATTTAGTAACATGTGCTGTGGATAGAGGGTGTGCTGTATTTAGTAATGTGTGTAGTGGATAGAGGGTGTGCTGTATTTAATAACGTGTGTTGTGGATAGAAGGTGTGCTGTATTTAGTAACATGTGCTGTGGATAGAGGGTGTGCTGTACTTAGTAACATGTGCTGTGGATAGAGCGTGTGCTGTATTTCGTAACATGTGCTGTGGATAGAGGGTGTGCTGTATTTAGAAACGTGTGCTGTGTATAGAGGGTGTGCTGTATTTAGTAACGTGTGCTGTGGATAGAGGGTGTGATGTATTTAGTAACATGTGCTGTGGATAGAGGGTGTGCTGTATTTAGTAACATGTGCTGTGGATAGAGGGTGTGCTGTATTAAGTAACGTGTGCTGTGGATAGAGGGTGTGCTGTATTTAATAACATGTTCTGTGGATAGAGGGTGTGCTGTTTTTAGTAACGTGTGCTGTGGATAGAGGGTGTGCTGTATTTAGTAATGTGTGCTGTGGATAGAGGGTGTGCTGTATTTAGTAATGTGTGCTGTGGATAGAGGTTGCGCTGTATTTAGTAATGTGTGCTGTGGATAGAGGGTGTGCTGTATTTAGTAATGTGGGCGGTGGATAGATGGTGTGCTGTATTTAGTAACAATTGCTGTGGATAGAGGGTGTGCTGTATTTAGTAATGTGTGCTGTGGATAGAGGGTGTGATGTATTTAGTAACATGTGCTGTGGATAGAGGGTGTGCTGTATTTAGTAACATGTGCTGTGGATAGAGGGTGTGCTGTATTAAGTAACGTGTGCTGTGGATAGAGGGTGTGCTGTATTTAATAACATGTTCTGTGGATAGAGGGTGTGCTGTTTTTAGTAACGTGTGCTGTGGATAGAGGGTGTGCTGTATTTAGTAATGTGTGCTGTGGATAGAGGGTGTGCTGTATTTAGTAATGTGTGCTGTGGATAGAGGTTGCGCTGTATTTAGTAATGTGTGCTGTGGATAGAGGGTGTGCTGTATTTAGTAATGAGAGCTGTGGATAGAGGGTGTGCTGTATTTAGTAACGTGTGCTGTGGATAGAGGGTGTGCTGTATTAAGTAATGTGAGCTGTGGATAGAGGGTGTGCTGTATTTAGTAATGAGAGCTGTGGATAGAGGGTGTGCTGTATTTGGTAATGTGTGCTGTGGATAGAGGGTGTGCTGTGTTTAGTAATGTGTGCTGTGGATACAGAGTGTGCTGTATTTAGTAACATGTGCTGTGGATAGAGGGTGTGCTGTATTTAGTAACGTGTGCTGTGTATAGAGGGTGTGCTGTATTTAGTAACGTGTGCTGTGTATAGAGCGTGGGCTGTATTTAGTAACATGTGCTGTGGATAGAGGGTGTGCTGTATTTGGTAATATGTGCCGTGGATAGGGGGTGTGCAGTATTTAGTAACGTGTGCTGTGATAGAGGTTGTGCTGTAGTTAGTAACATGTGCTGTGATAGAGGGTGTGCTGTATTTAGTAACATGTGCTGTGGATAGAGGGTGTGCTGTATTTCGTAACATGTGCTGTGGATAGAGGGTGTGCTGTATATAGTAATGTGTGCGGTGGATAGAGGGTGTGCTGTATTTAGTAACATGTGCTGTGGATAGAGGGTGTGCTTTATTTAGTAACATGTGCTGTGGATAGAGGGTGTGCTGTATTTAGTAACATGTGCTGTGGATAGAGGGTGTGCTGTATTTAGTAACGTGTGCTGTGGATAGAGGGTGTGCTTTATTTAGTAACATGTGCTATGGATAGAGGGTGTGCTGTATTTAGTAATGTGGGCGGTGGATAGAGGGTGTGCTGTATTTAGTAACATGTGCTGTGGATAGAGGGTGTGCTGTATTTAGTAATGTGTGCAGTGGATAGAGGATGTGCTGTATTTAGTAATGTGTGCTGTGGATAGAGGGTGTGCTGTATTTAGTAACATGTGCTGTGTATAGATGGTGTGCTGTATATAGTAATGTGTGTTGTGGATAGAGGGTGTGCTGTATTTAGTAACATGTGCTGTGGATAGATGGTGTGCTGTATATAGTAATGTGAGCTGTGGATAGAGGGTGAGCTGTATTTAGTAACATGTGCTGTGATAGCGGGTGTGCTGTATTTAGTAATGTCTGCTGTGGATAGAGGGTGTGCTGTATTTAGTAATGTGTGCTGTGGATAGAGGGTGTGCTGTATTTATTAACATGTGCTGTGGATAGAGGGTGTGCTGTATTTAGTAACATGTGCTATGGAAAGAGGGTGTGCTGTATTTAGTAATGTGTGTTGTGGATAGAGGGTGTGCTGTATTTAGTAATGTGTGCTGTGGATAGAGGGTGTGCTGTATTTAGTAACGTGTGTTGTGGATAGAGTGTGTGCTGTATTTAATAACGTGTGTTGTGGATAGAGGGTGTGCTGTATTTAGTAACATGTGCTGTGGATAGAGGGTGTGCTGTATTTAGTAACGTGTGTTGTGGATAGAGGGTGTGCTGTATTTAATAACGTGTGTTGTGGATAGAGGGTGTGCTGTATTTAGTAACATGTGCTGTGGATAGAGGGTGTGCTGTATTTAGTAACGTGTGTTGTGGATAGAGGGTGTGCTGTATTTAATAACGTGTGTTGCGGATAGAGAGTGTGCTGTATTTAGTAACATGTGCTATGGATAGAGGGTGTGCTGTATTTAGTAATGTGGGCGGTGGATAGAGGGTGAGCTGTATTTCGTAACATGTGCTGTCGATGGAGGGTGTGCTGTATTTAGTAATGTGTGCAGTGGATAGAGGATGTGCTGTATTTAGTAATGTGTGCTGTGGATAGAGTGTGTGCTGTATTTAGTAACATGTGCTGTGTATAGATGGTGTGCTGTATATAGTAATGTGTGTTGTGGATAGAGGGTGTGCTGTATTTAGT
The DNA here is from genome assembly GCA_026770705.1 of Isurus oxyrinchus. Lineage (NCBI taxonomy): Eukaryota > Metazoa > Chordata > Chondrichthyes > Lamniformes > Lamnidae > Isurus > Isurus oxyrinchus. The sequence goes on from JANJGN010000641.1 coordinate 44,822, forward strand.
AACATGTGCTGTGGATAGATGGTGTGCTGTATATAGTAATGTGAGCTGTGGATAGAGGGTGAGCTGTATTTAGTAACATGTGCTGTGATAGCGGGTGTGCTGTATTTAGTAATGTCTGCTGTGGATAGAGGGTGTGCTGTATTTAGTAATGTGTGCTGTGGATAGAGGGTGTGCTGTATTTAGTAACATGTGCTGTGGATAGAGGGTGTGCTGTATTTAGTAACATGTGCTATGGAAAGAGGGTGTGCTGTATTTAATAATGTGGGCGGTGGATAGAGGGTGTGCTGTATTTAGTAACATGTGCTCTGGATAGAGGGTGTGCTGTATTTAGAAATGTGTGCTGTGGATAGAGGGTGTGCTGTATTTAGTAATCAGTGCTGTAGATAGAGGGTGTGCTGTATTTGGTAATGTGTGCTGTGGATAGTGGGTGTGCTGTATTTAATAATGTGTGTTGTGGATAGAGGGAGTGCTGTATTTAGTAATGTGTGTTGTGGATAGAGGGTGTGCTTTATTTAGTAATGTGTGCTGTGGATAGAGGGTGTGCTGTATTTAGTAACGTGTGTTGTGGATAGAGTGTGTGCTGTATTTAATAACGTGTGTTGTGGATAGAGGGTGTGCTGTATTTAGTAACATGTGCTATGGATAGAGGGTGTGCTGTATTTAGTAACGTGTGTTGTGGATAGAGGGTGTGCTGTATTTAGTAACGTGTGTTGTGGATAGAGTGTGTGCTGTATTTAATAACGTGTGTTGTGGATAGAGGGTGTGCTGTATTTAGTAACATGTGCTGTGGATAGAGGGTGTGCTGTATTTAGTAACGTGTGTTGTGGATAGAGGGTGTGCTGTATTTAATAACGTGTGTTGTGGATAGAGGGTGTGCTGTATTTAGTAACATGTGCTGTGGATAGAAGGTGTGCTGTATTTAGTAACGTGTGTTGTGGATAGAGGGTGTGCTGTATTTAATAACGTGTGTTGTGGATAGAGAGTGTGCTGTATTTAGTAACATGTGCTGTGGATAGAGGGTGTGCTGTATTTAGTAACATGTGCTGTGGATAGAGGGTGTGCTGTATTTCGTAACATGTGCTGTGGATAGAGGGTGTGCTGTATTTAGTAACATGTGCTGTGGATAGAGGGTGTGCTGTATTTAGTAATGTGTGTTGTGGATAGAGGGTGTGCTGTATTTAATAACGTGTGCTGTGATAGAGGGTGTGCTGTATTTAGTAACATGTGCTGTGGATAGAGGGTGTGCTGTATTTAGTAACATGTGCTGTGGATAGAGGGTGTGCTTTATTTAGTAACATGTGCTATGGATAGAGGGTGTGCTGTATTTAGTAATGTGGGCGGTGGATAGAGGGTGTGCTGTATTTAATAATGTGTGTTGTGGATAGAGGGTGTGCTGTATTTAGTAATGTGTGTTGTGGATAGAGGGTGTGCTGTATTTAGTAATGTGTGCTGTGGATAGAGAGGGTGCTGTATTTAGTAACATGTGCTATGGAAAGAGGGTGTGCTGTATTTAATAATGTGGGCAGTGGATAGAGGGTGTGCTGTATTTAGTAACATGTGCTCTGGATAGAGGGTGTGCTGTATTTAGAAATGTGTGCTGTGGATAGAGGGTGTGCTGTATTTAGTAATCAGTGCTGTAGATAGAGGGTGTGCTGTATTTGGTAATGTGTGCTGTGGATAGAGGGTGTGCTGTATTTAATAATGTGTGTTGTGGATAGAGGGTGTGCTGTATTTAGTAATGTGTGTTGTGGATAGAGGGTGTGCTGTATTTAGTAATGTGTGCTGTGGATAGAGAGTGTGCTGTGTTTAGTAACGTGTGTTGTGGATAGAGTGTGTGCTGTATTTAATAACGTGTGTTGTGGATAGAGGGTGTGCTGTATTTAGTAACTTGTGCTGTGGATAGAGGGTGTGCTGTATTTAGTAACGTGTGTTGTGGATAGAGGCTGTGCTGTATTTAATAACGTGTGTTGTGGATAGAGGGTGTGCTGTATTTAGTAACATGTGCTGTGGATAGAGGGTGTGCTGTATTTAGTAACGTGTGATGTGGATAGAGGGTGTGCTGTATTTAATAACGTGTGTTGTGGATAGAGAGTGTGCTGTATTTAGTAACATGTGCTGTGGATAGAGGGTGTGCTGTATTTAGTAACATGTGCTGTGGATAGAGGGTGTGCTGTATTTCGTAACAAGTGCTGTGGATAGAGGGTGTGCTGTATTTAGTAACATGTGCTGTGGATAGAGGGTGTGCTGTATTTAGTAATGTGTGTAGTGGATAGAGGGTGTGCTGTATTTAATAACGTGTGTTGTGGATAGAGGGTGTGCTGTATTTAGTAACATGTGCTGTGGATAGAGGGTGTGCTGTACTTAGTAACATGTGCTGTGGATAGAGCGTGTGCTGTATTTCGTAACATGTGCTGTGGATAGAGGGTGTGCTGTATTTAGTAACGTGTGCTGTGTATAGAGGGTGTGCTGTATTTAGTAACGTGTGCTGTGTATAGAGCGTGGGCTGTATTTAGTAACATGTGATGTGGATAGAGGGTGTGCTGTATTTAGTAACATGTGCTGTGGATAGAGGGTGTGCTGTATTTAGTAATATGTGCTGTGATAGAGGATGTGCTGTATTTAGTAACACGTGCTGTGATAGAGGGTGTGCTGTATTTAGTAATGTGTGCTGTGGATAGAGGGTGTGCTGTATTTAGTAACATGTGTTGTGGATAGGGGATGTGCTGTATTTAGTAACATGTGCTGTGGATAGATGGTGCGCTGTATTTAGTAATGTGGGCGGTGGATAGAGGGTGTGCTGTATTTAGTAACAATTGCTGTGGATAGAGGGTGTGCTGTATTTAGTAATGTGTGCTGTGGATAGAGGGTGTGATGTATTTAGTAACATGTGCTGTGGATAGAGGGTGTGCTGTATTTAGTAACATGTGCTGTGGATAGAGGGTGTGCTGTATTAAGTACCGTGTGCTGTGGATAGAGGGTGTGCTGTATTTAATAACATGTTCTGTGGATAGAGGGTGTGCTGTTTTTAGTAACGTGTGCTGTGGATAGAGGGTGTGCTGTATTTAGTAATGTGTGCTGTGGATAGAGGGTGTGCTGTATTTAGTAATGTGTGCTGTGGATAGAGGTTGCGCTGTATTTAGTAATGTGTGCTGTGGATAGAGGGTGTGCTTTATTTAGTAATGAGAGCTGTGGATAGAGGGTGTGCTGTATTTAGTAACGTGTGCTGTGGATAGAGGGTGTGCTGTATTAAGTAATGTGAGCTGTGGATAGAGGGTGTGCTGTATTTAGTAATGAGAGCTGTGGATAGAGGGTGTGCTGTATTTAGTAATATGTGCTGTGGATAGAGGGTGTGCTGTGTTTAGTAATGTGTGCTGTGGATACAGGGTGTGCTGTATTTAGTAACATGTGCTGTGGATAGAGGGTGTGCTGTATTTAGTAACGTGTGCTGTGTATAGAGGGTGTGCTGTATTTAGTAACGTGTGCTGTGTATAGAGCGTGGGCTGTATTTAGTAACATGTGCTGTGGATAGAGGGTGTGCTGTATTTAGTAATATGTGCCGTGGATAGGGGGTGTGCAGTATTTAGTAACGTGTGCTGTGATAGAGGTTGTGCTGTAGTTAGTAACTTGTGCTGTGATAGAGGGTGTGCTGTATTTAGTAACATGTGCTGTGGATAGAGGGTGTGCTGTATTTCGTAACATGTGCTGTGGATAGAGGGTGTGCTGTATATAGTAATGTGTGCTGTGGATAGAGGGTGTGCTGTATTTAGTAACATGTGCTGTGGATAGAGGGTGTGCTTTATTTAGTAACATGTGCTGTGGATAGAGGGTGTGCTGTATTTAGTAACATGTGCTGTGGATAGAGGGTGTGCTGTATTTAGTAACGTGTGCTGTGGATAGAGGGTGTGCTTTATTTAGTAACATGTGCTATGGATAGAGGGTGTGCTGTATTTAGTAATGTGGGCGGTGGATAGAGGGTGTGCTGTATTTCGTAACATGTGCTGTGGATAGAGGGTGTGCTGTATTTAGTAATGTGTGCAGTGGATAGAGGATGTGCTGTATTTAGTAATGTGTGCTGTGGATAGAGGGTGTGCTGTATTTAGTAACATGTGCTGTGTATAGATGCTGTGCTGTATATAGTAATGTGTGTTGTGGATAGAGGGTGTGCTGTATTTAGTAACATGTGCTGTGGATAGATGGTGTGCTGTATATAGTAATGTGAGCTGTGGATAGAGGGTGAGCTCTATTTAGTAACATGTGCTGTGATAGCGGGTGTGCTGTATTTAGTAATGTCTGCTGTGGATAGAGGGTGTGCTGTATTTAGTAACGTGTGTGCTGTGGATAGAGGGAGTGCTGTATTTAGTAACATGTGCTGTGGATAGAGGGTGTGCTGTATTTAGTAACATGTGCTATGGAAAGAGGGTGTGCTGTATTTAGTAATGTGTGTTGTGGATAGAGGGTGTGCTGTATTTAGTAATGTTTGCTGTGGATAGAGGGTGTGCTGTATTTAGTAACGTGTGTTGTGGATAGAGTGTGTGCTGTATTTAATAACGTGTGTTGTGGATAGAGGGTGTGCTGTATTTAGTAACATGTGCTGTGGATAGAGGGTGTGCTGTATTTAGTAACGTGTGTTGTGGATAGAGGGTGTGCTGTATTTAATAACGTGTGTTGTGGATAGAGGGTGTGCTGTATTTAGTAACATGTGCTGTGGATAGAGGGTGTGCTGTATTTAGTAACGTTTGTTGTGGATAGAGGGTGTGCTGTATTTAATAACGTGTGTTGCGGTTAGAGAGTGTGCTGTATTTAGTAACATGTGCTATGGATAGAGGGTGTGCTGTATTTAGTAATGTGGGCGGTGGATAGAGGGTGTGCTGTATTTCGTAACATGTGCTGTCGATAGAGGGTGTGCTGTATTTAGTAATGTGTGCAGTGGATAGAGGATGTGCTGTATTTAGTAATGTGTGCTGTGGATAGAGGGTGTGCTGTATTTAGTAACATGTGCTGTGTATAGATGGTGTGCTGTATATAGTAATGTGTGTTGTGGATAGAGGGTGTGCTGTATTTAGTAACATGTGCTGTGGATAGATGGTGTGCTGTATATAGTAATGTGAGCTGTGGATAGAGGGTGAGCTGTATTTAGTAACATGTGCTGTGATAGCGGGTGTGCTGTATTTAGTAATGTCTGCTGTGGATAGAGGGTGTGCTGTATTTAGTAATGTGTGCTGTGGATAGAGGGTGTGCTGTATTTAGTAACATGTGCTGTGGATAGAGGGTGTGCTGTATTTAGTAACATGTGCTATGGAAAGAGGGTGTGCTGTATTTAATAATGTGGGCGGTGGATAGAGGGTGTGCTGTATTTAGTAACATGTGCTCTGGATAGAGGGTGTGCTGTATTTAGAAATGTGTGCTGTGGATAGAGGGTGTGCTGTATTTAGTAATCAGTGCTGTAGATAGAGGGTGTGCTGTATTTGGTAATGTGTGCTGTGCATAGTGGGTGTGCTGTATTTAATAATGTGTGTTGTGGATAGAGGGAGTGCTGTATTTAGTAATGTGTGTTGTGGATAGAGGGTGTGCTGTATTTAGTAATGTGTGCTGTGGATAGAGGGTGTGCTGTATTTAGTAACGTGTGTTGTGGATAGAGTGTGTGCTGTATTTAATAACGTGTGTTGTGGATAGAGGGTGTGCTGTATTTAGTAACATGTGCTGTGGATAGAGGGTGTGCTGTATTTAGTAACGTGTGTTGTGGATAGAGGGTGTGCTGTATTTAATAACGTGTGTTGTGGATAGAGGGTGTGCTGTATTTAGTAACATGTGCTGTGGATAGAGGGTGTGCTGTATTTAGTAACGTGTGTTGTGGATAGAGGGTGTGCTGTATTTAATAACGTGTGTTGTGGATAGAGAGTGTGCTGTATTTAGTAACATGTGCTGTGGATAGAGGGTGTGCTGTATTTAGTAACATGTGCTGTGGATAGAGGGTGTTCTGTATTTAGTAACATGTGCTGTGGATAGAGGGTGTGCTGTATTTAGTAATGTGTGTTGTGGATAGAGGGTGTGCTGTATTTAATAACGTGTGTTGTGGATAGAGGGTGTGCTGTATTTAGTAACATGTGCTGTGGATAGAGGGTGTGCTGTATTTAGTAACATGTGCTGTGGATAGAGCGTGTGCTGTATTTCGTAACATGTGCTGTGGATAGAGGGTGTGCTTTATTTAGTAACATGTGCTATGGATAGATGGTGTGCTGTATTTAGTAATGTGGGCGGTGGATAGAGGGTGTGCTGTATTTCGTAACATGTGCTGTGGATAGAGGGTGTGCTGTATTTAGTAATGTGTGCAGTGGATAGAGGATGTGCTGTATTTAGTAATGTGTGCTGTGGATAGAGGGTGTGCTGTATTTAGTAACATGTGCTGTGTATAGATGGTGTGCTGTATATAGTAATGTGTGTTGTGGATAGAGGGTGTGCTGTATTTAGTAACATGTGCTGTGGATAGATGGTGTGCTGTATATAGTAATGTGAGCTGTGGATAGAGGGTGAGCTGTATTTAGTAACATGTGCTGTGATAGCGGGTGTGCTGTATTTAGTAATGTCTGCTGTGGATAGAGGGTGTGCTGTATTTAGTAATGTGTGCTGTGGATAGAGGGTGTGCTGTATTTAGTAACATGTGCTGTGGATAGAGGGTGTGCTGTATTTAGTAACATGTGCTATGGAAAGAGGGTGTGCTGTATTTAATAATGTGGGCGGTGGATAGAGGGTGTGCTGTATTTAGTAACATGTGCTCTGGATAGAGGGTGTGCTGTATTTAGAAATGTGTGCTGTGGATAGAGGGTGTGCTGTATTTAGTAATCAGTGCTGTAGATAGAGGGTGTGCTGTATTTGGTAATGTGTGCTGTGGATAGTGGGTGTGCTGTATTTAATAATGTGTGTTGTGGATAGAGGGAGTGCTGTATTTAGTAATGTGTGTTGTGGATAGAGGGTGTGCTGTATTTAGTAACATGTGCTGTGGATAGAGGGTGTGCTGTATTTAGTAACGTGTGTTGTGGATAGAGGGTGTGCTGTATTTAGTAACGTGTGTTGTGGATAGAGTGTGTGCTGTATTTAATAACGTGTGTTGTGGATAGAGGGTGTGCTGTATTTAGTAACATGTGCTGTGGATAGAGGGTGTGCTGTATTTAGTAACGTGTGTTGTGGATAGAGGGTGTGCTGTATTTAATAACGTGTGTTGTGGATAGAGGGTGTGCTGTATTTAGTAACATGTGCTGTGGATAGAGGGTGTGCTGTATTTAGTAACGTGTGTTGTGGATAGAGGGTGTGCAGTATTTAATAACGTGTGTTGTGGATAGAGAGTGTGCTGTATTTAGTAACATGTGCTGTGGATAGAGGGTGTGCTGTATTTAGTAACATGTGCTGTGGATAGAGGGTGTGCTGTATTTCGTAACATGTGCTGTGGATAGAGGGTGTGCTGTATTTAGTAACATGTGCTGTGGATAGAGGGTGTGCTGTATTTAGTAATGTGTGTTGTGGATAGAGGGTGTGCTGTATTTAATAACGTGTGCTGTGTTAGAGGGTGTGCTGTATTTAGTAACATGTGCTGTGGATAGAGGGTGTGCTGTATTTAGTAACATGTGCTGTGGATAGAGCGTGTGCTGTATTTCGTAACATGTGCTGTGGATAGAGGGTGTGCTTTATTTAGTAACATGTGCTATGGATAGAGGGTGTGCTGTATTTAGTAATGTGGGCGGTGGATAGAGGGTGTGCTGTATTTCGTAACATGTGCTGTGGATAGAGGGTGTGCTGTATTTAGTAATGTGTGCAGTGGATAGAGGATGTGCTGTATTTAGTAATGTGTGCTGTGGATAGAGGGTGTGCTGTATTTAGTAACATGTGCTGTGTATAGATGGTGTGCTGTATATAGTAATGTGTGTTGTGGATAGAGGGTGTCCTGTATTTAGTAACATGTGCTGTGGATAGATGGTGTGCTGTATATAGTAATGTGAGCTGTGGATAGAGGGTGAGCTGTATTTAGTAACATGTGCTGTGATAGCGGGTGTGCTGTATTTAGTAATGTCTGCTGTGGATAGAGGGTGTGCTGTATTTAGTAATGTGTGCTGTGGATAGAGGGTGTGCTGTATTTAGTAACGTGTGCTGTGGATAGAGGGTGTGCTGTATTTAGTAACATGTGCTATGGAAAGAGGGTGTGCTGTATTTAATAATGTGGGCGGTGGATAGAGGGTGTGCTGTATTTAGTAACATGTGCTCTGGATAGAGGGTGTGCTGTATTTAGAAATGTGTGCTGTGGATAGAGGGTGTGCTGTATTTAGTAATCAGTGCTGTAGATAGAGGGTGTGCTGTATTTGGTAATGTGTGCTGTGGATAGTGGGTGTGCTGTATTTAATAATGTGTGTTGTGGATAGAGGGAGTGCTGTATTTAGTAATGTGTGTTGTGGATAGAGGGTGTGCTGTATTTAGTAATGTGTGCTGTGGATAGAGGGTGTGCTGTATTTAGTAACGTGTGTTGTGGATAGAGTGTGTGCTTTATTTAATAACGTGTGTTGTGGATAGAGGGTGTGCTGTATTTAGTAACATGTGCTGTGGATAGAGGGTGTGCTGTATTTAGTAACGTGTGTTGTGGATAGAGGGTGTGCTGTATTTAGTAACGTGTGTTGTGGATAGAGTGTGTGCTGTATTTAATAACGTGTGTTGTGGATAGAGGGTGCGCTGTATTTAGTAACATGTGCTGTGGATAGAGGGTGTGCTGTATTTAGTAACGTGTGTTGTGGATAGAGGGTGTGCTGTATTTAGTAATGTGTGTCGTGGATAGAGGGTGTGCTGTATTTAGTAACATGTGCTGTGGATAGAGGTTGTGCTGTATTTAGTAACGTGTGTTGTGGATAGAGGGTGTGCTGTATTTAATAACGTGTGTTGTGGATAGAGAGTGTGCTGTATTTAGTAACATGTGCTGTGGATTGAGGGTGTGCTGTATTTAGTAACATGTGATGTGGATAGAGGGTGTGCTGTATTTCGTAACATGTGCTGTGGATAGAGGGTGTGCTGTATTTAGTAACATGTGCTGTGGATAGAGGGTGTGCTGTATTTAGTAATGTGTGTTGTGGATAGAGGGTGTGCTGTATTTAATAACGTGTGTTGTGGATAGAGTGTGTGCTGTATTTAGTAACATGTGCTGTGGATAGAGGGTGTGCTGTATTTAGTAACATGTGCTGTGGATAGAGCGTGTGCTGTATTTCGTAACATGTGCTGTGGATAGAGGGTGTGCTTTATTTAGTAACATGTGCTATGGATAGAGGGTGTGCTGTATTTAGTAATGTGGGCGGTGGATAGAGGGTGTGCTGTATTTCGTAACATGTGCTGTGGATAGAGGGTGTGCTGTATTTAGTAATGTGTGCAGTGGATAGAGGATGTGCTGTATTTAGTAATGTGTGCTGTGGATAGAGGGTGTGCTGTATTTAGTAACATGTGCTGTGTATAGATGGTGTGCTGTATATAGTAATGTGTGTTGTGTATAGAGGGTGTGCTGTATTTAGTAACATGTGCTGTGGATAGATGGTGTGCTGTATATAGTAATGTGAGCTGTGGATAGAGGGTGAGCTGTATTTAGTAACATGTGCTGTGATAGCGGGTGTGCTGTATTTAGTAATGTCTGCTGTGGATAGAGGGTGTGCTGTATTTAGTAATGTGTGCTGTGGATAGAGGGTGTGCTGTATTTAGTAACATGTGCTGTGGATAGAGGGTGTGCTGTATTTAGTAACATGTGCTATGGAAAGAGGGTGTGCTGTATTTAATAATGTGGGCGGTGGATAGAGGGTGTGCTGTATTTAGTAACATGTGCTCTGGATAGAGGGTGTGCTGTATTTAGAAATGTGTGCTGTGGATAGAGGGTGTGCTGTATTTAGTAATCAGTGCTGTAGATAAAGGGTGTGCTGTATTTGGTAATGTGTGCTGTGGATAGTGGGTGTGCTGTATTTAATAATGTGTGTTGTGGATAGAGTGTGTGCTGTATTTAGTAATGTGTGTTGTGGATAGAGGGTGTGCTGTATTTAGTAATGTGTGCTGTGGATTGAGGGTGTGCTGTATTTAGTAACGTGTGTTGTGGATAGAGTGTGTGCTGTATTTAATAACGTGTGTTGTGGATAGAGGGTGTGCTGTATTTAGTAACATGTGCTGTGGATAGAGGGTGTGCTGTATTTAGTAACGTGTGTTGTGGATAGAGGGTGTGCTGTATTTAATAACGTGTGTTGTGGATAGAGGGTGTGCTGTATTTAGTAACATGTGCTGTGGATAGAGGGTGTGCTGTATTTAGTAACGTGTGTTGTGGATAGAGGGTGTGCTGTATTTAATAACGTGTGTTGCGGATAGAGAGTGTGCTGTATTTAGTAACATGTGCTATGGATAGAGGGTGTGCTGTATTTAGTAATGTGGGCGGTGGATAGAGGGTGTGCTGTATTTCGTAACATGTGCTGTGGATAGAGGGTGTGCTGTATTTAGTAATGTGTGCAGTGGATAGAGGATGTGCTGTATTTAGTAATGTGTGCTGTGGATAGAGGGTGCGCTGTATTTAGTAACATGTGCTGTGTATAGATGGTGTGCTGTATATAGTAATGTGTGTTGTGGATAGAGGGTGTGCTGTATTTAGTAACATGTGCTGTGGATAAATGGTGTGCTGTATATAGTAATGTGAGCTGTGGATAGACGGTGAGCTGTATTTAGTAACATGTGCTGTGATAGCGGGTGTGCTGTATTTAGTAATGTCTGCTATGGATAGAGGGTGTGCTGTATTTAGTAATGTGTGCTGTGGATAGAGGGTGTGCTGTATTTAGTAACATGTGCTGTGGATAGAGGGTGTGCTGTATTTAGTAACATGTGCTATGGAAAGAGGGTGTGCTGTATTTAATAATGTGGGCGGTGGATAGAGGGTGTGCTGTATTTAGTAACATGTGCTCTGGATAGACGGTGTGCTGTATTTAGTAACATGTGCTGTGGATAGAGGGTGTGCTGTATTAAGTACCGTGTGCTGTGGATAGAGGGTGTGCTGTATTTAATAACATGTTCTGTGGATAGAGGGTGTGCTGTTTTTAGTAACGTGTGCTGTGGATAGAGGGTGTGCTGTATTTAGTAATGTGTGCTGTGGATAGAGGGTGTGCTGTATTTAGTAATGTGTGCTGTGGATAGAGGTTGCGCTGTATTTAGTAATGTGTGCTGTGGATAGAGGGTGTGCTGTATTTAGTAATGAGAGCTGTGGATAGAGGGTGTGCTGTATTTAGTAATGTGTGCTGTGGATAGAGGGTGTGCTGTATTTAGTAACGTGTGCTGTGGATAGAGGGTGTGCTGTATTAAGTAATGTGAGCTGTGGATAGAGGGTGTGCTGTATTTAGTAATGAGAGCTGTGGATAGAGGGTGTGCTGTATTTAGTAATGTGTGCTGTGGATAGAGGGTGTTATGTGTTTAGTAATGTGTGCTGTGGATACAGGGTGTGCTGTATTTAGTAACATGTGCAGTGGATAGAGGGTGTGCTGTATTTAGTAACGTGTGCTGGGTATAGAGGGTGTGCTGTATTTAGTAACGTGTGCTGTGTATAGAGCGTGGGCTGTATTTAGTAACATGTGCTGCGGATAGAGGGTGTGCTGTATTTAGTAATATGTGCCGTGGATAGGGGGTGTGCAGTATTTAGTAACGTGTGCTGTGATAGAGGTTGTGCTGTATTTAGTAACATGTGCTGTGATAGAGGGTGTGCTGTATTTAGTAACATGTGCTGTGGATAGAGGGTGTGCTGTATTTCGTAACATGTGCTGTGGATAGAGGGTGTGCTGTATATAGTAATGTGTGCTGTGGATAGAGGGTGTGCTGTATTTAGTAACATGTGCTGTGGATAGAGGGTGTGCTTTATTTAGTAACATGTGCGTGGATAGAGGGTGTGCTGTATTTAGTAACATGTGCTGTGGATAGAGGGTGTGCTGTATTTAGTAATGTGTGCTGTGGATAGAGGGTGTGCTTTATTTAGTAACATGTGCTATGGATAGAGGGTGTGCTGTATTTAGTAATGTGGGCGGTGGATAGAGGGTGTGCTGTATTTCGTAACATGTGCTGTGGATAGAGGGTGTGCTGTATTTAGTAATGTGTGCAGTGGATAGAGGATGTGCTGTATTTAGTAATGTGTGCTGTGGATAGAGGGTGTGCTGTATTTAGTAACATGTGCTGTGTATAGATGGTGTGCTGTATATAGTAATGTGTGTTGTGGATAGAGGGTGTGCTGTATTTAGTAACATGTGCAGTGGATAGATGGTGTGCTGTATATAGTAATGTGAGCTGTGGATAGAGGGTGAGCTGTATTTAGTAACATGTGCTGTGATAGCGGGTGTGCTGTATTTAGTAATGTCTGCTGTGGATAGAGGGTGTGCTGTATTTAGTAATGTGTGCTGTGGATAGAGGGTGTGCTGTATTTAGTAACATGTGCTATGGAAAGAGGGTGTGCTGTATTTAATAATGTGGGCGGTGGATAGAGGGTGTGCTGTATTTAGTAACATGTGCTCTGGATAGAGGGTGTGCTGTATTTAGAAATGTGTGCTGTGGATAGAGGGTGTGCTGTATTTAGTAATCAGTGCTGTAGATAGAGGGTGTGCTGTATTTGGTAATGTGTGCTGTGGATAGTGGGTGTGCTGTATTTAATAATGTGTGTTGTGGATAGAGGGTGTGCTGTATTTAGTAATGTGTGTTGTGGATAGAGGGTGTGCTGTATTTAGTAATGTGTGCTGTGGATAGAGGGTGTGCTGTATTTAGTAACGTGTGTTGTGGATAGAGTGTGTGCTGTATTTAATAACGTGTGTTGTGGATAGAGGGTGTGCTGTATTTTGTAACATGTGCTGTGGATAGAGGGTGTGCTGTATTTAGTAACGTGTGTTGTGGGTAGAGGGTGTGCTGTATTTAATAACGTGTGTTGTGGATAGAGGGTGTGCTGTATTTAGTAACATGTGCTGTGGATAGAGGGTGTGCTGTATTTAGTAACGTGTGTTGTGGATAGAGGGTGTGCTGTATTTAATAACGTGTGTTGCGGATAGAGAGTGTGCTGTATTTAGTAACATGTGCTATGGATAGAGGGTGTGCTGTATTTAGTAATGTGGGCGGTGGATAGAGGGTGTGCTGTATTTCGTAACATGTGCTGTGGATAGAGGGTGTGCTGTATTTAGTAATGTGTGCAGTGGATAGAGGATGTGCTGTATTTAGTAATGTGTGCTGTGGATAGAGGGTGTGCTGTATTTAGTAACATGTGCTGTGTATAGATGGTGTGCTGTATATAGTAATGTGTGTTGTGGATAGAGGGTGTGCTGTATTTAGTAACATGTGCTGTGGATAGATGGTGTGCTGTATATAGTAATGTGAGCTGTGGATAGAGGGTGAGCTGTATTTAGTAACGTGCTGTGATAGCGGGTGTGCTGTATTTAGTAATGTCTGCTGTGGATAGAGGGTGTGCTGTATTTAGTAATGTGTGCTGTGGATAGAGGGTGTGCTGTATTTAGTAACATGTGCTGTGGATAGAGGGTGTGCTGTATTTAGTAACATGTGCTATGGAAAGAGGGTGTGCTGTATTTAATAATGTGGGCGGTGGATAGAGGGTGTGCTGTATTTAGTAACATGTGCTCTGGAAAGAGGGTGTGCTGTATTTAGAAATGAGTGCTGTGGAAAGAGGGTGTGCTGTATTTAGTAATCAGTGCTGTAGATAGAGGGTGTGCTGTATTTGGTAATGTGTGCTGTGGATAGTGGGTGTGCTGTATTTAATAATGTGTGTTGTGGATAGAGGGTGTGCTGTATTTAGTAATGTGTGTTGTGGATAGAGGGTGTGCTGTATTTAGTAATGTGTGCTGTGGATAGAGGGTGTGCTGTATTTAGTAACGTGTGTTGTGGATAGAGTGTGTGCTGTATTTAATAACGTGTGTTGTGGATAGAGGGTGTGCTGTATTTAGTAACATGTGCTGTGGATAGAGAGTGTGCTGTATTTAGTAACGTGTGTTGTGGATAGAGGGTGTGCTGTATTTAATAACGTGTGTTGTGGATAGAGGGTGTGCTGTATTTAGTAACATGTGCTGTGGATAGAGGGTGTGCTGTATTTAGTAACGTGTGTTGTGGATAGAGGGTGTGCTGTATTTAATAACGTGTGTTGTGGATAGAGAGTGTGCTGTATTTAGTAACATGTGCTGTGGATAGAGGGTGTGCTGTATTTAGTAAAATGTGCTGTGGATAGAGGGTGTGCTGTATTTCGTAACATGTGCTGTGGATAGAGGGTGTGCTGTATTTAGTAACATGTGCTGTGGATAGAGGGTGTGCTGTATTTAGTAATGTGTGTTGTGGATAGAGGGTGTGCTGTATTTAATAACGTGTGTTGTGGATAGAGGGTTTGCTGTATTTAGTAACATGTGCTGTGGATAGAGGGTGTGCTGTATTTAGTAACATGTGCTGTGGATAGAGCGTGTGCTGTATTTCGTAACATGTGCTGTGGATAGAGGGTGTGCTTTATTTAGTAACATGTGCTATGGATTGAGGGTGTGCTGTATTTAGTAATGTGGGCGGTGGATAGAGGGTGTGCTGTATTTCGTAACATGTGCTGTGGATAGAGGGTGTGCTGTATTTAGTAATGTGTGCAGTGGATAGAGGATGTGCTGTATTTAGTAATGTGTGCTGTGGATAGAGGGTGTGCTGTATTTAGTAACATGTGCTGGGTATAGATGGTGTGCTGTATATAGTAATGTGTGTTGTGGATAGAGGGTGTGCTGTATTTAGTAACATGTGCTGTGGATAGATGGTGTGCTGTATATAGTAATGTGAGCTGTGGATAGAGGGTGAGCTGTATTTAGTAACATGTGCTGTGATAGCGGGTGTGCTGTATTTAGTAATGTCTGCTGTGGATAGAGGGTGTGCTGTATTTAGTAATGTGTGCTGTGGATAGAGGGTGTGCTGTATTTAGTAACATGTGCTGTGGATAGAGGGTGTGCTGTATTTAGTAACATGTGCTATGGAAAGAGGGTGTGCTGTATTTAATAATGTGGGCGGTGGATAGAGGGTGTGCTGTATTTAGTAACATGTGCTCTGGATAGAGGGTGTGCTGTATTTAGAAATGTGTGCTGTGGATAGAGGGTGTGCTGTATTTAGTAATCAGTGCTGTAGATAGAGGGTGTGCTGTATTTGGTAAAGTGTGCTGTGGATAGTGGGTGTGCTGTATTTAATAATGTGTGTTGTGGATAGAGTGTGTGCTGTATTTAGTAATGTGTGTTGTGGATAGAGGGTGTGCTGTATTTAGTAATGTGTGCTGTGGATAGAGGGTGTGCTGTATTTAGTAACGTGTGTTGTGGATAGAGTGTGTGCTGTATTTAATAACGTGTGTTGTGGATAGAGGGTGTGCTGTATTTAGTAACATGTGCTGTGGATAGAGGGTGTGCTGTATTTAGTAACGTGTGTTGTGGATAGAGGGTGTGCTGTATTTAATAACGTGTGTTGTGGATAGAGGGTGTGCTGTATTTAGTAACATGTGCTGTGGATAGAGGGTGTGCTGTATTTAGTAACGTGTGTTGTGGATAGAGGGTGTGCTGTATTTAATAACGTGTGTTGCGGATAGAGAGTGTGCTGTATTTAGTAACATGTGCTATGGATAGAGGGTGTGCTGTATTTAGTAATGTGGGCAGTGGATAGAGGGTGTGCTGTATTTCGTAACATGTGCTGTGGATAGAGGGTGTGCTGTATTTAGTAATGTGTGCAGTGGATAGAGGATGTGCTGTATTTAGTAATGTGTGCTGTGGATAGAGGGTGTGCTGTATTTAGTAACATGTGCTGTGTATAGATGGTGTGCTGTATATAGTAATGTGTGTTGTGGATAGAGGGTGTGCTGTATTTAGTAACATGTGCTGTGGATAGATGGTGTGCTGTATATAGTAATGTGAGCTATGGATAGAGGGTGAGCTGTATTTAGTAACATGTGCTGTGATAGCGGGTGTGCTGTATTTAGTAATGTCTGCTATGGATAGAGGGTGTGCTGTATTTAGTAATGTGTGCTGTGGATAGAGGGTGTGCTGTATTTAGTAACATGTGCTGTGGATAGAGGGTGTGCTGTATTTAGTAACATGTGCTATGGAAAGAGGGTGTGCTGTATTTAATAATGTGGGCGGTGGATAGAGGGTGTGCTGTATTTAGTAACATGTGCTCTGGATAGAGGGTGTGCTGTATTTAGAAATGTGTGCTGTGGATAGAGGGTGTGCTGTATTTAGTAATCAGTGCTGTAGATAGAGGGTGTGCTGTATTTGGTAATGTGTGCTGTGGATAGTGGGTGTGCTGTATTTAATAATGTGTGTTGTGGATAGAGGGTGTGCTGTATTTAGTAATGTGTGTTGTGGATAGAGGGTGTGCTGTATTTAGTAATGTGTGCTGTGGATAGAGGGTGTGCTGTATTTAGTAACGTGTGTTGTGGATAGAGTGTGTGCTGTATTTAATAACGTGTGTTGTGGATAGAGGGTGTGCTGTATTTAGTAACATGTGCTATGGAAAGAGGGTGTGCTGTATTTAATAATGTGGGCGGTGGATAGAGGGTGTGCTGTATTTAGTAACATGTGCTCTGGATAGAGGGTGTGCTGTATTTAGAAATGTGTGCTGTGGATAGAGGGTGTGCTGTATTTAGTAATCAGTGCTGTAGATAGAGGGTGTGCTGTATTTGGTAAAGTGTGCTGTGGATAGTGGGTGTGCTGTATTTAATAATGTGTGTTGTGGATAGAGTGTGTGCTGTATTTAGTAATGTGTGTTGTGGATAGAGGGTGTGCTGTATTTAGTAATGTGTGCTGTGGATAGAGGGTGTGCTGTATTTAGTAACGTGTGTTGTGGATAGAGTGTGTGCTGTATTTAATAACGTGTGTTGTGGATAGAGTGTGTGCTGTATTTAGTAACATGTGCTGTGGATAGAGGGTGTGCTGTATTTAGTAACGTGTGTTGTGGATAGTGGGTGTGCTGTATTTAATAACGTGTGTTGTGGATAGAGGGTGTGCTGTATTTAGTAACATGTGCTGTGGATAGAGGGTGTGCTGTATTTAGTAACGTGTGTTGTGGATAGAGGGTGTGCTGTATTTAATAACGTGTGTTGCGGATAGAGAGTGTGCTGTATTTAGTAACATGTGCTATGGATAGAGGGTGTGCTGTATTTAGTAATGTGGGCAGTGGATAGAGGGTGTGCTGTATTTCGTAACATGTGCTGTGGATAGAGGGTGTGCTGTATTTAGTAATGTGTGCAGTGGATAGAGGATGTGCTGTATTTAGTAATGTGTGCTGTGGATAGAGGGTGTGCTGTATTTAGTAACATGTGCTGTGTATAGATGGTGTGCTGTATATAGTAATGTGTGTTGTGGATAGAGGGTGTGCTGTATTTAGTAACATGTGCTGTGGATAGATGGTGTGCTGTATATAGTAATGTGAGCTATGGATAGAGGGTGAGCTGTATTTAGTAACATGTGCTGTGATAGCGGGTGTGCTGTATTTAGTAATGTCTGCTATGGATAGAGGGTGTGCTGTATTTAGTAATGTGTGCTGTGGATAGAGGGTGTGCTGTATTTAGTAACATGTGCTGTGGATAGAGGGTGTGCTGTATTTAGTAACATGTGCTATGGAAAGAGGGTGTGCTGTATTTAATAATGTGGGCGGTGGATAGAGGGTGTGCTGTATTTAGTAACATGTGCTCTGGATAGAGGGTGTGCTGTATTTAGAAATGTGTGCTGTGGATAGAGGGTGTGCTGTATTTAGTAATCAGTGCTGTAGATAGAGGGTGTGCTGTATTTGGTAATGTGTGCTGTGGATAGTGGGTGTGCTGTATTTAATAATGTGTGTTGTGGATAGAGGGTGTGCTGTATTTAGTAATGTGTGTTGTGGATAGAGGGTGTGCTGTATTTAGTAATGTGTGCTGTGGATAGAGGGTGTGCTGTATTTAGTAACGTGTGTTGTGGATAGAGTGTGTGCTGTATTTAATAACGTGTGTTGTGGATAGAGGGTGTGCTGTATTTAGTAACATGTGCTGTGGATAGAGGGTGTGCTGTATTTAGTAACGTGTGTTGTGGATAGAGGGTGTGCTGTATTTAATAACGTGTGTTGTGGATAGAGGGTGTGCTGTATTTAGTAACATGTGCT
This sequence comes from Isurus oxyrinchus, assembly GCA_026770705.1. Taxonomy (NCBI): domain Eukaryota; kingdom Metazoa; phylum Chordata; class Chondrichthyes; order Lamniformes; family Lamnidae; genus Isurus; species Isurus oxyrinchus. The sequence goes on from JANJGN010000641.1 coordinate 62,978, forward strand.
GTGGATAGAGGGTGTGCTGTATTTAGTAACGTGTGTTGTGGATAGAGGGTGTGCTGTATTTAATAACGTGTGTTGCGGATAGAGAGTGTGCTTTATTTAGTAACATGTGCTGTGGATAGAGGGTGTGCTGTATTTAGTAACATGTGCTGTGGATAGAGGGTGTGCTGTATTTCGTAACATGTGCTGTGGATAGAGGGTGTGCTGTATTTAGTAACATGTGCTGTGGATAGAGGGTGTGCTGTATTTAGTAATGTGTGTTGTGGATAGAGGGTGTGCTGTATTTAATAACGTGTGTTGTGGATAGAGGGTGTGCTGTATTTAGTAACATGTGCTGTGGATAGAGGGTGTGCTGTATTTAGTAACATGTGCTGTGGATAGAGCGTGTGCTGTATTTCGTAACATGTGCTGTGGATAGAGGGTGTGCTGTATTTAGTAACGTGTGCTGTGTATAGAGCGTGGGCTGTATTTAGTAACATGTGATGTGGATAGAGGGTGTGCTGTATTTAGTAACATGTGCTGTGGATAGAGGGTGTGCTGTATTTAGTAATATGTGCTGTGATAGAGGATGTGCTGTATTTAGTAACACGTGCTGTGATAGAGGGTGTGCTGTATTTAGTAATGTGTGCTGTGGATAGAGGGTGTGCTGTATTTAGTAACATGTGTTGTGGATAGGGGGTGTGCTGTATTTAGTAACATGTGCTGTGGATAGATGGTGCGCTGTATTTAGTAATGTGGGCGGTGGATAGAGGGTGTGCTGTATTTAGTAACAATTGCTGTGGATAGTGGGTGTGCTGTATTTAGTAATGTGTGCTGTGGATAGAGGGTGTGCTGTATTTAGTAACATGTGCTGTGGATAGAGGGTGTGCTGTATTTAGTAACATGTGCTGTGGATAGAGGGTGTGCTGTATTAAGTAATGTGTGCTGTGGATAGAGGGTGTGCTGTATTTAATAACGTGTTCTGTGGATAGAGGGTGTGCTGTTTTTAGTAACGTGTGCTGTGGATAGAGGGTGTGCTGTATTTAGTAATGTGTGCTGTGGATAGAGGGTGTGCTGTATTTAGTAATGTGTGCTGTGGATAGAGGTTGTGCTGTATTTAGTAATGTGTGCTGTGGATAGAGGGTGTGCTGTATTTAGTAATGAGAGCTGTGGATAGAGGGTGTGCTGTATTTAGTAATGTGTGCTGTGGATAGAGGGTGTGCTGTATTTAGTAACGTGTGCTGTGGATAGAGGGTGTGCTGTATTAAGTAATGTGAGCTGTGGATAGAGGGTGTGCTGTATTTAGTAATGAGAGCTGTGGATAGAGTGTGTGCTGTATTTAGTAATGTGTGCTGTGGATAGAGGGTGTGCTGTGTTTAGTAATGTGTGCTGTGGATACAGGGTGTGCTGTATTTAGTAACGTGTGCTGTGTGTAGAGGGTGTGCTGTATTTAGGATTGTGTGCCGTGGATAGAGGGTGTGCAGTATTTAGTAATGTGTGTTGTGATAGTGGGTGTGCTGCATTTAGTAATGTGTGCTGTGGATAGAGGGTGTGCTGTATTTAGTAATGTGGGCGGTGGATAGAGGGTGTGCTGTATTTAGTAACATGTGCTGTGGATAGAGGGTGTGCTGTATTTAGTAACATGTGCTGTAGATAGAGGGTGTGCTGTATTTAGTAACATGCGCTGTGGATAGAGGGTGTGCTGTATTTACTAATGTGTATAGTGGATAGAGGGTGTGCTGTATTTAGTAATGTGTATTGTGGATAGAGGGTGTGCTGTATTTAGTAATGTGTATTGTGGATAGAGGGTGTGATGTATTTAGTAACATGTGCTGTGGATAGAGGGTGTGCTGTATTTAGTAATGCGTGCTGTGGATAAAGGGTGTGCTGTATTTAGTAACGTGTGCTGTGGATAGAGGGTGTGCTGTATTTAGTAACATGTGCTGTGGATAGAGGGTGTGCTGTATTTAGTAACATGTGTTGTGGATAGAGGGTGTGCTGTATTTAGTAACATGTGCTGTGGATAGAAGGTGTGCTGTATTTAGTAATCTGTGCTGTGGATAAAGTGTGTGCTGTATTTAGTAACATGTGCTGTGGATAGAAGGTGTGCTGTATTTAGTAATCTGTGCTGTAGATAGAGGGTGTGCTGTATTTAGTAACATGTGCTGTGGATAGAGGGTGTGCAGTATTTAGTAACATTTGCTGTGGATAGAGGGTGTGCTGTTTTAAGTAACATGTGCTGTTATATAGGGTGGGCTGTATTTAGTAATGTGTGCAGTGGATAGAGGGTGTTTTGCATTTAGTAATGTGTTCTGTGGATAGAGGGTGTGCTGTATTTAGTAACATGTGCTGTGGATAGAGTGTGTGCTGTATTTAGTAACATGTGCTGTGGATAGAGGGTGTTCTGTATTTAGTAACATGTGCTGTGGATAAAGGGTGTGCTGTATTTAGTAACATGTGCTGTAGATAGAGGGTGTGCTGTATTTAGTAACATGTGCTGTGGATAGAGGGTGTGCTGTATTTACTAATGTGTATAGTGGATAGAGGGTGTGCTGTATTTAGTAATGTGTATTGTGGATAGAGGGTGTGCTGTATTTAGTAATGTGTATTGTGGATAGAGGGTGTGCTGTATTTAGTAACATGTGCTGTGGATAGAGGGTGTGCTGTATTTAGTAATGTGTGCTGTGGATAAAGGGTGTGCTGTATTTAGTAACGTGTGCTGTGGATAGAGGGTGTGCTGTATTTAGTAACATGTGCTGTGGATAGAGGGTGTGCTGTATTTAGTAACATGTGCTGTGGATAGAGGGTGTGCTGTATTTAGTAACATGTGCTGTGGATAGAGGGTGTGCTGTATTTAGTAATGTGTGCTGTGGATAGAGGGTGTGCTGTATTTAGTAATGTGTGCTGTGGATAGAGGGTGTGCTGTATTTAGTAATGTGTGCTGTGGATAGAGGGTGTGCTGTATTTAGTAACATGTGCTGTGGATAGAGGGTGTGCTGTATTTAGTAACATGTGCTGTGGATAGAGGGTGTGCTGTATTTAGTAACGTGTGCTGTGGATAGAGGGTGTGCTGTATTTAGTAATGTGTGCTGTGGATAGAGGGTGTGCTGTATTTAGTAATGTGTGCTGTGGATAGAGGGTGTGCTGTATTTAGTAACGTGTGCTGTGTATAGAGGGTGTGCTGTATTTAGTAACGTGTGCTGTGTATAGAGGATGTGCTGTTTTTCGTAATGTGTACTGTGGATAGAGCGTGTGCTTTCTTTAGTAACATGTGCTGTGGATAGAGGGTGTGCTGTATTTAGTAATGTGTATTGTGGTTAGAGGGTTTGCTGTATTTAGTAACGTGTGCTGTGGATAGATGGTGTGCTGTATATATTAATGTGTGTTGTGGATAGAGGGTGTGCTGTATTTAGTAATGTGTGCTGTGGATAGAGGGTGTGCTGTATTTAGTAACATGTGCTGTTGATAGAGGGATTGCTGTATTTAGTAATGTGTGCTGTGGATAGAGGGTGTGCTGTATTTAGTAACATGTGCTGTGGATAGAGGGTGTGCTGTATTTAGTAACATGTGCTGTGGATAGAGGGTGTGCTGTATTTAGTAACATGTGCTGTGGATAGAGGATGTGCTTTATTTAGTAATGTGTGCTGTGGATAGAGGGTGTGCTGTATTTAGTAATGTGTGCTGTGGATAGAGGGTGTGCTGTATTTAGTAACATGTGCTGTGGATAGAGGGTGTGCTGTATTTAGTAACATGTGCTGTGGATAGAGGGTGTGCTGTATTTAGTAATGTGTGCTGTGGATAGAGGGTGTGCTGTATTTAGTAACATGTGCTATGGATAGAGGATGTGCTGTATTTAGTAATGTGGGCGGTGTATAGAGGGTGTGTTGTATTTAGTAACATGTGCTGTGGATAGAGGGTGTGCTGTATTTAGTAATCTGTGCTGTAGATAGAGGGTGTGCTGTATTTAGTAATGTGTGCTGTGGATAGAGTGTGTGCTGTATTTAGTAACATGTGCTGTGGATAGAGGGTGTGCTCTATTTAGTAACATGTGCTATGGATAGAGGGTGTGCTGTATTTAGTAATGTGGGCGGTGGATAGAGGGTGTGTTGCATTTAGTAACATGTGCTGTGGATAGTGGGTGTGCTGTATTTAGTAATCTGTGCTGTAGATAGAGGGTGTGCTGTATTTAGTAATGTGTGCTGTGAATAGAGGGTGTGCTGTATTTAGTAATGTGTGCTGTGGATAGAGGGTGTGCTGTATTTAGTAACATGTGCTGTGGATAGAGGGTGTGCTGTATTTAGTAACATGGGCTGTGGATAGAGGGTGTGCTGTATTTAGTAATGTGTGCTGTAGATAGAGGGTGTGCTGTTTTTAGTAACATGTGCTGTGGATAGAGGGTGTGCTGTATTTAGTAATGTGTGCTGTGGATAGAGGGTGTGCTGTATTTAGTAATGTGTACTGGGTATAGAGGGTGTGCTGCATTTAGTAATGTGTGCTGTGGATAGAGGGTGTGCTGTATTTAGTAACATGTTCTGTGGATAGAGGGTATGCTGTATTTAGTATTGTGTGCTGTGGATAGAGGGTGTGCTGTATTTAGTAACATGTGCTGTGGATAAAGTGTGTGCTGTATTTAGTAACATGTGCTGTGGATAGAAGGTGTGCTGTATTTAGTAATCTGTGCTGTAGATAGAGGGTGTGCTGTATTTAGTAACATGTGCTGTGGATAGTGTGTGTGCTGTATTTAGTATTGTGTGCTGTGGATAGAGGGTGTGCTGTATTTAGTAACATGTGCTGTGGATAATGTGTGTGCTGTATTTCGTAACATGTGCTGTGGATAGAGGGTGTGCTGTATTTAGTAACATGTGCTGTGGATAGAGGGTGTGCAGTATTTAGTAACATTTGCTGTGGATAGAGGGTGTGCTGTTTTTAGTAACATGTGCTGTTATATAGGGTGGGCTGTATTTAGTAATGTGTGCAGTGGATAGAGGGTGTTTTGCATTTAGTAATGTGTTCTGTGGATAGAGGGTGTGCTGTATTTAGTAACATGTGCTGTGGATAGAGGGTGTGCTGTATTTAGTAACATGTGCTGTGGATAGAGGGTGTGCTGTATTTAGTAATGTGTGTTGTGGATAGAGGGTGTGCTGTATTTAGTAACGTGTGCTGTGGATATAGGGTGTGCTGTATTTAGTAACGTGTGCTGTGGATAGAGGGTGTGCTGTATTTAGTAATGTGTGCTGTGGATAGAGGGTGTGCTGTATTTAGTAATGTGTGCTGTGGATAGAGGGTGTGCTGTATTTAGTAACGTGTGCTGTGTATAGAGGGTGTGCTGTATTTAGTAACGTGTGCTGTGTATAGAGGATGTGCTGTATTTAGTAATGTGTACTGTGGATAGAGCGTGTGCTTTCTTTAGTAACATGTGCTGTGGATAGAGGGTGTGCTGTATTTAGTAATGTGTATTGTGGTTAGAGGGTTTGCTGTATTTAGTAACGTGTGCTGTGGATAGATGGTTTGCCCTATATATTAATGTGTGTTGTGGATAGAGGCTGTGCTGTATTTAGTAATGTGTGCTGTGGATAGAGGGTGTGCTGTATTTAGTAACATGTGCTGTTGAGAGAGGGTTTGCTGTATTTATTAACATGTGCTGTGATCGAGGGTGTGCTGTATTTAGTAACGTGTGCTGTGATAGAGGGTGTGCTGTATATAGTAATGTGTGCTGTGGATAGAGGGTGTGCTGTATTTGGTAACATGTGCTGTGATAGAGGGTGTGCTGTATTTAGTAACATGTGCTGTGGATAGAAGGTGTGCTGTATTTAGTAACGTGTGCTGTGGATAGAGGGTGTGCTGTATTTAGTAACATGTGCTGTGGATAATGTGTGTGCTGTATTTCGTAACATGTGCTGTGGATAGAGGGTGTGCTGTATTTAGTAACATGTGCTGTGGATAGAGGGTGTGCAGTATTTAGTAACATTTGCTGTGGATAGAGGGTGTGCTGTTTTTAGTAACATGTGCTGTTATATAGGGTGGGCTGTATTTAGTAATGTGTGCAGTGGATAGAGGGTGTTTTGCATTTAGTAATGTGTTCTGTGGATAGAGGGTGTGCTGTATTTAGTAACATGTGCTGTGGATAGAGGGTGTGCTGTATTTAGTAACATGTGCTGTGGATAGAGGGTGTGCTGTATTTAGTAATGTGTGTTGTGGATAGAGGGTGTGCTGTATTTAGTAACGTGTGCTGTGGATATAGGGTGTGCTGTATTTAGTAACGTGTGCTGTGGATAGAGGGTGTGCTGTATTTAGTAATGTGTGCTGTGGATAGAGGGTGTGCTGTATTTAGTAATGTGTGCTGTGGATAGAGGGTGTGCTGTATTTAGTAACGTGTGCTGTGTATAGAGGGTGTGCTGTATTTAGTAACGTGTGCTGTGTATAGAGGATGTGCTGTATTTAGTAATGTGTACTGTGGATAGAGCGTGTGCTTTCTTTAATAACATGTGCTGTGGATAGAGGGTGTGCTGTATTTAGTAATGTGTATTGTGGTTAGAGGGTTTGCTGTATTTAGTAACGTGTGCTGTGGATAGATGGTTTGCCCTATATATTAATGTGTGTTGTGGATAGAGGCTGTGCTGTATTTAGTAATGTGTGCTGTGGATAGAGGGTGTGCTGTATTTAGTAACATGGGCTGTTGAGAGAGGGTTTGCTGTATTTATTAACATGTGCTGTGATCGAGGGTGTGCTGTATTTAGTAACGTGTGCTGTGATAGATGGTGGGCTGTATATAGTAATGTGTGCTGTGGATAGAGTGTGTGCTGTATTTGGTAACATGTGCTGTGATAGAGGGTGTGCTGTATTTAGTAACGTGTGCTGTGGATAGAAGGTGTGCTGTATTTAGTAACGTGTGCTGTGGATAGAGGGTGTGCTGTATTTAGTAACATGTGCTGTGGATAGAGGCTGTTCTGTATTTAGTAACATGTGCTGTGGATAGAGGGTGTGCTGTATTTAGTAATGTGTGCTGTAGATAGAGGGTGTGCTGTATTTAGTAACATGTGCTATGGATAGAGGGTGTGCTGTATTTAGTAATGTGGGCGGTGGATAGAGGGTGTGCTGTATTTAGTAACATGTGCTGTGGATAGAGGGTGTGCTGTATTTAGTAATCTGTGCTGTGGATAGAGGGTGTCCTGTATTTAGTAATGTTTGCTGTGGATAGAGTGTGTGCTGTATTTAGTAATGTGTGCTGTGGATAGAGGGTGTGCTGTATTTAGTATGTGTGCTGTGGATAGAGGGTGTGCTGTATTTAGTAACATGTGCTGTGGATAGAGGGTGTGCTGTATTTAGTAACATGTGCTGTGGATAGAGGGTGTGCTGTATTTAGTAACGTGTGCTATGGATAGAGGGTGTGCTGTATTTAGTAATGTGGGCGGTGGATAGAGGGTGTGCTGTATTTAGTAACATGTGCTGTGGATAGAGGGTGTGCTGTATTTAGTAATCTGTGCTGTAGATAGAGGGTGTGCTGTATTTAGTAATGTGTGCTGTGGATAGAGGGTGTGCTGTATTTAGTAATGTGTGCTGTGGATAGAGGGTGTGCTGTATTTAGTAACATGTGCTGTGGATAGAGGGTGTGCTGTATTTAGTAACATGTGCTGTGGATAGAGGGTGTGCTGTATTTATTAATGTGTGCTGTGGATAGAGGGTGTGCTGTATTTAGTAACATGTGCTATGGATAGAGGGTGTGCTGTATTTAGTAATGTGGGCGGTGGATAGAGGGTGTGCTGTATTTAGTAACATGTGCTGTGGATAGAGGGTGTGCTGTATTTAGTAATCTGTGCTGTAGATAGAGGGTGTGCTGTATTTAGTAATGTGTGCTGTGGATAGAGGGTGTGCTGTATTTAGTAATGTGTGCTGTGGATTGAGGGTGTGCTGTATTTAATAACGTGTGTTGTGGATAGAGGGTGTGCTGTATTTAGTAACATGTGCTGTGGATAGAGGGTGTGCTGTATTTAGTAATGTGCGTTGTGGATAGAGGGTGTGCTGTATTTAGTAATGTGTGTTGTGGATAGATGGTGTGCTGTATTTAGCAACATGTCCTGTGGATAGAGGGTGTGCTGTATTTAGTAACATGTGCTGTGGATAGAGGGTGTGCTGTATTTAGTAATGTGTGTTGTGGATAGAGGGTGTGCTGTATTTCGTCATGTGTGCTGTGGATAGAGGGTGTGCTGTATTTAGTAACATGTGCTGTGGATAGATGGTGTGCTGTACATAGTAATGTGTGTTGTGGATAGAGGGTGTGCTGTATTTAGTAACATGTGCTGTGGATAGAGGATGTGCTGTATTTTGTAACATGTGCTGTGGATAGTTGGTGTGCTGTACATAGTAATGTGTGTTGTGGATAGAGGGTGTGCTGTATTTAGTAACATGTGCTGTGGATAGAGGGTGTGCTGTATTTAGTATCATGTGCTATGGATAGAGGGTGTGCTGTATTTAGTAATGTGGGCGGTGGATAGAGGGTGTGCTGTATATAGTAATCTGTGCTGTAGATAGAGGGTTTGCTGTATTTAGTAACATGTGCTGTGGATAGAGGGTGTGCTGTATTTAGTAACATGTGCTGTGGATAGAGGGTGTGCTGTATTTAGTAACATGTGCTTTGGATAGAGGGTGTGCTGTATTTAGTAACGTTTTCTTTGATAGAGGGTGTGCTGTATATAGTAATGTGTGCTGTTGATAGAGGGTTTGCTGTATTTAGTAACATGTGCTGTGATAGAGGGTGTGCTGTATTTAGTAACATGTTCTATGGATAGAGGGTGTGCTGTATTTAGTAATGTGGGCGGTGGATAGAGGGTGTGCTCTATATAGTAATCTGTGCTGTAGATAGAGGGTGTGCTGTATTTAGTAATGTGTTCTGTGGATAGAGGGTGTGCTGTATTTAGTAATATGTGTTGTGGATAGAGGGTGTGCTGTTTATAGTAATGTGTGCTGTGGATAGAGGGTGTGCTGTATTTAGTAACATGTGCTATGGATAGAGGGTGTGCTGTATTTAGTAATGTGGGCGGTGGATATAGGGTGTGCTCTATATAGTAATCTGTGCTGTAGATAGAGGGTGTGCTCTATTTAGTAATGTGTGCTGTGGATAGAGGGTGTGCTGTATTTAGTAAATTGTGGTGTGGATAGAGGGTGTGCTGTATTTAGTAATGTGTGCTGTGGATAGAGTGTGTGCTGTATTTAGTAATGTGTGCTGTGGATAGAGGGTGTGCTGTATTTAGTATTGTGTGCTGTGGATAGAGGGTGTGCTGTATTTAGTAACATGTGCTGTGGATAGAGGGCGTGCTGTATTTAGTAACGTGTGCTGTGGATAGAGGGTGTGCCGTTTTTAGTAACATGTGCTGTTATATAGGTTGTGCTGTATTTAGTAATGTGTGCAGTGGATAGAGTGTGTTTTGCATTTAGTAATGTGTTCTGTGGATAGAGGGTGTGCTGTATTTAGTAACGTGTGCTGTGTATAGAGGGTGTGCTGTATTTAGTAATGTGGACGGTGGATAGAGTGTGTGCTGTATTTAGTAACATGTGCTGTGGATAGAGGGTGTGCTGTATTTAGTAATGTGTGCTGTGGATAGAGGGTGTGCTGTATTTAGTATTGTGGGCGGTGGATAGAGGGTGTGCTGTATTTAGTAACATGTGCTGTGGATATGGGTGTGCTGTATTTAGTAACATGTGCTGTGGATAGAGGGTGTGCTTTATTTAGTAACATGTGCTGTGGATAGAGGGTGTGCTGTATTTAGTAACATATGCTATGGATAGTGGGTGTGCTGTATTTAGTAATGTGGGCGGTGGATAGATGGTGTGCTCTATATAGTAATCTGTGCTGTAGATAGAGGGTGTGCTGTTTTTAGTAATGTGTGCTGTGGATAGAGGGTGTGCTGTATTTAGTAATGTGTGTTGTGGATAGAGGGTGTGCTGTATTTACTAATGTGGGCGGTGGATAGAGGGTGTGCTGTTTATAATAATATGTGCTGTGGATAGAGGGTGTGCTGTATTTAGTAACATGTGCTATGGATAGAGGGTGTGCTGTATTTAGTAATGTGGGCGGTGGATAGAGGGTGTGCTCTATATAGTAATCTGTGCTGTAGATAGAGGGTGTGCTGTATTTAGTAATGTGTGCTGTGGATAGAGGGTGTGCTGTATTTAGTAAATTGTGGTGTGGATAGAGGGTGTGCTGTATTTAGTAATGTGTGCTGTGGATAGAGTGTGTGCTGTATTTAGTAATGTGTGCTGTGGATAGAGGGTTTGCTTTATTTAGTATTGTGTGCTGTGGATAGAGGATGTGCTGTATTTAGTAACATGTGCTGTGGATGGAGGGCGTGCTGTATTTAGTAACGTGTGCTGTGGATAGAGGGTGTGCCGTTTTTAGTAACATGTGCTGTTATATAGGTTGTGCTGTATTTAGTAATGTGTGCAGTGGATAGAGTGTGTTTTGCATTTAGTAATGTGTTCTGTGGATAGAGGGTGTGCTGTATTTAGTAACGTGTGCTGTGTATAGAGGGTGTGCTGTATTTAGTAATGTGGACGGTGGATAGAGGGTGTGCTGTATTTAGTAACATGTGCTGTGGATAGAGGGTGTGCTGTATTTAGTAATGTGTGCTGTGGATAGAGGGTGTGCTGTATTTAGTATTGTGGGCGGTGGATAGAGGGTGTGCTGTATTTAGTAACATGTGCTGTGGATATGGGTGTGCTGTATTTAGTAACATGTGCTGTGGATAGAGGGTGTGCTTTATTTAGTAACATGTGCTGTGGATAGAGGGTGTGCTGTATTTAGTAACATGTGCTGTGGATAAAGTGTGTGCTGTATTTAGTAACATGTGCTGTGGATAGAGGGTGTGCTGTATTTAGTAACATGCGCTGTGGATAGAGGGTGTGCTGTATTTAGTAACATGTGCTGTTATATAGGGTGTGCTGTATTTAGTAATGTGAGCTGTGGATAGAGGGTGTGCTGTATTTAGTAACATGTGCTGTGCATAGAGGGTTTGCTGTAATTAGTAACATGTGCTGTGGATATAGGGTGTGCTGTATTTAGTAACGTGTGTTGTGGATAGAGGGTGTGCTGTATTTAGTAACATGTGCTGTGCATAGAGGGTTTGCTGTAATTAGTAACATGTGCTGTGGATATAGGGTGTGCTGTATTTAGTAACGTGTGTTGTGGATAGAGGGTGTGCTGTATTTAGTAACATGTGTGCTGTTGATATAGGGTGTGCTGTATTTAGTAATGTGTGCTGTGGATAGAGGGTGTGCTGTATTTAGTAACGTGCTGTGGATAGAGTGTGTGCTGTATTTCGTAACGTGTGCTGTGTATCAAGGGTGTGCTGTATTTAGTAACGTGTGCTGTGTATAGAGGGTGTGCTGTATTTAGTAATGTGGGCGGTGGATAGAGGGTGTGCTGTATATAGTAATGTGTGCTGTGGATAGAGGGTGTGCTGTATTTAGTAACATGTGCTGTGGATAGATGGTGTGCTGTATTTAGTAACATGTGCTGTGGATAGAGGTTGTGCTGTATTTAGTAATGTGGGCGGTGGATAGAGGGTGTGCTGTATTTAGTAACATGTGCTGTGGATAGAGGGTGTGCTTTATTTAGTAACGTGCTGTGGATAGAGGGTGTGCTGTATTTAGTAATGTGGGCGGTGGTTAGAGGGTGTGCTGTATTTAGTAACATGTGCTGTGGATAGAGGGTGTGCTGTATTTAGTAACATGTGCTGTGGATAGAGGGTGTGCTGTATTTAGTAACATGCACTGTGGATAGAGGGTGTGCTGTATTTAGTAACATGTGCTGTGGATAGAGGGTGTGCTGTATTTAGTAATGTGTGCTGTGGATAGAGCGTGTGCTGTATTTAGTAATGTGGGCGGTGGATAGAGGGTGTGCTGTATTTAGTAACATGTGCTGTGGATAGAGGGTGTGCTTTATTTAGTAACGTGCTGTGGATAGAGGGTGTGCTGTATTTAGTAATGTGGGCGGTGGTTAGAGGGTGTGCTGTATTTAGTAACATGTGCTGTGGATAGAGGGTGTGCTGTATTTAGTAACATGTGCTGTGGATAGAGGGTGTGCTGTATTTAGTAACATCCACTGTGGATAGAGGGTGTGCTGTATTTAGTAACATGTGCTGTGGATAGAGGGTGTGCTGTATTTAGTAATGTGTGCTGTGGATAGAGCGTGTGCTGTATTTAGTAACATGTGCTGTGGATAGAGCGTGTGCTGTATTTAGTAACATGTGCTGTGGATAGAGGGTGTGCTGTATTTAGTAACATGTGCTGTGGATAGAGGGTGTGCTTTATTTAGTAACATGTGCTGTGGATAGAGGGTGTGCTGTATTTAGTAATGTGTGCTGTGGATAGTGCGTGTGCTGTATTTAATAACGTGTGTTCTGGTTAGAGGGTGTGCTGTATTTAGATTTTCAGAAGGGTTTTGATGAGGTGCAGCATCAAATGTTATTTAGTAAAATAAAAGCTCATGGTGTAGGGGCTAACATTTGTCATTTCTCCTCATCTTGGTCCTACTTGGCTTACCCCTTATTTTGAAATTTTTTCCCCTGGTGCTAGAGTCCCCAACCAGGGGAAACATCTTACTGGCATCTACTCTGTCTATTCTTTTAAGTATTTTGTAGGTTTCAATGAGATCACCCTCATTTTTCGAAACTCTAGAGAAAACAGGCCCAGTTTGCCCAATCTCTCTTCATAAGACAGTCCCACCATCCCTGAAACAAGTCTGGTGAGCCTTCATTGCAATCCCTCTATGACAATAATGTCCTTTCTGTGGTAAGGGGACCAAAACTGCACATAGTACTCCAGGTGTGGTCTAACCAAGCTTCTATACAATTGAAGCAAGACTTCAGTGATAAAGGCTAACATTCCATTAGCTCCTATTCACCTGCTGCACCTGCATGTTAGCTTTCAGTGCCTTATGGACAAGGACACCCAGGTCCCTTTGTACATCTACACTTTCCAATCTCTCACCATTTAGGAAATACTCTGCACATCTGTTCCTTCCACCAAAGTGGATAACCTCACATTTTTCCACATTATATTCCATCTGCCATGTTCTTGCCCACTCACTAAGTCTGTCCAAATCCTCCTGTAGCCATTTTTCATCTTCCTCACAACACACATTCCTGCCTAGCTTTGTATCATCCGTGAACTTGGAAATATTATACTTGGCCCCCACATCCAAATCATTGATATATATTGTGAACAGCTGGGACCCAAGTACTGATCCTTGTGGTACTCCACTAGTCACAGCCTGCCAACGTGAGAGTGACCCATTTATTCCTACTCTCTGTTTTCTGCCTGTTCGCCAATCCTTAATCCATGTCAGTATATTACCTCCTATTCCATGTGCTTTAATAACTTTTGATACCTTTATCAAAAGCCTTCTGAAAATCCAAGCATACTACATCCACTTTTTTAATCAATTTTGTTAGTAACATCCTCAAAAAACTCCAACAAGTTCGTCAAACATGATTTCCCATTCGCAAATCCATGCTGACTATGCCCAATCAGATCATGATTATCCAAGTGTCCATTTATCACATCCTTTATAATAGATTCTAGTATTTTCCCTACTACTGATGTGTGTCTGAAAGGTCTGTTGTTCCCTGTCCTTCTCTCCCCATTCCAAGTTAAATAGCGGCGTGACATTTTCTACCTACCAATCCACAGGAACCATTCCAGAATCTATAGAGTTTTGGAAAATGATCGCCACTGCATCCACTATCTCCATACCAACCACTTTCAATATCCTGGGATGTAGATTATCAGGCTCCATGGACTTATCAACTTTCAGTCTCATTAATCTCTCCAACCTTCTTCCCAATGCTAATTTCCTTCAATTCCTCATCCTCCCTAGTCACTTGGATCTCTAATTCTGGGAGAATTATTTTATCTCCCCCAGTGAAGACTGACACAAAATAATCACTTAGCTTCTCTGCCATTTCTCTATTCCAGATTGTCCTAGCCCCAACCATCTTCAGCTGCTTCATCAATGACCTTCCTTCCATCACAAGGTCAGAAGTGGGGATGTTCACTGATGATTGCACAATGTTCAGCACCATTTGCGACTCCTCAGATACTGAAGCAGTCCATGTCCAAATGCAGCAAGACCTGGACAATATCCAGGCTTGGGCTGACAAGTGGCAAGTAACATTCGCACCACACAAATGCCAGGCAATGGTCCTCTCTAACAAGAGAGAATCTAACCTACAAACCTTGACATTCAATGGTATTGAATTCCCACTATCAACCAGAAACTGAACTGGACTAGCCATATAAATACTGTGGCTACAAGAGCAGGTCAGAGGCTAGGAATCCTGCAATGAATAACTCACCTCCTGACTCCCCAAAGCCTGTCCACCATCTACAAGGCACAAGTCAGGTGTGTGATGGAATACTCCCCACTTGCCTGGATGAGTGCAGCTCCCACAACACTCAAGAAGCTTGACACCATCCAGGATAAAGCAGCCCGCCTGATTGGCAATCGACACACAAACATTTATTCCTTCCACCACCGACGCAGCAGTGTGTACCATCTACAAGATGCACTGCAGGAATTCACCAAGGCTCCTTAGACAGCACCTTCCAAACCGACAACCACTACCACCTGGAAGGACAAGGGCAGCAGATAGATGGGAACACCACCACCTGGAAGTTCCTCTCCAAGTCACTCACCATCCTGACTTGGAAATATATCATTGTACCTTAACTGTCATTGGGTCAAAATCGAAGAGCTGCCTCGCAAAAGGCAATTACGGAAGGGCAATAAATACTGATCTAGCCAGCGAGGCGTACATCCCATGAATATCAGTGATACCTGCTCACTGTCAGGGTTTTACTGAGCTCAGTGATTCCTGCTCACTGTGAGGGTTTTACTGAGCTCAGTGATACCTGCTCACTGTGAGTGTTTTACTGAGCTAAGTGATACTTGCTCACTGTGAGGGTTTTACTGAGCTCAGTGATACCTGCTCACTGTGAGGGTTATACTGAGCTCAGGGATACCTGCTCACTGTGAGGGTTTTACTGAGCACAGTGATACCTGCTCACTGTGAGGGTTTTACTGAGCTCAGTGAAGCCTGCTCACTGTGAGGGTTTTGCTGAGCTCAGTGATACCTGCTCACTGTGAGGGTTTTACTGAGCTCAATGATGTCTGCTCACTGTGAGGGTTTTGCTGAGCTCAGTGATACCTGCTCACTGTGAGGGTTTTATTGAGCTCAGTGATACCTGCTCACTGTGAGGGTTTTATTGAGCTCAGTGATACCTGCTCACTGTGAGGGTTTTATTGAGCTCAGTGATACCTGCTCACTGTGAGGGTTTTACTGAGCTCAGTGATACCTGCACACTGTGTGGGTTTTACTGAGCTCAGTGATACCTGCTCACTGTGAGGGTTTTACTGAGCTCAGTGATACCTGCTCACTGTGAGGGTTTTACTGAGCTCAGTGATACCTGCTCACTGTGAGGGTTTTACTGAGCTCAGTGATACCTGCTCACTGTGTGGGTTTTACTGAGCTCAGTGATGTCTGCTCACTGTGTGGGTTTTACTGAGCTCAGTGATACCTGCTCACTGTGAGGGTTTTACTGTGCTCAGTGATGTCTGCTCACTGTGAGGCTTTTACTGAGGTCAGTGATACCTGCTCACGGTGATGGTTTTACTGAGCTCAGTGATGTCTGCTCACTGTGAGGGTTTTACTGAGCTCAGTGATACCTGCTCACTGTGAGGGTTTTACTGAGCTCAGTGATACCTGCTCACTGTGTGGGTGTTACTGAGCTCTGTGATACTTGCTCACTGTGAGGGTTTTACTGAGCTCAGTGATACCTGCACACTGTGTGGGTGTTACTGAGCTCAGTGATACCTGCTCACTGTGTGGGTTTTACTGAGCTCAGTGATGTCTGCTCACTGTGTGGGTTTTACTGAGCTCAGTGATACCTGCTCACTGTGAGGGTTTTACTGAGCTCAGTGATACATGCTCACTGTAAGGGTTTTACTGAGCTCAGCGATACCTGCTCACTGTGAGGGTTTTACTGAACTCAGTGATGTCTGCTCACTGTGAGGGTTTTACTGAACTCAGGGATGTCTGCTCACTGAGAGGGTTTTAGTGAGCTCAGTGATACCTGCTCAATGTGAGGGTTTTACTGATCTCAGTGATATCTGCTCACTGTGAGGGTTACAGTGATCTCAGTGATACCTGCTCACTGTGAGGGTTTTAGTGAGCTCAGTGATACCTGCTCACTGTGAGGATTTTACTGAGCTCAGTGATACCTGCTCACTGTGAGGGTTACAGTGATCTCAGTGATACCTGCTCACTGTGAGGGTTTTACGGAGCTCAGTGATACCTGCTCACTGTGAGGGTTTTACTGAGCTCAGTGATACCTGCTCACTGTGAGGGTTTTACTGAGCTCACTGATACTTGCTCACTGTGAGGGTTTTACGGAGCTCAGTGATACCTGCTCACTGTGAGAGTTTTACTGAGCTCAGTGATACCTGCTCACTGTGAGAGTTTTACTGAGCTCAGTGATACCTGCTCACTGTGAGGGTTTTACTGAGCTCAGTGATACCTGCTCACTGTGAGGGTTTTACTGATCTCAGTGATGTCTGCTCACTGTGAGGGTTTTACTGAGCTCAGTGATGTCTGCTCACTGTGAGGGTTTTACTGAGCTCAGTGATACCTGCTCACTGTGAGGGTTTTACTGAGCTCAGTGATACCTGCTCACTGTGAGGGTTTTACTGAGCTCAGTGATGTCTGCTCACTGTGAGGGTTTTACTGAGTTCAGTGATGTCTGCTCACTGTGAGGGTTTTACTGAGCTCAGTGATGTCTGCTCACTTTGAGGCTTTACAGAGATCAGTGAAGTCCGCTCACTGTGAGGGTTTTACTGAGCTCAGTGATACCTGCTCACTGTGAGGGTTTTACTGAGCTCAGTGATACCTGCTCACTGTGAGGGTTTTACTGAGCTCAGTGATACCTGCTCACTGTGAGGTTTTACTGAGCTCAGTGATGTCTGCTCACTGTGAGGGTTTTACTGAGCTCAGTGATACCTGCTCACTGTGAGGGTTTCACTGAGCTCAGTGATGTCTGCTCACTGTGAGGGTTTTACTGAGCTCAGTGATCTCTGCTCACTGTGAGGGTTTTACTGAGCTCAGTGATGTCTGCTCACTGTGAGGGTTTTACTGAGTTCAGTGATTCCTGCTCACTGTGAGGGTTTTACTGAGCTCAGTGATGTCTGCTCACTGTGAGTGTTTTACTGAACTCAGAGATATTTGCTCACTGTTTAGGTTTTACTGAGCACAGTGATGACTGCACACTGTGAGGGTTTTAATGAGCTCAGTGATACCTGCTCACTGTGAGGGTTTTACTGAGCTCAGTGATGTCTGCTCACTGTGTGGGTTTTACTGAGCTCAGTGATACCTGCTCACTGTGACGGTTTTATGAGCTCAGTGACAACTGCTCACTGTGAGGATTTTACTGATCTCAGTGATGTCTGCTCACTGTGAGAGTTTTACAGAGCTCAGTGATACCTGCTCACTGTGAGGGTTTTACAGAGCTCAGTGATACCTGCTCACTGAGAGGGTTTTACTGAGCTCAGTGATACCTGCTAAGTGTGAGGGTTTTACTGAGCTCAGTGATGTCTGCTCACTGTGAGGGTTTTACTGAGCTCAGTGATACCTGCTCAAAGTGAGGGTTTGACTGAGCTCAGTGATACCTGCTCACAGTGAGGGTTTTACTGAGCTCAGTGATACCTGCTCTCTGTGAAGGTTTTACTGAGCTCACTGATGTCTGCTCACTGTGAGGGTTTTACTGAGCTCACTGATGTCTGCTCACTGTGAGGGTTTTACTGATCTCACTGATGTCTGCTCACTGTGAGGGTTTCATCGAGCTCAGTGATACCTGCTCACTGTGAGGGTTTTACTGATCTCAGTGATACCTGCTCACTGTGAGGATTTTACTGAGCTCAGTGATACCTGCTCACTGTGAGGGTTTTACTGAGCTCAGTGATACCTGCTCACTGTGAGGGTTTCAGTGAGCTCAGTGATACCTGCTCACTGTGAGGGTTTTACTGAGCTCAGTGATGTCTGCTCACTGTGAGGGTTTTACTGAGCTCAGTGATACCTGCTCACTGTGAGGGTTTTACTGAGCTCAGTGATACCTGCTCACTGTGAGGGTTTTACTGATCTCAGTGATGTCTGCTCACTGTGAGGGTTTTACTGAGCTCAGTGATACCTGCTCACTGTGAGGGCTTTACTGAGCTCAGTGAAAGCTGCTCACTGTGAGGGTTTTACTGAGCTCAGTGATACCTGCTCACTGTGAGGGTTTAACTGTTCTCAGTGATACCTGCTCACTGAGAGGGTTTTACTGAGCTCAGTGATACCTGCTCACTGTGAGGGTTTTACTGAGCGCAGTGATTTCTGCTCACTGAGAGGGTTTTACTGAGCTCAGTGATGTCTGCTCACTGTGAGGGTTTTACTGAGCTCAGTGATACCTGCTCACTGTGAGGGTTTTACTGAGCTCAGTGATACCTGCTCACTGTGAGGGTTTTAATGAACTCAGTGATGTCTGCTCACTGTGAGGGTTTTACTGAGCTCAGTGATACCTGCTCACTGTGAGGGTTTTACTGAGCGCAGTGATACCTGCTCACTGGGAGGGTTTTACTGATCTCAGTGATGTCTGCTCACTGTGAGGGTATTACTGAGCTCAGTGATGTCTGCTCACATTGAGGGTTTTACTGAGCTCAGTGATACCTGCTCACTGTGAGGGTTTTACTGAACTCAGTGATGTCTGCTCACTTTGAGGGTTTTACTGAGCTCAGTGATATCTGCTCACTGTGTGGATTTTACTGAGCTCAGTGATACCTGCTCACTGTGTGGGTTTTACTGAGATCAGTGTTGTCTGCTCACTGTGAGGGTTTTACTGAGCTCAGTGATACATGCTCACTGAAAGGGTTTTACTGAGCTCAGTGATACCTGCTCACTGTGAGGGTTTTACTGAGCTCAGTGATACCTGCTCACTGTGAGGGTTTTACTGAACTCAGTGATGTCTGCTCACTGTGCGGGTTTTACTGAACTCAGGGATGTCTGCTCACTGTGAGGGTTTTAGTCAGCTCAGTGATAGCTGCTCACTGTGAGGGTTTTACTGATCTCAGTGATACCTGCTCACTGTGAGGATTTTACTGAGCTCAGTGATACCTGCTCACTGTGAGGGTTTCAGTGATCTCAGTGATACCTGCTCACTGTGAGGGTTTTAGTGAGCTCAGAGATACCTGCACACTGTGAGGGCTTTACTGAGCTCAATTATACCTGCTCACTGAGAGGGCTTTACTGAGCTCATTGATACCTGCTCACTGTGAGGGTTTTACTGATCTCAGTGATGTCTGCTCACTGTGAGGGTTTTACTGAGCTCAGTGATGTCTGCTCACTGTGAGGGTTTTACTGAGCTCAGTGATACCTGCTCACTGTGAGGGTTTTACTGAGCTCAGTGATACCTGCTCACTGTGAGAGTTTTACTGAGCTCAGTGATGTCTGCTCACTGTGAGGGTTTTACTGAGCTCAGTGATACCTGCTCACTGTGAGGGTTTTACTGAGCTCAGTGATGTCTGCTCACTGTGAGGGTTTTACTGAGCTCAGTGATGTCTGCTCACTGAGAGAGTTTTATTGAGCTCAGTGATATCTGCTCACTGTGAGGGTTTTACTGAGCTCAGTGATACCTGCTCACTGTGAGAGTTTTACTGAGCTCAGTGATGTCTGCTCACTGTGAGGGTTTTACTGAGCTCAGTGATACCTGCTCACTGTGAGGGTTTTACTGAGCTCAGTGATGTCTGCTCACTGTGAGGGTTTTACTGAGCTCAGTGATGTCTGCTCACTGAGAGAGTTTTATTGAGCTCAGTGATATCTGCTCACTGTGAGTGTTTTACTGAGCTCAGTGATGTCTGCTCACTGTGAGGGTTTTACAGAGATCAGTAAAGTCTGCTCACTGTGAGGGTTTTACTGAGCTCAGTGATACCTGCTCACTGTGAGGGTTTTACTGATCTATGTGATGTCTGCTCACTGTGAGGATATTACTGAGCTCAGTGATGTCTGCTCACTGTGAGGGTTTTACTGAGCTCAGTGATACCTGCTCACTGTGAGGGTTTTACAGAGTTCAATGATGTCTGCTCACTGTGAGGGTTTTACTGAGCTCAGTGATACCTACTCACTGTGAGGCTTTTACTGATCTCACTGATACCTGCTCACTGTGAGAGTTTTACTGAGCTCAGTGATACCTGCTCACTGTGAGGGTTTCACTGAGCTCAGTGATGTCTGCTCACTGTGAGGGTTTTACTGAGCTCAGTGATCTCTGCTCACTGTGAGGGTTTTACTGAGCTCAGTGATGTCGGCTCACTGTGAGGGTTTTACTGAGCTCAGTGACACCTGCTCACTGTGAGGGTTTTACTGAGCTCAGTGATGTCTGCTAACTGTGAGTGTTTTACTGAACTCAGTGATATTTGCTCACTGTTTAGGTTTTACTGAGCACAGTGATGCCTGCTCACTGTGAGGGTTTTACTGAGCTCAGTGATACCTGCTCACTGTGAGGGTTTTAATGATCTCAGTGATGTCTGCTCACTGTGAGGGTTTTACTGAGCTCAGTGATACCTGCTCACTGTGAGGGTTTTAATGAACTCAGTGATGTCTGCTCACTGTGAGGGTTTTACTGAGCTCAGTGATACCTGCTCAAAGTGAGGGATTGACTGAGCTCTGTGATACCTGCTCACAGTGAGGGTTTTACTGAGCTCAGTGATACCTGCTCACTGTGAAGGTTTTACTGCGCTCACTCATGTCTGCTCACTGTGAGGGTTTTACTGAGCTCAGTGATACCTGCTCACTGTGAGGGTTTTAATGATCTCAGTGATGTCTGCTCACTGTGAGGGTTTTACTGAGCTCAGTGATACCTGCTCACTGTGAGGGTTTTAATGATCTCAGTGATGTCTGCTCACTGTGAGGGTTTTACTGAGCTCAGTGATACCTGCTCACTGTGAGGGTTTTACTGAGCTCAGTGATGTCTGCTCACTGTGAGGGTTTTACTGAGCTCAGTGATACCTGCTCAAAGTGAGGGATTGACTGAGCTCTGTGATACCTGCTCACAGTGAGGGTTTTACTGAGCTCAGTGATACCTGCTCACTGTGAAGGTTTTACTGCGCTCAATCATGTCTGCTCACTGTGAGGGTTTTACTGAACTCAGTGATGTCTGCTCACTGTGAGGGTTTTACTGAACTCAGGGATGTCTGCTCACTGTGAGGGTTTCATTGAGCTCAGTGATACCTGCTCACTGTGAGGGTTTTACTGATCTCAGTGATACCTGCTCACTGTGAGGATTTTACTGAGCTCAGTGATGTCTGCTCACTGTGAGGGTTTCAGTGATCTCAGTGATACCTGCTCACTGTGAGGGTTTTAGTGAGCTCAGTGATACCTGCTCACTGTGAGGGTTTTACTGACCTCAGTGATACCTGCTCACTGAGAGGGCTTTACTGAGCTCAATGATACCTGCTCACTGTGAGAGTTTTACTGAGCTCAGTGATACCTGCTCACTGTGAGGGTTTTACTGATCTCAGTGATGTCTGCTCACTCTGAGGGTTTTACTGAGCTCAGTGATGTCTGCTCACTGTGAGGGTTTTACTGAACTCAGTGATACCTGCTCACTGTGAGGGTTTAACTGAGCTCAGTGAAAGCTGCTCACTGTGAGGGTTTTACTGAGCTCAGTGATACCTGCTCTCTGTGAGGATTTTACTGAGCTCAGTGATGTCTGCTCACTGAGAGAGTTTTCCTGAGCTCAGTGATGTCTGCTCACTGTGAGGGTTTTCCTGAGCTCAGTGATGTCTGCTCACTGTGAGGGTTTTACAGAGCTCAGTGAAGTCTGCTCACTGTGAGGGTATTACTGAGCTCAGTGATACCTGCTAACTGTGAGGATTTACCTGAGCTCAGTGATACCTGCTCACTGTGAGGGTTTTACTGAGCTCAGTGATACCTGCTCACTGAGAGGGTTTTACTGAGCTCAGTGATGTCTGCTCACTGTGAGAGTTTTACTGAGCTCAGTGATAACTGCTCACTGTGAGGCTTTTACTGAGCTCAGTGGTACCTGCTCACTGTGAGGGTTTTACTGAGCTCAGTGATACCTGCTCACTGTGAGGGTTTTAATGAACTCAGTGATGTCTGCTAACTGTGAGGGTTTTACTGAGCTCAGTGATACCTGCTCACTGTGAGGGTTTTACAGATCTCAGTGATGTCTGCTCACTGTGAGGGTATTACTGAGCTCAGTGATGTCTGCTCACATTGAGGGTTTTACTGAGCTCAGTGATACCTGCTCACTGTGTGGATTTTACTGAGCTCAGTGATACCTGCTCACTGTGAGGGTTTTACTGATCTCAGTGATGTCTGCTCACTGTGAGGGTTTTACTGAGCTCTGTGAAACCTGCTCACTGTGAGAGTTTTACTGAGCTCAGTGATACCTGCTCACTGTGAGGGTTTTACTGAGCTCAGTGATGTCTGCTCACTGTGAGGGTTTTACTGAGCTCAGTGATGTCTGCTCACTGTGAGGGTTTTACTGAGCTCAGTGATACCTGCTCACTGTGAGGGTTTTACTGTGCTCAGTGAAAGCTGCTCACTGTGAGGGTTTTACTGAGCTCAGTGATACCTGCTCACTGTGAGGGTTTTACTGAGCTCAGTGATGTCTGCTCACTGTGAGGGTTTTACAGAGATCAGTGAAGTCTGCTCACTGTGAGGGTTTTCCTGAGCTCAGTGATGTCTGCTCACTGTGAGAGTTTTACTGTGCTCAGTGATACCTGCTCACTGTGAGGGTATTACTGAGCTCAGTGATACCTGCTAACTGTGAGGATTTACCTGAGCTCAGTGATACCTGCTCACTGTGAGGGTTTTACTGAGCTCAGTGATACCTGCTCACTGAGAGGGTTTTACTGAGCTCAGTGATGTCTGCTCACTGTAAGAGTTTTACTGAGCTCAGTGATAACTGCTCACTGTGAGGCTTTTACTGAGCTCAGTGGTACCTGCTCACTGTGAGGGTTTTACTGAGCTCAGTGATACCTGCTCACTGTGAGGGTTTTAATGAACTCAGTGATGTCTGCTAACTGTGAGGGTTTTACTGAGCTCAGTGATACCTGCTCACTGTGAGGGTTTTACAGATCTCAGTGATGTCTGCTCACTGTGAGGGTATTACTGAGCTCAGTGATGTCTGCTCACATTGAGGGTTTTACTGAGCTCAGTGATACCTGCTCACTGTGTGGATTTTACCGAGCTCAGTGATACCTGCTCACTGTGAGGGTTTGACTGATCTCATTGATGTCTGCTCACTGTGAGGGTTTTACTGAGCTCTGTGAAACCTGCTCACTGTGAGAGTTTTACTGAGCTCAGTGATACCTGCTCACTGTGAGGGTTTTACTGAGCTCAGTGATGTCTGCTCACTGTGAGGGTTTTACTGAGCTCAGTGATACCTGCTCACTGTGAGGGTTTTACTGTGCTCAGTGAAAGCTGCTCACTGTGAGGGTTTTACTGAGCTCAGTGATACCTGCTCACTGTGAGGGTTTTACTGAGCTCAGTGATGTCTGCTCACTGTGAGGGTTTTACAGAGATCAGTGAAGTCTGCTCACTGTGAGGGTTTCCTGAGCTCAGTGATGTCTGCTCACTGTGAGAGTTTTACTGAGCTCAGTGATACCTGCTCACTGTGAGGATTTTACTGAGCTCAGTGATGTCTGCTCACTGTGAGGGTTTTACTGAGCTCAGTGTTACCTGCTCACTGTGAGGGTTTAACTGAGCTCAGTGATACCTGCTCACTGTGAGGGTTTTACTGAGCTCAGTGATTACTGCTCACTGTGAGGCTTTTACTGAGCTCAGTGATACCTGCTCACTGTGAGGATTTTACTGAGCTCAGTGATACCTGCTCACTGTGAGGGTTTTACTGAACTCAGTGATGTCTGCTCACTGTGAGGATTTTACTGAGCTCAGTGATGTCTGCTCACTGTGAGGGTTTTACTGAACTCAGTGATACCTGCTCACTGAGAGGGTATTACTGAACTCAGTGATGTCTGCTCACTGTGAGTATTTTACTGAGCTCAGTGATACCTGCTCACTGTGAGGGTTTTACTGAGATCAGTGATGTCTGCTCACTGAGAGGGTTTAACAGAGCTCAGTGATACCTGCTCAATGTGAGGGTTTTACTGAGCTCAGTGATGTCTGCTCACTGAGAGGGTTTAACTGAGCTCAGTGAAACCTGCTCACTGTGAGGGTTTTACTAAGCTCAGTGATGTCTGCTCACTGAGAGGGTTTTACTGAGCTCAGTGATACCTGCTCACTGTGAGGGTTTTACTGAGCTCAGTGAAACCTGCTCACTGTGAGGGTTTTACTGAGCTCAGTGAAGTCTGCTCACTGTGAGGGTTTTCCTGAGCTCAGTGATACCTGCTCACTGAGAGGGTTTAACTGAGCTCAGTGATGTCTGCTCACTGTGAGGGTTTAACTGTTCTCAGTGATACCTGCTCACTGTGAGGGTTTTACTGAACTCAGTAATGTCTGCTCACTGTGAGTATTTTACTGAGCGCAGTGATACCTGCTCACTGTGAGGGTTTTACTGAGCTCAGTGATACCTGCTCACTGTGAGGGTTTTACTGAGCTCAGTGATACCTGCTCACTGTGAGGGTTTTACTGAGCTCAGTGATGTCTGCTCACTGTGAGGGTTTAACTGTTCTCAGTGATACCTGCTCACTGTGAGGGTTTTACTGAACTCAGTAATGTCTGCTCACTGTGAGTATTTTACTGAGCGCAGTGATACCTGCTCACTGTGAGGGTTTTACTGAGCTCAGTGATACCTGCTCACTGTGAGGGTTTTACTGAGCTCAGTGATACCTGCTCAATGTGAGGGTTTTACTGAGCTCAGTGCTGTCTGCTCACTGAGAGGGTTTAACTGAGCTCAGTGAAACCTGCTCACTGTGAGGGTTTTACTGAGCTCAGTGATGTCTGCTCACTGAGAGGTTTTTACTGAGCTCAGTGATACCTGCTCACTGAGAGGGTTTTACTGAACTCAGTGATACCTGCTCACAGTGAGGGTTTTACTGAGCTCAGTGATACCTGCTCACTGAGAGGGTTTTACTGAACTCAGTGATGTCTGCTCACTGTGAGTATTTTACTGAGCTCAGTGATACCTGCTCAATGTGAGGGTTTTACTGAGCTCAGTGATACCTGCTCACTGAGAGGGTTTTACTGAACTCAGTGATGTCTGCTCACTGTGAGTATTTTACTGAGCTCAGTGATACCTGCTCACTGTGAGTTTTTTACTGAGCTCAGTGAAGCCTGCTCACTGTGAGGGTTTTACTGAGCTCAGTGATACCTGCTCACTGTGAGGGTTTTACTGATCTATGTGATGTCTGCTCACTGTGAGGATATTACTGAGCTCAGTGATGTCTGCTCACTGTGAGGGTTTTACTGAGCTCAGTGATACCTGCTCACTGTGAGGGTTTTACAGAGTTCAATGATGTCTGCTCACTGTGAGGGTTTTACTGAGCTCAGTGATACCTACTCACTGTGAGGCTTTTACTGATCTCACCGATACCTGCTCACTGTGAGAGTTTTACTGAGCTCAGTGATACCTGCTCACTGTGAGGGTTTCACTGAGCTCAGTGATGTCTGCTCACTGTGAGGGTTTTACTGAGCTCAGTGATCTCTGCTCACTGTGAGGGTTTTACTGAGCTCAGTGATGTCGGCTCGCTGTGAGGGTTTTACTGAGCTCAGTGACACCTGCTCACTGTGAGGGTTTTACTGAGCTCAGTGATGTCTGCTAACTGTGAGTGTTTTACTGAACTCAGTGATATTTGCTCACTGTTTAGGTTTTACTGAGCACAGTGATGCCTGCTCACTGTGAGGGTTTTACTGAGCTCAGTGATACCTGCTCACTGTGAGGGTTTTAATGATCTCAGTGATGTCTGCTCACTGTGAGGGTTTTACTGAGCTCAGTGATACCTGCTCACTGTGAGGGTTTTAATGAACTCAGTGATGTCTGCTCACTGTGAGGGTTTTACTGAGCTCAGTGATACCTGCTCACTGTGAGGGTTTTACTGAGCTCAGTGATGTCTGCTCACTGTGAGGGTTTTACTGAGCTCAGTGATACCTGCTCAAAGTGAGGGATTGACTGAGCTCTGTGATACCTGCTCACAGTGAGGGTTTTACTGAGCTCAGTGATACCTGCTCACTGTGAAGGTTTTACTGCGCTCACTCATGTCTGCTCACTGTGAGGGTTTTACTGAGCTCAGTGATGTCTGCTCTCTGTGAGGGTTTTACTGAACTCAGTGATACCTGCTCACTGTGAGGGTTTTACTGAACTCAGTGATGTCTGCTCACTGTGAGGGTTTTACTGAACTCAGGGATGTCTGCTCACTGTGAGGGTTTTATTGAGCTCAGTGATACCTGCTCACTGTGAGGGTTTTACTGATCTCAGAGATACCTGCTCACTGTGAGGATTTTACTGAGCTCAGTGATACCTGCTCACTGTGAGGGTTTCAGTGATCTCAGTGATACCTGCTCACTGTGAGGGTTTTAGTGAGCTCAGTGATACCTGCTCACTGTGAGGGTTTTACTGACCTCAGTGATACCTGCTCACTGAGAGGGCTTTACTGAGCTCAGTGATACCTGCTCACTGTGAGGGTTTTACTGAGCTCAATGATACCTGCTCATTGTGAGAGTTTTACTGAGCTCAGTGATACCTGCTCACTGTGAGGGTTTCCCTGAGCTCAGTGATGTCTGCTCACTGTGAGGGTTTTACAGAGCTCAGTGAAGTCTGCTAACTGTGAGGATTTACCTGAGCTCAGTGATACCTGCTCACTGTGAGGGTTTTACTGAGCTCAGTGATACCTGCTCACTGAGAGGGTTTTACTGAGCTCAGTGATGTCTGCTCACTGTGAGAGTTTTACTGAGCTCAGTGATAACTGCTCACTGTGAGGCTTTTACTGAGCTCAGTGGTACCTGCTCACTGTGAGGGTTTTACTGAGCTCAGTGATACCTGCTCACTGTGAGGGTTTTAATGAACTCAGTGATGTCTGCTAACTGTGAGGGTTTTACTGAGCTCAGTGATACCTGCTCTTTGTGAGGGTTTTACAGATCTCAGTGATGTCTGCTCACTGTGAGGGTATTACTGAGCTCAGTGATGTCTGCTCACATTGAGGGTTTTACTGAGCTCAGTGATACCTGCTCACTGTGTGGATTTTACTGAGCTCTGTGAAACCTGCTCACTGTGAGGGTTTTACTGATCTAAGTGATGTCTGCTCACTGTGAGAGTTTTACTGAGCTCAGTGATACCTGCTCACTGTGAGGGTTTTACTGAGCTCAGTGATGTCTGCTCACTGTGAGGGTTTTACTGAGCTCAGTGATACCTGCTCACTGTGAGGGTTTTACTGAGCTCAGTGATACCTGCTCACTGTGAGGGTTTTACTGAGCTCAGTGATGTCTGCTCACTGAGAGGGTTTTACTGAGCTCAGTGATACCTGCTCACTGTGAGGGTTTTCCTGAGCTCAGTGATGTCTGCTCACTGTGAGAGTTTTACTGAGCTCAGTGATACCTGCTCACTGTGAGGGTTTTACTGAGCTCAGTGATGTCTGCTCACTGTGAGGATTTTACTGAGCTCAGTGATGTCTGCTCACTGTGAGGGTTTTACTGAGCTCAGTGATACCTGCTCACTGTGAGGGTTTTACTGAGCTCAGTGATACCTGCTCACTGTGAGGGTTTTACTGAGCTCAGTGATACCTGCTCACTGTGAGGGTTATAATGATCTCAGTGATGTCTGCTCACTGTGAGGGTTTTACTGAGCTCAGTGATGTCTGCTCACTGTGTGGGTTTTACTGAGCTCAGTGATACCTGCTCACTGTGAGGGTTTCATGAGCTCAGTGATACCTGCTCACTCTGAGGGTTTTACAGAGCTCAGTGATACCTGCTCACTGAGAGGGTTTTACTGAGCTCAGTGATGTCTGCTCACTGCGAGGGTTTTACTGAGCTCAATGATGTCTGCTCACTGTGAGGGATTTACTGAGCTCAGTGATACCGGCTCACTGTGAGGGTTTTACTGAGCTCAGTGACACCTGCTCACTGTGAGGGTTTTACTGAGCTCAGTGATGTCTGCTAACTGTGAGTGTTTTACTGAACTCAGTGATATTTGCTCACTGTTTAGGTTTTACTGAGCACAGTGATGCCTGCTCACTGTGAGGGTTTTACTGAGCTCAGTGATACCTGCTCACTGTGAGGGTTTTAATGATCTCAGTGATGTCTGCTCACTGTGAGGGTTTTACTGAGCTCAGTGATACCTGCTCACTGTGAGGGTTTTAATGAACTCAGTGATGTCTGCTCACTGTGAGGGTTTTACTGAGCTCAGTGATACCTGCTCACTGTGAGGGTTTTACTGAGCTCAGTGATGTCTGCTCACTGTGAGGGTTTTACTGAGCTCAGTGATACCTGCTCAAAGTGAGGGATTGACTGAGCTCTGTGATACCTGCTCACAGTGAGGGTTTTACTGAGCTCAGTGATACCTGCTCACTGTGAAGGTTTTACTGCGATCACTCATGTCTGCTCACTGTGAGGGTTTTACTGAACTCAGTGATGTCTGCTCACTGTGAGGGTTTTCCTGAACTCAGGGATTTCTGCTCACTGTGAGGGTTTCATTGAGCTCAGTGATACCTGCTCACTGTGAGGGTTTTACTGATCTCAGTGATACCTGCTCACTTTGAGGATTTTACTGAGCTCAGTGATGTCTGCTCACTGTGAGGGTTTCAGTGATCTCAGTGATACCTGCTCACTGTGAGGGTTTTAGTGAGCTCAGTGATACCTGCTCACTGTGAGGGTTTTACTGACCTCAGTGATACCTGCTCACTGAGAGGGCTTTACTGAGCTCAATGATACCTGCTCACTGTGAGAGTTTTACTGAGCTCAGTGATACCTGCTCACTGTGAGGGTTTTACTGACCTCAGTGATACCTGCTCACTGAGAGGGCTTTACTGAGCTCAATGATACCTGCTCACTGTGAGGGTTTTACTGATCTCAGTGATGTCTGCTCACTGTGAGGGTTTTACTGAGCTCAGTGATGTCTGCTCACTGTGAGGGTTTTACTGAGCTCAGTGATGTCTGCTCACTGTGAGGGTTTTACTGAACTCAGTGATACCTGCTCACTGTGAGGGTTTAACTGAGCTCAGTGAAAGCTGCTCACTGTGAGGGTTTTACTGAGCTCAGTGATGTCTGCTCACTATGAGTGTTTTACTGAGCTCAGTGATGTCTGCTCACTGTGAGGGTTTTACAGAGCTCAGTGAAGTCTGCTAACTGTGAGGATTTACCTGAGCTCAGTGATACCTGCTCACTGTGAGGGTTTTACTGAGCTCAGTGATACCTGCTCACTGAGAGGGTTTTACTGAGCTCAGTGATGTCTGCTCACTGTGAGAGTTTTACTGAGCTCAGTGATAACTGCTCACTGTGAGGCTTTTACTGAGCTCAGTGGTACCTGCTCACTGTGAGGGTTTTACTGAGCTCAGTGATACCTGCTCACTGTGAGGGTTTTAATGAACTCAGTGATGTCTGCTAACTGTGAGGGTTTTACTGAGCTCAGTGATACCTGCTCACTGTGAGGGTTTTACAGATCTCAGTGATGTCTGCTCACTGTGAGGGTATTACTGAGCTCAGTGATGTCTGCTCACATTGAGGGTTTTACTGAGCTCAGTGATACCTGCTCACTGTGTGGATTTTACTGAGCTCAGTGATACCTGCTCACTGTGAGGGTTTTACTGATCTCAGTGATGTCTGCTCACTGTGAGGGTTTTACTGAGCTCAGTGATGTCTGCTCACTGTGAGGGTTTTACTGAGCTCAGTGATACCTGCTCAAAGTGAGGGATTGACTGAGCTCTGTGATACCTGCTCACAGTGAGGGTTTTACTGAGCTCAGTGATACCTGCTCAGTGTGAAGGTTTTACTGCGCTCACTCATGTCTGCTCACTGTGAGGGTTTTACTGAACTCAGTGATGTCTGCTCACTGTGAGGGTTTTACTGAACTCAGGGATGTCTGCTCACTGTGAGGGTTTCATTGAGCTCAGTGATACCTGCTCACTGTGAGGGTTTTACTGATCTCAGAGATACCTGCTCACTGTGAGGATTTTACTGAGCTCAGTGATGTCTGCTCACTGTGAGGGTTTCAGTGATCTCAGTGATACCTGCTCACTGTGAGGGTTTTAGTGAGCTCAGTGATACCTGCTCACTGTGAGGGTTTTACTGACCTCAGTGATACCTGCTCACTGAGAGGGCTTTACTGAGCTCAATGATACCTGCTCACTGTGAGAGTTTTACTGAGCTCAGTGATACCTGCTCACTGTGAGGGTTTTCCTGAGCTCAGTGATGTCTGCTCACTGTGAGGGTTTTACAGAGCTCAGTGAAGTCTGCTAACTGTGAGGATTTACCTGAGCTCAGTGATACCTGCTCACTGTGAGGGTTTTACTGAGCTCAGTGATACCTGCTCACTGAGAGGGTTTTACTGAGCTCAGTGATGTCTGCTCACTGTGAGGCTTTTACTGAGCTCAGTGGTACCTGCTCACTGTGAGGGTTTTACTGAGCTCAGTGATACCTGCTCACTGTGAGGGTTTTAATGAACTCAGTGATGTCTGCTCACTGTGAGGGTTTTACAGATCTCAGTGATGTCTGCTCACTGTGAGGGTATTACTGAGCTCAGTGATGTCTGCTCACATTGAGGGTTTTACTGAGCTCAGTGATACCTGCTCACTGTGTGGATTTTACTGAGCTCTGTGAAACCTGCTCACTGTGAGGGTTTTAGTGATCTAAGTGATGTCTGCTCACTGTGAGAGTTTTACTGAGCTCAGTGATACCTGCTCACTGTGAGGGTTTTACTGAGCTCAGTGATGTCTGCTCACTGTGAGGGTTTTACTGAGCTCAGTGATACCTGCTCACTGTGAGGGTTTTACTGAGCTCAGTGATACCTGCTCACTGTGAGGGTTTTACTGAGCTCAGTGATGTCTGCTCACTGAGAGGGTTTTACTGAGCTCAGTGATACCTGCTCACTGTGAGGGTTTTACTGAGCTCAGTGATGTCTGCTCACTGTGAGGGTTTTACAGAGATCAGTGAGGTCTGCTCACTGTGAGGGTTTTCCTGAGCTCAGTGATGTCTGCTCACTGTGAGAGTTTTACTGAGCTCAGTGATACCTGCTCACTGTGAGGGTTTTACTGAGCTCAGTGATGTCTGCTCACTGTGAGGATTTTACTGAGCTCAGTGATGTCTGCTCACTGTGAGGGTTTTACTGAGCTCAGTGATACCTGCTCACTGTGAGGGTTTTACTGAGCTCAGTGATACCTGTTCACTGTGAGGGTATTACTGAACTCAGTGATGTCTGCTCAATGTGAGGGTTTTACTGAGCTCAGTGATACCTGCTCACTGTGAGGGTTATAATGTTCTCAGTGATGTCTGCTCACTGCGAGGGTTTTACTGAGCTCAGTGATGTCTGCTCACTGTGTGGGTTTTACTGAGC
Source organism: Isurus oxyrinchus (assembly GCA_026770705.1). Taxonomy (NCBI): domain Eukaryota; kingdom Metazoa; phylum Chordata; class Chondrichthyes; order Lamniformes; family Lamnidae; genus Isurus; species Isurus oxyrinchus. The sequence continues at coordinate 94,496 of JANJGN010000641.1, forward strand.
TCAGTGATACCTGCTCACTGTGAGGGTTTCATGAGCTCAGTGATACCTGCTCACTCTGAGGGTTTTACAGAGCTCAGTGATACCTGCTCACTGAGAGGGTTTTACTGAGCTCAGTGATGTCTGCTCACTGCGAGGGTTTTACTGAGCTCAATGATGTCTGCTCACTGTGAGGGATTTACTGAGCTCAGTGATACCGGCTCACTGTGAGGGTTTTACTGAGCTCAGTGACACCTGCTCACTGTGAGGGTTTTACTGAGCTCAGTGATGTCTGCTAACTGTGAGTGTTTTACTGAACTCAGTGATATTTGCTCACTGTTTAGGTTTTACTGAGCACAGTGATACCTGCTCACTGTGAGGGTTTTAATGATCTCAGTGATGTCTGCTCACTGTGAGGGTTTTACTGAGCTCAGTGATACCTGCTCACTGTGAGGGTTTTAATGAACTCAGTGATGTCTGCTCACTGTGAGGGTTTTACTGAGCTCAGTGATACCTGCTCACTGTGAGGGTTTTACTGAGCTCAGTGATGTCTGCTCACTGTGAGGGTTTTACTGAGCTCAGTGATACCTGCTCAAAGTGAGGGATTGACTGAGCTCTGTGATACCTGCTCACAGTGAGGGTTTTACTGAGCTCAGTGATACCTGCTCACTGTGAAGGTTTTACTGCGCTCACTCATGTCTGCTCACTGTGAGGGTTTTACTGAACTCAGTGATGTCTGCTCACTGTGAGGGTTTTACTGAACTCAGTGATGTCTGCTCACTGTGAGGGTTTTACTGAACTCAGTGATGTCTGCTCACTGTGAGGGTTTTACTGAACTCAGTGATGTCTGCTCACTGTGAGGGTTTCATTGAGCTCAGTGATACCTGCTCACTGTGAGGGTTTTACTGATCTCAGTGATACCTGCTCACTGTGAGGATTTTACTGAGCTCAGTGATGTCTGCTCACTGTGAGGGTTTCAGTGATCTCAGTGATACCTGCTCACTGTGAGGGTTTTAGTGAGCTCAGTGATACCTGCTCACTGTGAGGGTTTTACTGACCTCAGTGATACCTGCTCACTGAGAGGGCTTTACTGAGCTCAATGATACCTGCTCACTGTGAGAGTTTTACTGAGCTCAGTGATACCTGCTCACTGTGAGGGTTTTACTGATCTCAGTGATGTCTGCTCACTCTGAGGGTTTTACTGAGCTCATTGATGTCTGCTCACTGTGAGGGTTTTACTGAACTCAGTGATACCTGCTCACTGTGAGGGTTTAACTGAGCTCAGTGAAAGCTGCTCACTGTGAGGGTTTTACTGAGCTCAGTGATGTCTGCCCACTGTGAGTGTTTTACTGAGCTCAGTGATGTCTGCTCACTGTGAGGGTTTTACTGAGCTCAGTGATACCTGCTCACTGTGAGGGTTTTAATGAACTCAGTGATGTCTGCTAACTGTGAGGGTTTTACTGAGCTCAGTGATACCTGCTCACTGTGAGGGTTTTACAGATCTCAGTGATGTCTGCTCACTGTGAGGGTATTACTGAGCTCAGTGATGTCTGCTCACATTGAGGGTTTTACTGAGCTCAGTGATACCTGCTCACTGTGAGGGTTTTACTGATCTCAGTGATGTCTGCTCACTGTGAGGGTTTTACTGAGCTCTGTGAAACCTGCTCACTGTGAGGGTTTTACTGATCTAAGTGATGTCTGCTCACTGTGAGAGTTTTACTGAGCTCAGTGATACCTGCTCACTGTGAGGATTTTACTGAGCTCAGTGATGTCTGCTCAATGTGAGGGTTTTACTGTGCTCAGTGAAAGCTGCTCACTGTGAGGGTTTTACTGAGCTCAGTGATACCTGCTCACTGTGAGGGTTTTACTGAGCTCAGTGATGTCTGCTCACTGAGAGGGTTTAACTGAGCTCAGTGATACCTGCTCACTGTGAGGGTTTTACTGAGCTCAGTGATGTCTGCTCACTGTGAGGGTTTTACAGAGATCAGTGAAGTCTGCTCACTGTGAGGGTTTTCCTGAGCTCAGTGATGTCTGCTCACTGTGAGAGTTTTACTGAGCTCAGTGATACCTGCTCACTGTGAGGGTTTTACTGAGCTCAGTGATGTCTGCTCACTGTGAGGATTTTACTGAGCTCAGTGATGTCTGCTCACTGTGAGGGTTTTACTGTGCTCAGTGATGTCTGCTCACTGTGAGAGTTTTACTGAGCTCAGTGATACCTGCTCACTGTGAGGGTTTTACTGAGCTCAGTGATGTCTGCTCACTGTGAGGATTTTACTGAGCTCAGTGATGTCTGCTCACTGTGAGGGTTTTACTGAGCTCAGTGATACCTGCTCACAGTGAGGGTTTTACTGAGCTCAGTGATACCTGCTCACTGTGAGGGTTTTACTGAACTCAGTGATGTCTGCTCAATGTGAGGGTTTTACTGAGCTCAGTGATACCTGCTCACTGTGAGGGTTTCATGAGCTCAGTGATACCTGCTCACTCTGAGGGTTTTACAGAGCTCAGTGATACCTGCTCACTGAGAGGGTTTTACTGAAATCAGTGATGTCTGCTCACTGCGAGGGTTTTACTGAGCTCAATGATGTCTGCTCACTGAGAGGGATTTACTGAGCTCAGTGATACCGGCTCACTGTGAGGGTTTTACTGAGCTCAGTGACACCTGCTCACTGTGAGGGTTTTACTGAGCTCAGTGATGTCTGCTAACTGTGAGTGTTTTACTGAACTCAGTGATATTTGCTCACTGTTTAGGTTTTACTGAGCACAGTGATGCCTGCTCACTGTGAGGGTTTTACTGAGCTCAGTGATACCTGCTCACTGTGAGGGTTTTAATGATCTCAGTGATGTCTGCTCACTGTGAGGGTTTTACTGAGCTCAGTGATACCTGCTCACTGTGAGGGTTTTAATGAACTCAGTGATGTCTGCTCACTGTGAGGGTTTTACTGAGCTCAGTGATACCTGCTCACTGTGAGGGTTTTACTGAGCTCAGTGATGTCTGCTCACTTTGAGGGTTTTACTGAGCTCAGTGATACCTGCTCAAAGTGAGGGATTGACTGAGCTCTGTGATACCTGCTCACAGTGAGGGTTTTACTGAGCTCAGTGATACCTGCTCACTGTGAAGGTTTTACTGCGCTCACTCATGTCTGCTCACTGTGAGGGTTTTACTGAACTCAGTGATGTCTGCTCACTGTGAGGGTTTTACTGAACTCAGGGATGTCTGCTCACTGTGAGGGTTTCATTGAGCTCAGTGTTACCTGCTCACTGTGAGGGTTTTACTGATCTCAGTGATACCTGCTCACTGTGAGGATTTTGCTGAGCTCAGTGATGTCTGCTCACTGTGAGGGTTTCAGTGATCTCAGTGATACCTGCTCACTGTGAGGGTTTTAGTGAGCTCTGTGATACCTGCTCACTGTGAGGGTTTTACTGAGCTCAGTGATACCTGCTCACTGAGAGGGCTTTACTGAGCTCAATGATACCTTCTCACTGTGAGAGTTTTACTGAGCTCAGTGATACCTGCTCACTGTGAGGGTTTTACTGATCTCAGTGATGTCTGCTCACTCTGAGGGTTTTACTGAGCTCAGTGATGTCTGCTCACTGTGAGGGTTTTACTGAACTCAGTGATACCTGCTCACTGTGAGGGTTTAACTGAGCTCAGTGAAAGCTGCTCACTGTGAGGGTTTTACTGAGCTCAGTGATGTCTGCTCACTGTGAGTGTTTTACTGAGCTCAGTGATGTCTGCTCACTGTGAGGGTTTTACAGAGCTCAGTGAAGTCTGCTAACTGTGAGGATTTACCTGAGCTCAGTGATACCTGCTCACTGTGAGGGTTTTACTGAGCTCAGTGATACCTGCTCACTGAGAGGGTTTTACTGAGCTCAGTGATGTCTGCTCACTGTGAGAGTTTTACTGAGCTCAGTGATAACTGCTCACTGTGAGGCTTTTACTGAGCTCAGTGGTACCTGCTCACTGTGAGGGTTTTACTGAGCTCAGTGATACCTGCTCACTGTGAGGGTTTTAATGAACTCAGTGATGTCTGCTAACTGTGAGGGTTTTACTGAGCTCAGTGATACCTGCTCACTGTGAGGGTTTTACAGATCTCAGTGATGTCTGCTCACTGTGAGGGTATTACTGAGCTCAGTGATGTCTGCTCACATTGAGGGTTTTACTGAGCTCAGTGATACCTGCTCACTGTGTGGATTTTACTGAGCTCAGTGATACCTGCTCACTGTGAGGGTTTTACTGATCTCAGTGATGTCTGCTCACTGTGAGGGTTTTACTGAGCTCTGTGAAACCTGCTCACTGTGAGGGTTTTACTGATCTAAGTGATGTCTGCTCACTGTGAGAGTTTTACTGAGCTCAGTGATACCTGCTCACTGTGAGGGTTTTAGTGAGCTCAGTGATGTCTGCTCACTGTGAGGGTTTTACTGAGCTCAGTGATACCTGCTCAATGTGAGGGTTTTACTGTGCTCAGTGAAAGCTGCTCACTGTGAGGGTTTTACTGAGCTCAGTGATACCTGCTCACTGTGAGGGTTTTACTGAGCTCAGTGATGTCTGCTCACTGAGAGGGTTTAACTGAGCTCAGTGATACCTGCTCACTGTGAGGGTTTTACTGAGCTCAGTGATGTCTGCTCACTTTGAGGGTTTTACAGAGATCAGTGAAGTCTGCTCACTGTGAGGGTTTTCCTGAGCTCAGTGATGTCTGCTCACTGTGAGAGTTTTACTGAGCTCAGTGATACCTGCTCACTGTGAGGGTTTTACTGAGCTCAGTGATGTCTGCTCACTGTGAGGATTTTACTGAGCTCAGTGATGACTGCTCACTGTGAGGGTTTTACTGAGCTCAGTGATACCTGCTCACTGTGAGGGTTTTACTGAGCTCAGTGATACCTGCTCACTGTGAGGGTTTTACTGAACTCAGTGATGTCTGCTCAATGTGAGGGTTTTACTGAGCTCAGTGATACCTGCTCACTGTGAGGGTTATAATGATCTCAGTGATGTCTGCTCACTGTGAGGGTTTTACTGAGCTCAGTGATGTCTGCTCACTGTGTGGGTTTTACTGAGCTCAGTGATACCTGCTCACTGTGAGGGTTTCATGAGCTCAGTGATACCTGCTCACTCTGAGGGTTTTACAGAGCTCAGTGATACCTGCTCACTGAGAGGGTTTTACTGAGCTCAGTGATACCTGCTCACTGCGAGGGTTTTACTGAGCTCAATGATGTCTGCTCACTGTGAGGGATTTACTGAGCTCAGTGATACCTGCTCACTGTGAGGGTTTTACTGAGCTCAGTGATAGCTGCTCACTGTGAGGGTTTTACTGAGCTCAGTGATGTCTGCTAACTGTGAGTGTTTTACTGAACTCAGTGATATTTGCTCACTGTTTAGGTTTTACTGAGCACAGTGATGCCTGCTCACTGTGAGGGTTTTACTGAGCTCAGTGATACCTGCTCACTGTGAGGGTTTTAATGATCTCAGTGATGTCTGCTCACTGTGAGGGTTTTACTGAGCTCAGTGATACCTGCTCACTGTGAGGGTTTTAATGAACTCAGTGATGTCTGCTCACTGTGAGGGTTTTACTGAGCTCAGTGATACCAGCTCACTGTGAGGGTTTTACAGAGCTCAGTGATACCTGCTCACTGAGAGGGTTTTACTGAGCTCAGTTATACCTGCTCTCTGTGAGGGTTTTACTGAGCTCAGTGATGTCTGCTCACTGTGAGGGTTTTACTGAGCTCAGTGATACCTGCTCAAAGTGAGGGATTGACTGAGCTCAGTGATACCTGCTCACAGTGAGGGTTTTACTGAGCTCAGTGATACCTGCTCACTGTGAAGGTTTTACTGAGCTCACTGATGTCTGTCACTGTGAGGGTTTTACTGATCTCAGTGATGTCTGCTCACTGTGAGGGTTTTACTGAACTCAGGGATGTCTGCTCAATGTGAGGGTTTCATTGAGCTCAGTGATACCTGCTCACTGTGAGGGTTTTACTGATCTCAGTGATACCTGCTCACTGTGAGGATTTTACTGAGCTCAGTGAAACCTGCTCACTGTGAGGGTTTCAGTGATCTCAGTGATACCTGCTCACTGTGACGGTTTTAGTGAGCTCAGTGATACCTGCTCACTGTGAGGGATTTACTGACCTCAGTGATACCTGCTCACTGAGAGGGCTTTACTGAGCTCAATGATACCTGCACACTGTGAGAGTTTTACTGAGCTCAGTGATACCTGCTCACTGTGAGGGTTTTACTGATCTCAGTGATGTCTGCTCACTCTGAGGGTTTTACTGAGCTCAGTGATGTCTGCTCACTGTGAGGATTTTACTGAACTCAGTGATACCTGCTCACTCTGAGGGTTTAACTGAGCTCAGTGAAAGCTGCTACTGTGAGGGTTTTACTGAGCTCAGTGATACCTGCTCACTGTGAGGTATTTACTGAGCTCAGTGAAAGCTGCTCACTGTGAGGGTTTTACTGAGCTCAGTGATACCTGCTCAATGTGAGGGTTTTACTGAGCTCAGTGATACCTGCTCACTCTGAGGGTTTTACTGAGCTCAGTGATGTCTGCTCACTGTGAGGGTTTTACTAATCTCAGTGATGTCTGCTCACTGTGAGGGTTTTCCTGAGCTCAGTGATACCTGCTCACTGTGAGGGTTATACTGAGCTCAGTGATACCTGCTCACTGTGAGGGTTTTAATGAACTCAGTGATGTCTGCTCACTGTGAGGGTTTTACTGAGCTCAGTAATACCTGCTCACTGTGAGGGTTTTACTGAGCTCAGTGATGTCTGCTCACTGTGAGGGTTTTACTGAGCTCAGTGATAACTGCTCACTGTGAAAGTTTTACTGAGCTCAGTGATTCCTGCTCACTGTGAGGGTTTTACTGAGCTCAGTGATACCTGCTCACTGTGAGGGTTTTACTGAACTCAGTGATACCTGCTCACTGTGAGGGTTTTACTGAGCTCAGTGATACCTGCTCACTGTGAGGGTTTTACTGAACTCAGTGATACCTGCTCACTGTGAGGGTTTTACTGAGCTCAGTGATACCTGCTCACTGTGAGGGTTTTACTGAACTCAGTGATACCTGCTCACTGAGAGGGTTTTACTGAACTCAGTGATGTCTGCTCACTGTGAGTATTTTACTGAGCTCAGTGATACCTGCTCACTGTGAGGGTTTTACTGAGCTCAGTGATTCCTGCTCACTGAGAGGGTTTTACTGAACTCAGTGATGTCTGCTCACTGTGAGGGTTTTACTGAGCTCAGTGATAACTGCTCGCTGTGAAAGTTTTACTGAGCTCAGTGATTCCTGCTCACTGTGAGGGTTTTACTGAGCTCAGTGATACCTGCTCACTGTGAGGGTTTTACTGAGCTCAGTGATAACTGCTCGCTGTGAAAGTTTTACTGAGCTCAGTGATTCCTGCTCACTGTGAGGGTTTTACTGAGCTCAGTGATGTCTGCTCACTGTGAGGCTTTTACTGAGCTCAGTGATATCTGCTCACTGTGAGGGTTTTACTGAGCTCAGTGATACCTGCTCACTGTGAGGGTTTTACTGAACTCAGTGATACCTGCTCACTGTGAGGGTTTTACTGAGCTCAGTGATACCTGCTCACTGTGAGGGTTTTACTGAACTCAGTGATACCTGCTCACTGAGAGGGTTTTACTGAACTCAGTGATGTCTGCTCACTGTGAGTATTTTACTGAGCTCAGTGATAACTGCTCACTGTGAGGGTTTTACTGAGCTCAGTGATACCTGCTCACTGAGAGGGTTTTACTGAACTCAGTGATGTCTGCTCACTGTGAGGGTTTTACTGATCTCAGTGATGTCTGCTCACTGTGAGGGTTTTACTGAACTCAGGGATGTCTGCTCAATGTGAGGGTTTCATTGAGCTCAGTGATACCTGCTCACTGTGAGGGTTTTTCTGATCTCAGTGATACCTGCTCACTGTGAGGATTTTACTGAGCTCAGTGAAACCTGCTCACTGTGAGGGTTTCAGTGATCTCAGTGATACCTGCTCACTGTGAGGGTTTTAGTGAGCTCAGTGATACCTGCTCACTGTGAGGGATTTACTGACCTCAGTGATACCTGCTCACTGAGAGGGCTTTACTGAGCTCAATGATACCTGCACACTGTGAGAGTTTTACTGAGCTCAGTGATACCTGCTCACTGTGAGGGTTTTACTGATCTCAGTGATGTCTGCTCACTCTGAGGGTTTTACTGAGCTCAGTGATGTCTGCTCACTGTGAGGATTTTACTGAACTCAGTGATACCTGCTCACTCTGAGGGTTTAACTGAGCTCAGTGAAAGCTGCTACTGTGAGGGTTTTACTGAGCTCAGTGATACCTGCTCACTGTGAGGTATTTACTGAGCTCAGTGAAAGCTGCTCACTGTGAGGGTTTTACTGAGCTCAGTGATACCTGCTCAATGTGAGGGTTTTACTGAGCTCAGTGATACCTGCTCACTGTGAGGGTTTTACTGAGCTCAGTGATGTCTGCTCACTGTGAGGGTTTTACTAATCTCAGTGATGTCTGCTCACTGTGAGGGTTTTCCTGAGCTCAGTGATACCTGCTCACTGTGAGGGTTATACTGAGCTCAGTGATACCTGCTCACTGTGAGGGTTTTAATGAACTCAGTGATGTCTGCTCACTGTGAGGGTTTTACTGAGCTCAGTTATACCTGCTCACTGAGAGGACTTTACTGAGCTCAATGATACCTGCACACTGTGAGAGTTTTACTGAGCTCAGTGATACCTGCTCACTGTGAGGGTTTTACTGATCTCAGTGATGTCTGCTCACTGTGAGGGTTTTACTAATCTCAGTGATGTCTGCTCACTGTGAGGGTTTTCCTGAGCTCAGTGATACCTGCTCACTGTGAGGGTTATACTGAGCTCAGTGATACCTGCTCACTGTGAGGGTTTTAATGAACTCAGTGATGTCTGCTCACTGTGAGGGTTTTACTGAGCTCAGTTATACCTGCTCACTGTGAGGGTTTTACTGAGCTCAGTGATGTCTGCTCACTGTGAGGGTTTTACTGAGCTCAGTGATAACTGCTCACTGTGAAAGTTTTACTGAGCTCAGTGATTCCTGCTCACTGTGAGGGTTTTACTGAGCTCAGTGATACCTGCTCACTGTGAGGGTTTTACTGAACTCAGTGATACCTGCTCACTGTGAGGGTTTTACTGAGCTCAGTGATACCTGCTCACTGTGAGGGTTTTACTGAACTCAGTGATACCTGCTCACTGTGAGGGTTTTACTGAGCTCAGTGATACCTGCTCACTGTGAGGGTTTTACTGAACTCAGTGATACCTGCTCACTGAGAGGGTTTTACTGAACTCAGTGATGTCTGCTCACTGTGAGTATTTTACTGAGCTCAGTGATACCTGCTCACTGTGAGGGTTTTACTGAGCTCAGTGATACCTGCTCACTGAGAGGGTTTTACTGAACTCAGTGATGTCTGCTCACTGTGAGGGTTTTACTGAGCTCAGTGATAACTGCTCGCTGTGAAAGTTTTACTGAGCTCAGTGATTCCTGCTCACTGTGAGGGTTTTACTGAGCTCAGTGATACCTGCTCACTGTGAAGGTTTTACTGAGCTCAGTGATACCTACTCACTGTGAGGCTTTTACTGATCTCACTGAAACCTGCTCACTGTGAGAGTTTTACTGAGCTCAGTGATACCTGCTCACTGTGAGGGTTTCACTGAGCTCAGTGATGTCTGCTCACTGTGAGGGTTTTACTGAGCTCAGTGATCTCTGCTCACTGTGAGGGTTTTACTCAGCTCAGTGATGTCTGCTCACTGTGAGGGTTTTACTGAGCTCAGTGACACCTGCTCACTGGGAGGGTTTTACTGAGCTCAGTGATGTCTGCTAACTGTGAGTGTTTTACTGAACTCAGTGATATTTGCTCACTGTTTAGGTTTTACTGAGCACAGTGATGCCTGCTCACTGTGAGGGTTTTACTGAGCTCAGTGATACCTGCTCACTGTGAGGGTTTTAATGATCTCAGTGATGTCTGCTCACTGTGAGGGTTTTACTGAGCTCAGTGATACCTGCTCACTGTGAGGGTTTTAATGAACTCAGTGATGTCTGCTCACTGTGAGGGTTTTACTGAGCTCAGTGATACCTGCTCACTGTGAGGGTTTTACTGAGCTCAGTGATGTCTGCTCACTGTGAGGGTTTTACTGAGCTCAGTGATACCTGCTCAAAGTGAGGGATTGACTGAGCTCAGTGATGTCTGCTCACTGTGAGGGTTTTACTGAACTCAGGGATGTCTGCTCAATGTGAGGGTTTCATTGAGCTCAGTGATACCTGCTCACTGTGAGGGTTTTACTGATCTCAGTGATACCTGCTCACTGTGAGGATTTTACTGAGCTCAGTGAAACCTGCTCACTGTGAGGGTTTCAGTGAGCTCAGTGATACCTGCTCACTGTGAGGGTTTTAGTGAGCTCAGTGATACCTGCTCACTGTGAGGGATTTACTGACCTCAGTGATACCTGCTCACTGAGAGGGCTTTACTGAGCTCAATGATACCTGCACACTGTGAGAGTTTTACTGAGCTCAGTGATACCTGCTCACTGTGAGGGTTTTACTGATCTCAGTGATGTCTGCTCACTCTGAGGGTTTTACTGAGCTCAGTGATGTCTGCTCACTGTGAGGATTTTACTGAACTCAGTGATACCTGCTCACTCTGAGGGTTTAACTGAGCTCAGTGAAAGCTGCTACTGTGAGGGTTTTACTGAGCTCAGTGATACCTGCTCACTGTGAGGGTTTTACTGAGCTCAGTGATACCTGCTCAATGTGAGGGTTTTACTGAGCTCAGTGATGTCTGCTCACTGTGAGGGTTTTACTGAGCTCAGTGATACCTGCTCACTGTGAGGGTTTTACTGAGCTCAGTGATGTCTGCTCACTGTGAGGGTTTTACAGAGATCAGTGAAGTCTGCTCACTGTGAGGGTTTTCCTGAGCTCAGTGATACCTGCTCACTGTGAAAGTTTTACTGAGCTCAGTGATGTCTGCTCACTGTGAGGGTTTTACTGAGCTCTGTAATAACTGCTCACTGTGAGGGTTTTACTGAGCTCAGTGATGTCTGCTCACTGTGAGAGTTTTACTGAGCTCAGTGATACCTGCTCACTGTGAGGCTTTTACTGAGCTCAGTGATACCTGCTCACTGTGAGGGTTTTACTGAGCTCAGTGATACCTGCTCACTGTGAGGGTTTTACTGAACTCAGTGATACCTGCTCACTGTGAGGGTTTTACTGAACTCAGTGATACCTGCTCACTGAGAGGGTTTTACTGAACTCAGTGATGTCTGCTCACTGTGAGTATTTTACTGAGCTCAGTGATACCTGCTCAATGTGAGGGTTTAACTGAGCTCAGTGATACCTGCTCACTGTGAGGGTTTTACTGAGCTCAGTGATACCTGTTCACTGAGAGGGTTTTACTGAACTCAGTGATACCTGCTCACTGTGAGGGTTTTACTGAGCTCAGTGAAGCCTGCTCAATCTGAGGGTTTTACTGAGCTCAGTGATACCTGCTCACTGTGAGGGTTTTACTGATCTATGTGATGTCTGCTCACTGTGAGGATATTACTGAGCTCAGTGATGTCTGCTCACTGTGAGGGTTTTACTGAGCTCAGTGATAGCTGCTCACTGTGAGGGTTTTACAGAGTTCAATGATGTCTGCTCACTGTGAGGGTTTTACTGAGCTCTGTGATACCTACTCACTGTGAGGCTTTTACTGATCTCACTGAAACCTGCTCACTGTGAAAGTTTTACTGAGCTCAGTGATACCTGCTCACTGTGAGGGTTTCACTGAGCTCAGTGATGTCTGCTCACTGTGAGGGTTTTACTGAGCTCAGTGATACCTGCTCACTGTGAGGGTTTTACTGAGCTCAGTGATGTCTGCTCACTGTGAGGGTTTTACTGAGCTCAGTGATGTCTGCTCACTGTGAGGGTTTTACTGAGCTCAGTGATACCTGCTCACTGTGAGGGTTTTACTGAGCTCAGTGATCTCTGCTCACTGTGAGGGTTTTACTGTGCTCAGTGATGTCTGCTAACTGTGAGTGTTTTACTGAACTCAGTGATATTTGCTCACTGTTTAGGTTTTACAGAGCACAGTGATGCCTGCTCACTGTGAGGGTTTTACTGAGCTCAGTGATACCTGCTCACTGTGAGGGTTTTAATGATCTCAGTGATGTCTGCTCACTGTGAGGGTTTTACTGAGCTCAGTGATACCTGCTCACTGTGAGGGTTTTAATGAACTCAGTGATGTCTGCTCACTGTGAGGGTTTTACTGAGCTCAGTGATACCTGCTCACTGTGAGGGTTTTACTGAGCTCAGTGATGTCTGCTCACTGTGAGGGTTTTACTGAGCTCAGTGATACCTGCTCAAAGTGAGGGATTGACTGAGCTCAGTGATACCTGCTCACAGTGAGGGTTTTACTGAGCTCAGTGATACCTGCTCACTGTGAAGGTTTTACGGCGCTCACTCATGTCTGCTCACTGTGAGGGTTTTACTGAACTCAGTGATGTCTGCTCACTGTGAGGGTTTTACTGAACTCAGGGATGTCTGCTCACTGTGAGGGTTTCATTGAGCTCAGTGATACCTGCTCACTGTGAGGGTTTTACTGATCTCAGTGATACCTGCTCACTGTGAGGATTTTACTGAGCTCAGTGAAACCTGCTCACTGTGAGGGTTTTACTGAGCTCAGTGATACCTGCTCACTGTGAGGGTTTTACTGATCTCAGTGATACCTGCTCACTGTGAGGATTTTACTGAGCTCAGTGATACCTGCTCACTGTGAGGGTTTCAGTGATCTCAGTGATACCTGCTCACTGTGAGGGTTTTAGTGAGCTCAGTGATGTCTGCTCACTGTGAGGGTTTTACTGACCTCAGTGATACCTGCTCACTGAGAGGGCTTTACTGAGCTCAATGACACCTGCTCACTGTGAGAGTTTTACTGAGCTCAGTGATAACTGCTCGCTGTGAAAGTTTTACTGAGCTCAGTGATTCCTGCTCACTGTGAGGGTTTTACTGAGCTCAGTGATGTCTGCTCACTGTGAGGCTTTTACTGAGCTCAGTGATATCTGCTCACTGTGAGGGTTTTACTGAGCTCAGTGATACCTGCTCACTGTGAGGGTTTTACTGAACTCAGTGATACCTGCTCACTGTGAGGGTTTTACTGAGCTCAGTGATACCTGCTCACTGTGAGGGTTTTACTGAACTCAGTGATACCTGCTCACTGAGAGGGTTTTACTGAACTCAGTGATGTCTGCTCACTGTGAGTATTTTACTGAGCTCAGTGATAACTGCTCACTGTGAGGGTTTTACTGAGCTCAGTGATACCTGCTCACTGAGAGGGTTTTACTGAACTCAGTGATGTCTGCTCACTGTGACTATTTTACTGAGCTCAGTGATACCTGCTCACTGTGAGGGTTTTACTGAGCTCAGTGAAGCCTGCTCACTCTGAGGGTTTTACTGAGCTCAGTGATACCTGCTCACTGTGAGGCTTTTACTGATCTATGTGATGTCTGCTCACTGTGAGGATATTACTGAGCTCAGTGTTGTCTGCTCATTGTGAGGGTTTTACTGAGCTCAGTGATACCTGCTCACTGTGAGGGTTTTACTGAGCTCTGTGATACCTACTCACTGTGAGGCTTTTACTGATCTCACTGAAACCTGCTCACTGTGAGAGTTTTACTGAGCTCAGTGATACCTGCTCACTGTGAGGGTTTCACTGAGCTCAGTGATGTCTGCTCACTGTGAGGGTTTTACTGAGCTCAGTGATCTCTGCTCACTGTGAGGGTTTTACTCAGCTCAGTGATGTCTGCTCACTGTGAGGGTTTTACTGAGCTCAGTGACACCTGCTCACTGTGAGGGTTTTACTGAGCTCAGTGATGTCTGCTAACTGTGAGTGTTTTACTGAACTCAGTGATATTTGCTCACTGTTTAGGTTTTACTGAGCACAGTGATGCCTGCTCACTGTGAGGGTTTTACTGAGCTCAGTGATACCTGCTCACTGTGAGGGTTTTAATGATCTCAGTGATGTCTGCTCACTGTGAGGGTTTTACTGAGCTCAGTGATACCTGCTCACTGTGAGGGTTTTAATGAACTCAGTGATGTCTGCTCACTGTGAGGGTTTTACTGAGCTCAGTGATACCTGCTCACTGTGAGGGTTTTACTGAGCTCAGTGATGTCTGCTCACTGTGAGGGTTTTACTGAGCTCAGTGATACCTGCTCAAAGTGAGGGATTGACTGAGCTCAGTGATGTCTGCTCACTGTGAGGGTTTTACTGAACTCAGGGATGTCTGCTCAATGTGAGGGTTTCATTGAGCTCAGTGATACCTGCTCACTGTGAGGGTTTTACTGATCTCAGTGATACCTGCTCACTGTGAGGATTTTACTGAGCTCAGTGAAACCTGCTCACTGTGAGGGTTTCAGTGAGCTCAGTGATACCTGCTCACTGAGTGGGTTTTACTGAGCTCAGTGATACCTGCTCCCTGTGAGGATTTTACTGAGCTCAGTGATACCTGCTCACTGTGAGGGTTTTACTGATCTCAGTGATACCCGCTCACTGTGAGGATTTTACTGAGCTCAGTGAAACCTGCTCACTGTGAGGGTTTCAGTGAGCTCAGTGATACCTGCTCACTGTGAGGGTTTTAGTGAGCTCAGTGATACCTGCTCACTGTGAGGGATTTACTGACCTCAGTGATACCTGCTCACTGAGAGGGCTTTACTGAGCTCAATGATACCTGCACACTGTGAGAGTTTTACTGAGCTCAGTGATACCTGCTCACTGTGAGGGTTTTACTGATCTCAGTGATGTCTGCTCACTCTGAGGGTTTTACTGAGCTCAGTGATGTCTGCTCACTGTGAGGATTTTACTGAACTCAGTGATACCTGCTCACTGTGAGGGTTTAACTGAGCTCAGTGAAAGCTGCTACTGTGAGGGTTTTACTGAGCTCAGTGATACCTGCTCACTGTGAGGGTTTTACTGAGCTCAGTGATACCTGCTCAATGTGAGGGTTTTACTGAGCTCAGTGATGTCTGCTCACTGTGAGGGTTTTACTGAGCTCAGTGATACCTGCTCACTGTGAGGGTTTTACTGAGCTCAGTGATGTCTGCTCACTGTGAGGGTTTTACAGAGATCAGTGAAGTCTGCTCACTGTGAGGGTTTTCCTGAGCTCAGTGATACCTGCTCACTGTGAAAGTTTTACTGAGCTCAGTGATGTCTGCTCACTGTGAGGGTTTTACTGAGCTCTGTAATAACTGCTCACTGTGAGGGTTTTACTGAGCTCAGTGATGTCTGCTCACTGTGAGAGTTTTACTGAGCTCAGTGATACCTGCTCACTGTGAGGCTTTTACTGATCTCAGTGATACCTGCTCACTGTGAGGGTTTTACTGAGCTCAGTGATACCTGCTCACTGTGAGGGTTTTACTGAACTCAGTGATACCTGCTCACTGTGAGGGTTTTACTGAACTCAGTGATACCTGCTCACTGAGAGGGTTTTACTGAACTCAGTGATGTCTGCTCACTGTGAGTATTTTACTGAGCTCAGTGATACCTGCTCAATGTGAGGGTTTAACTGAGCTCAGTGATACCTGCTCACTGTGAGGGTTTTACTGAACTCAGTGATACCTGTTCACTGAGAGGGTTTTACTGAACTCAGTGATACCTGCTCACTGTGAGGGTTTTACTGAGCTCAGTGAAGCCTGCTCACTCTGAGGGTTTTACTGAGCTCAGTGATACCTGCTCACTGTGAGGGTTTTACTGATCTATGTGATGTCTGCTCACTGTGAGGATATTACTGAGCTCAGTGATGTCTGCTCACTGTGAGGGTTTTACTGAGCTCAGTGATACCTGCTCACTGTGAGGGTTTTACAGAGTTCAATGATGTCTGCTCACTGTGAGGGTTTTACTGAGCTCTGTGATACCTACTCACTGTGAGGCTTTTACTGATCTCACTGAAACCTGCTCACTGTGAAAGTTTTACTGAGCTCAGTGATACCTGCTCACTGTGAGGGTTTCACTGAGCTCAGTGATGTCTGCTCACTGTGAGGGTTTTACTGAGCTCAGTGACACCTGCTCACTGTGAGGGTTTTACTGAGCTCAGTGATGTCTGCTAACTGTGAGTGTTTTACTGAACTCAGTGATATTTGCTCACTGTTTAGGTTTTACAGAGCACAGTGATGCCTGCTCACTGTGAGGGTTTTACTGAGCTCAGTGATACCTGCTCACTGTGAGGGTTTTAATGATCCCAGTGATGTCTGCTCACTGTGAGGGTTTTACTGAGCTCAGTGATACCTGCTCACTGTGAGGGTTTTAATGAACTCAGTGATGTCTGCTCACTGTGAGGGTTTTACTGAGCTCAGTGATACCTGCTCACTGTGAGGGTTTTACTGAGCTCAGTGATGTCTGCTCACTGTGAGGGTTTTACTGAGCTCAGTGATACCTGCTCAAAGTGAGGGATTGACTGAGCTCAGTGATACCTGCTCACAGTGAGGGTTTTACTGAGCTCAGTGATACCTGCTCACTGTGAAGGTTTTACGGCGCTCACTCATGTCTGCTCACTGTGAGGGTTTTACTGAACTCAGTGATGTCTGCTCACTGTGAGGGTTTTACTGAACTCAGGGATGTCTGCTCACTGTGAGGGTTTCATTGAGCTCAGTGATACCTGCTCACTGTGAGGGTTTTACTGATCTCAGTGATACCTGCTCACTGTGAGGATTTTACTGAGCTCAGTGAAACCTGCTCACTGTGAGGGTTTCAGTGATCTCAGTGATACCTGCTCACTGTGAGGGTTTTAGTGAGCTCAGTGATGTCTGCTCACTGTGAGGGTTTTACTGACCTCAGTGATACCTGCTCACTGAGAGGGCTTTACTGAGCTCAATGACACCTGCTCACTGTGAGAGTTTTACTGAGCTCAGTGATACCTGCTCACTGTGAGGGTTTTACTGAGCTCAGTGATACCTGCTCACTGTGAGGGTTTAACTGAGCTCAGTGAAAGCTGCTCACTGTGAGGGTTTTACTGAGCTCAGTGATACCTGCTCACTGTGAGGGCTTTACTGAGCTCAGTGATACCTGCTCACTGTGAGGCTTTTACTGAGCTCAGTGATGTCTGCTCACTGTGAGGGTTTTACTGAGCTCAGTGATACCTGCTCACTGTGAGGGTTTTACTGAACTCAGTGATACCTGCTCACTGTGAGGGTTTTACTGAACTCAGTGATACCTGCTCACTGAGAGGGTTTTACTGAACTCAGTGATGTCTGCTCACTGTGAGTATTTTACTGAGCTCAGTGATACCTGCTCAATGTGAGGGTTTAACTGAGCTCAGTGATACCTGCTCACTGTGAGGGTTTTACTGAGCTCAGTGAAGCCTGCTCACTCTGAGGGTTTTACTGAGCTCAGTGATACCTGCTCACTGTGAGGGTTTTACTGATCTATGTGATGTCTGCTCACTGTGAGGATATTACTGAGCTCAGTGATGTCTGCTCACTGTGAGGGTTTTACTGAGCTCAGTGATACCTGCTCACTGTGAGGGTTTTACAGAGTTCAATGATGTCTGCTCACTGTGAGGGTTTTACTGAGCTCTGTGATACCTACTCACTGTGAGGCTTTTACTGATCTCACTGAAACCTGCTCACTGTGAAAGTTTTACTGAGCTCAGTGATACCTGCTCACTGTGAGGGTTTCACTGAGCTCAGTGATGTCTGCTCACTGTGAGGGTTTTACTGAGCTCAGTGATCTCTGCTCACTGTGAGGGTTTTACTGAGCTCAGTGATGTCTGCTCACTGTGAGGGTTTTACTGAGCTCAGTGACACCTGCTCACTGTGAGGGTTTTACTGAGCTCAGTGATGTCTGCTAACTGTGAGTGTTTTACTGAACTCAGTGATATTTGCTCACTGTTTAGGTTTTACAGAGCACAGTGATGCCTGCTCACTGTGAGGGTTTTACTGAGCTCAGTGATACCTGCTCACTGTGAGGGTTTTAATGATCTCAGTGATGTCTGCTCACTGTGAGGGTTTTACTGAGCTCAGTGATACCTGCTCACTGTGAGGGTTTTAATGAACTCAGTGATGTCTGCTCACTGTGAGGGTTTTACTGAGCTCAGTGATACCTGCTCACTGTGAGGGTTTTACTGAGCTCAGTGATGTCTGCTCACTGTGAGGGTTTTACTGAGCTCAGTGATACCTGCTCAAAGTGAGGGATTGACTGAGCTCAGTGATACCTGCTCACAGTGAGGGTTTTACTGAGCTCAGTGATACCTGCTCACTGTGAAGGTTTTACTGCGCTCACTCATGTCTGCTCACTGTGAGGGTTTTACTGAACTCAGTGATGTCTGCTCACTGTGAGGGTTTTACTGAACTCAGGGATGTCTGCTCACTGTGAGGGTTTCATTGAGCTCAGTGATACCTGCTCACTGTGAGGGTTTTACTGATCTCAGTGATACCTGCTCACTGTGAGGATTTTACTGAGCTCAGTGAAACCTGCTCACTGTGAGGGTTTCAGTGATCTCAGTGAGACCTGCTCACTGTGAGGGTTTTAGTGAGCTCAGTGATGTCTGCTCACTGTGAGGGTTTTACTGACCTCAGTGATACCTGCTCACTGAGAGGGCTTTACTGAGCTCAATGACACCTGCTCACTGTGAGAGTTTTACTGAGCTCAGTGATACCTGCTCACTGTGAGGGTTTTACTGAGCTCAGTGATACCTGCTCACTGTGAGGGTTTAACTGAGCTCAGTGAAAGCTGCTCACTGTGAGGGTTTTACTGAGCTCAGTGATACCTGCTCACTGTGAGGGCTTTACTGAGCTCTGTGATACCTGCTCACTGTGAGGGTTTTACTGTGCTCAGTGATACCTGCTCACTGTGAGGGTTTTCCTGAGCTCAGTGATGTCTGCTCACTGAGAGGGTTTTACTGAGTCAGTGACGTCTGCTAACTGTGAGGATTTACCTGAGCTCAGTGATACCTGCTCACTGTGAGGGTTTTACTGAGCTCAGTGATACCTGCTCACTGAGATGGTTTTACTGAGCTCAGTGATGTCTGCTCACTGTGAGAGTTTTACTGAGCTCAGTGTTACCTGCTCACTGTGAGGGTTTTACTGAGCTCAGTGATAACTGCTCACTGTGAGGGTTTTACTGAGCTCAGTGATACCTGCTCACTGAGAGGGTTTTACTGAACTCAGTGATGTCTGCTCACTGTGACTATTTTACTGAGCTCAGTGATACCTGCTCACTGTGAGGGTTTTACTGAGCTCAGTGAAGCCTGCTCACTCTGAGGGTTTTACTGAGCTCAGTGATACCTGCTCACTGTGAGGGTTTTACTGATCTATGTGATGTCTGCTCACTGTGAGGATATTACTGAGCTCAGTGTTGTCTGCTCATTGTGAGGGTTTTACTGAGCTCAGTGATACCTGCTCACTGTGAGGGTTTTACAGAGTTCAATGATGTCTGCTCACTGTGAGGGTTTTACTGAGCTCTGTAATAACTGCTCACTGTGAGGGTTTTACTGAGCTCAGTGATGTCTGCTCACTGTGAGAGTTTTACTGAGCTCAGTGATACCTGCTCACTGTGAGGCTTTTACTGAGCTCAGTGATACCTGCTCACTGTGAGGGTTTTACTGAGCTCAGTGATACCTGCTCACTGTGAGGGTTTTACTGAACTCAGTGATACCTGCTCACTGTGAGGGTTTTACTGAACTCAGTGATGTCTGCTCACTGTGAGTATTTTACTGAGCTCAGTGATACCTGCTCAATGTGAGGGTTTAACTGAGCTCAGTGATACCTGCTCACTGTGAGGGTTTTTCTGAGCTCAGTGATACCTGTTCACTGAGAGGGTTTTACTGAACTCAGTGATACCTGCTCACTGTGAGGGTTTTACTGAGCTCAGTGAAGCCTGCTCACTCTGAGGGTTTTACTGAGCTCAGTGATACCTGCTCACTGTGAGGGTTTTACTGATCTATGTGATGTCTGCTCACTGTGAGGATATTACTGAGCTCAGTGATGTCTGCTCACTGTGAGGGTTTTACTGAGCTCAGTGATACCTGCTCACTGTGAGGATATTACTGAGCTCAGTGATACCTGCTCACTGTGAGGATATTACTGAGCTCAGTGATACCTGCTCACTGTGAGGGTTTTACAGAGTTCAATGATGTCTGCTCACTGTGAGGGTTTTACTGAGCTCTGTGATACCTACTCACTGTGAGGCTTTTACTGATCTCACTGAAACCTGCTCACTGTGAAAGTTTTACTGAGCTCAGTGATACCTGCTCACTGTGAGGGTTTTACTGAGCTCAGTGATGTCTGCTCACTGTGAGGGTTTTACTGAGCTCAGTGATCTCTGCTCACTGTGAGGGTTTTACTCAGCTCAGTGATGTCTGCTCACTGTGAGGGTTTTACTGAGCTCAGTGACACCTGCTCACTGTGAGGGTTTTACTGAGCTCAGTGATGTCTGCTAACTGTGAGTGTTTTACTGAACTCAGTGATATTTGCTCACTGTTTAGGTTTTACAGAGCACAGTGATGCCTGCTCACTGTGAGGGTTTTACTGAGCTCAGTGATACCTGCTCACTGTGAGGGTTTTAATGATCTCAGTGATGTCTGCTCACTGTGAGGGTTTTACTGAGCTCAGTGATACCTGCTCACTGTGAGGGTTTTAATGAACTCAGTGATGTCTGCTCACTGTGAGGGTTTTACTGAGCTCAGTGATACCTGCTCACTGTGAGGGTTTTACTGAGCTCAGTGATGTCTGCTCACTGTGAGGGTTTTACTGAGCTCAGTGATACCTGCTCAAAGTGAGGGATTGACTGAGCTCAGTGATACCTGCTCACAGTGAGGGTTTTACTGAGCTCAGTGATACCTGCTCACTGTGAAGGTTTTACGGCGCTCACTCATGTCTGCTCACTGTGAGGGTTTTACTGAACTCAGTGATGTCTGCTCACTGTGAGGGTTTTACTGAACTCAGGGATGTCTGCTCACTGTGAGGGTTTCATTGAGCTCAGTGATACCTGCTCACTGTGAGGGTTTTACTGATCTCAGTGATACCTGCTCACTGTGAGGATTTTACTGAGCTCAGTGAAACCTGCTCACTGTGAGGGTTTCAGTGATCTCAGTGACACCTGCTCACTGTGAGGGTTTTAGTGAGCTCAGTGATGTCTGCTCACTGTGAGGGTTTTACTGACCTCAGTGATACCTGCTCACTGAGATTGCTTTACTGAGCTCAATGACACCTGCTCACTGTGAGAGTTTTACTGAGCTCAGTGATACCTGCTCACTGTGAGGGTTTTACTGAGCTCAGTGATACCTGCTCACTGTGAGGGTTTAACTGAGCTCAGTGAAAGCTGCTCACTGTGAGGGTTTTACTGAGCTCAGTGATACCTGCTCACTGTGAGGGCTTTACTGAGCTCAGTGATACCTGCTCACTGTGAGGCTTTTACTGAGCTCAGTGATGTCTGCTCACTGTGAGGGTTTTACTGAGCTCAGTGATACCTGCTCACTGTGAGGGTTTTACTGAACTCAGTGATACCTGCTCACTGTGAGGGTTTTACTGAACTCAGTGATACCTGCTCACTGAGAGGGTTTTACTGAACTCAGTGATGTCTGCTCACTGTGAGTATTTTACTGAGCTCAGTGATACCTGCTCAATGTGAGGGTTTAACTGAGCTCAGTGATACCTGCTCACTGTGAGGGTTTTACTGAGCTCAGTGATACCTGTTCACTGAGAGGGTTTTACTGAACTCAGTGATACCTGCTCACTGTGAGGGTTTTACTGAGCTCAGTGAAGCCTGCTCACTCTGAGGGTTTTACTGAGCTCAGTGATACATGCTCACTGTGAGGGTTTTACTGATCTATGTGATGTCTGCTCACTGTGAGGATATTACTGAGCTCAGTGATGTCTGCTCACTGTGAGGGTTTTACTGAGCTCAGTGATACCTGCTCACTGTGAGGGTTTTACAGAGTTCAATGATGTCTGCTCACTGTGAGGGTTTTACTGAGCTCAGTGATACCTACTCACTGTGAGGCTTTTACTGATCTCACTGAAACCTGCTCACTGTGAAAGTTTTACTGAGCTCAGTGATACCTGCTCACTGTGAGGGTTTCACTGAGCTCAGTGATGTCTGCTCACTGTGAGGGTTTTACTGAGCTCAGTGATCTCTGCTCACTGTGAGGGTTTTACTGAGCTCAGTGATGTCTGCTCACTGTGAGGGTTTTACTGAGCTCAGTGACACCTGCTCACTGTGAGGGTTTTACTGAGCTCAGTGATGTCTGCTAACTGTGAGTGTTTTACTGAACTCAGTGATATTTGCTCACTGTTTAGGTTTTACAGAGCACAGTGATGCCTGCTCACTGTGAGGGTTTTACTGAGCTCAGTGATACCTGCTCACTGTGAGGGTTTTAATGATCTCAGTGATGTCTGCTCACTGTGAGGGTTTTACTGAGCTCAGTGATACCTGCTCACTGTGAGGGTTTTAATGAACTCAGTGATGTCTGCTCACTGTGAGGGTTTTACTGAGCTCAGTGATACCTGCTCACTGTGAGGGTTTTACTGAGCTCAGTGATGTCTGCTCACTGTGAGGGTTTTACTGAGCTCAGTGATACCTGCTCAAAGTGAGGGATTGACTGAGCTCAGTGATACCTGCTCACAGTGAGGGTTTTACTGAGCTCAGTGATACCTGCTCACTGTGAAGGTTTTACTGCGCTCACTCATGTCTGCTCACTGTGAGGGTTTTACTGAACTCAGTGATGTCTGCTCACTGTGAGGGTTTTACTGAACTCAGGGATGCCTGCTCACTGTGAGGGTTTCATTGAGCTCAGTGATACCTGCTCACTGTGAGGGTTTTACTGATCTCAGTGATACCTGCTCACTGTGAGGATTTTACTGAGCTCAGTGAAACCTCCTCACTGTGAGGGTTTCAGTGATCTCAGTGATACCTGCTCACTGTGAGGGTTTTAGTGAGCTCAGTGATGTCTGCTCACTGTGAGGGTTTTACTGACCTCAGTGATACCTGCTCACTGAGAGGGCTTTACTGAGCTCAATGACACCTGCTCACTGTGAGAGTTTTACTGAGCTCAGTGATACCTGCTCACTGTGAGGGTTTTACTGAGCTCAGTGATACCTGCTCACTGTGAGGGTTTAACTGAGCTCAGTGAAAGCTGCTCACTGTGAGGGTTTTACTGAGCTCAGTGATACCTGCTCACTGTGAGGGCTTTACTGAGCTCTGTGATACCTGCTCACTGTGAGGGTTTTACTGTGCTCAGTGATACCTGCTCACTGTGAGGGTTTTCCTGAGCTCAGTGATGTCTGCTCACTGAGAGGGTTTTACTGAGTCAGTGACGTCTGCTAACTGTGAGGATTTACCTGAGCTCAGTGATACCTGCTCACTGTGAGGGTTTTACTGAGCTCAGTGATACCTGCTCACTGAGATGGTTTTACTGAGCTCAGTGATGTCTGCTCACTGTGAGAGTTTTACTGAGCTCAGTGTTACCTGATCACTGTGAGGGTTTTACTGAGCTCAGTGTTACCTGCTCACTGTGAGGGTTTTCCTGAGCTCAGTGATGTCTGCTCACTGTGAGGGTTTTACTGAGCTCAGTGATAACTGCTCACTGTGAGGGTTTTACTGAGCTCAGTGATACCTGCTCACTGAGAGGGTTTTACTGAACTCAGTGATGTCTGCTCACTGTGACTATTTTACTGAGCTCAGTGATACCTGCTCACTGTGAGGGTTTTACTGAGCTCAGTGAAGCCTGCTCACTCTGAGGGTTTTACTGAGCTCAGTGATACCTGCTCACTGTGAGGGTTTTACTGATCTATGTGATGTCTGCTCACTGTGAGGATATTACTGAGCTCAGTGTTGTCTGCTCATTGTGAGGGTTTTACTGAGCTCAGTGATACCTGCTCACTGTGAGGGTTTTACAGAGTTCAATGATGTCTGCTCACTGTGAGGGTTTTACTGAGCTCTGTGATACCTACTCACTGTGAGGCTTTTACTGATCTCACTGAAACCTGCTCAATGTGAGAGTTTTACTGAGCTCAGTGATACCTGCTCACTGTGAGGGTTTCACTGAGCTCAGTGATGTCTGCTGACTGTGAGGGTTTTACTGAGCTCAGTGATCTCTGCTCACTGTGAGGGTTTTACTGAGCTCAGTGATGTCTGCTCACTGTGAGGGTTTTACTGAGCTCAGTGACACCTGCTCACTGTGAGGGTTTTACTGAGCTCAGTGATGTCTGCTAACTGTGAGTGTTTTACTGAACTCAGTGCTATTTGCTCACTGTTTAGGTTTTACTGAGCACAGTGATGCCTGCTCACTGTGAGGGTTTTACTGAGCTCAGTGATACCTGCTCACTGTGAGGGTTTTAATGATCTCAGTGATGTCTGCTCACTGTGAGGGTTTTACTGAGCTCCGTGATACCTGCTCACTGTGAGGGTTTTAATGAACTCAGTGATGTCTGCTCACTGTGAGGGTTTTACTGAGCTCAGTGATACCTGCTCACTGTGAGGGTTTTACTGAGCTCAGTGATGTCTGCTCACTGTGAGGGTTTTACTGAGCTCAGTGATACCTGCTCAAAGTGAGGGATTGACTGAGCTCAGTGATGTCTGCTCACTGTGAGGGTTTTACTGAACTCAGGGATGTCTGCTCAATGTGAGGGTTTCATTGAGCTCAGTGATACCTGCTCACTGTGAGGGTTTTACTGATCTCAGTGATACCTGCTCACTGTGAGGATTTTACTGAGCTCAGTGAAACCTGCTCACTGTGAGGGTTTCAGTGAGCTCAGTGATACCTGCTCACTGTGAGGGTTTTAGTGAGCTCAGTGATACCTGCTCACTGTGAGGGATTTACTGACCTCAGTGATACCTGCTCACTGAGAGGGCTTTACTGAGCTCAATGATACCTGCACACAGTGAGAGTTTTACTGAGCTCAGTGATACCTGCTCACTTTGAGGGTTTTACTGATCTCAGTGATGTCTGCTCACTCTGAGGGTTTTACTGAGCTCAGTGATGTCTGCTCACTGTGAGGATTTTACTGAACTCAGTGATACCTGCTCACTGTGAGGGTTTAACTGAGCTCAGTGAAAGCTGCTACTGTGAGGGTTTTACTGAGCTCAGTGATACCTGCTCACTGTGAGGGTTTTACTGAGCTCATTGATACCTGCTCAATGTGAGGGTTTTACTGAGCTCAGTGATGTCTACTCACTGTGAGGGTTTTACTGAGCTCAGTGATACCTGCTCACTGTGAGGGTTTTACTGAGCTCAGTGATGTCTGCTCACTGTGAGGGTTTTACAGAGATCAGTGAAGTCTGCTCACTGTGAGGGTTTTCCTGAGCTCAGTGATACCTGCTCACTGTGAGGGTTTTACTGAGCTCAGTGATACCTGTTCACTGAGAGGGTTTTACTGAACTCAGTGATACCTGCTCACTGTGAGGGTTTTAGTGAGCTCAGTGAAGCCTGCTCACTCTGAGGGTTTTACTGAGCTCAGTGATACCTGCTCACTGTGAGGGTTTTACTGATCTATGTGATGTCTGCTCACTGTGAGGATATTACTGAGCTCAGTGATGTCTGCTCACTGTGAGGGTTTTACTGAGCTCAGTGATACCTGCTCACTGTGAGGGTTTTACAGAGTTCAATGATGTCTGCTCACTGTGAGGGTTTTACTGAGCTCTGTGATACCTACTCACTGTGAGGCTTTTACTGATCTCACTGAAACCTGCTCACTGTGAGAGTTTTACTGAGCTCAGTGATACCTGCTCACTGTGAGGGTTTCACTGAGCTCAGTGATGTCTGCTCACTGTGAGGGTTTTACTGAGCTCAGTGATCTCTGCTCACTGTGAGGGTTTTACTGAGCTCAGTGATGTCTGCTCACTGTGAGGGTTTTACTGAGCTCAGTGACACCTGCTCACTGTGAGGGTTTTACTGAGCTCAGTGATGTCTGCTAACTGTGAGTGTTTTACTGAACTCAGTGATATTTGCTCACTGTTTAGGTTTTACTGAGCACAGTGATGCCTGCTCACTGTGAGGGTTTTACTGAGCTCAGTGATACCTGCTCACTGTGAGTGTTTTACTGAGCTCAGTGATGTCTGCTCACTGTGAGGGTTTTAATGATCTCAGTGATGTCTGCTCACTGTGAGGGTTTTACTGAGCTCAGTGATACCTGCTCACTGTGAGGGTTTTAATGAACTCAGTGATGTCTGCTCACTGTGAGGGTTTTACTGAGCTCAGTGATACCTGCTCACTGTGAAGGTTTTACTGCGCTCACTCATGTCTGCTCACTGTGAGGGTTTTACTGAACTCAGTGATGTCTGCTCACTGTGAGGGTTTTACTGAACTCAGGGATGTCTGCTCACTGTGAGGGTTTCATTGAGCTCAGTGATACCTGCTCACTGTGAGGGTTTTACTGATCTCAGTGATACCTGCTCACTGTGAGGATTTTACTGAGCTCAGTGAAACCTGCTCACTGTGAGGGTTTCAGTGATCTCAGTGATACCTGCTCACTGTGAGGGTTTTAGTGAGCTCAGTGATGTCTGCTCACTGTGAGGGTTTTACTGACCTCAGTGATACCTGCTCACTGAGAGGGCTTTACTGAGCTCAATGACACCTGCTCACTGTGAGAGTTTTACTGAGCTCAGTGATACCTGCTCACTGTGAGGGTTTTACTGAGCTCAGTGATACCTGCTCACTGTGAGGGTTTAACTGAGCTCAGTGATACCTGCTCACTGTGAGGGTTTTACTGAGCTCAGTGATACCTGCTCACTGTGAGGGTTTTACTGAGCTCAGTGATGTCTGCTCACTGTGAGGGTTTTACTGAGCTCAGTGATACCTGCTCACTGTGAGGGTTTTACTGAGCTCAATGAAACCTGCTCACTGTGAGGGTTTTCCTGAGCTCAGTGATGTCTGCTCACTGAGAGGGTTTTACTGAGTCAGTGACGTCTGCTAACTGTGAGGATTTACCTGAGTTCAGTGATACCTGCTCACTGTGAGGGTTTTACTGAGCTCAGTGATACCTGCTCACTGAGAGGGTTTTACTGAGCTCAGTGATGTCTGCTCACTGTGAGAGTTTCACTGAGCTCAGTTTTACCTGCTCACTGTGAGGGTTTTACTGAGCTCAGTGTTACCTGCTCACTGTGAGGGTTTTCCTGAGCTCAGTGATGTCTGCTCACTGTGAGGGTTTTACTGAGCTCAGAGATAACTGCTCACTGTGAGGGTTTTACTGAGCTCAGTGATACCTGCTCACTGAGAGGGTTTTACTGAACTCAGTGATGTCTGCTCACTGTGACTATTTTACTGAGCTCAGTGATACCTGCTCACTGTGAGGGTTTTACTGAGCTCAGTGAAGCCTGCTCACTCTGAGGGTTTTACTGAGCTCAGTGATACCTGCTCACTGTGAGGGTTTTACTGATCTATGTGATGTCTGCTCTCTGTGAGGATATTACTGAGCTCAGTGTTGTCTGCTCATTGTGAGGGTTTTACTGAGCTCAGTGATACCTGCTCACTGTGAGGGTTTTACAGAGTTCAATGATGTCTGCTCACTGTGAGGGTTTTACTGAGCTCTGTGATACCTACTCACTGTGAGGCTTTTACTGATCTCACTGAAACCTGCTCACTGTGAGAGTTTTACTGAGCTCAGTGATACCTGCTCACTGTGAGGGTTTCACTGAGCTCAGTGATGTCTGCTCACTGTGAGGGTTTTACTGAGCTCAGTGATCTCTGCTCACTGTGAGGGTTTTACTGAGCTCAGTGAAGTCTGCTCACTGTGAGGGTTTTACTGAGCTCAGTGACACCTGCTCACTGTGAGGGTTTTACTGAGCTCAGTGATGTCTGCTAACTGTGAGTGTTTTACTGAACTCAGTGATATTTGCTCACTGTTTAGGTTTTACTGAGCACAGTGATGCCTGCTCACTGTGAGGGTTTTACTGAGCTCAGTGATACCTGCTCACTGTGAGGGTTTTAATGATCTCAGTGATGTCTGCTCACTGTGAGGGTTTTACTGAGCTCAGTGATACCTGCTCACTGTGAGGGTTTTAATGAACTCAGTGATGTCTGCTCACTGTGAGGGTTTTACTGAGCTCAGTGATACCTGCTCACTGTGAGGGTTTTACTGAGCTCAGTGATGTCTGCTCACTGTGAGGGTTTTACTGAGCTCAGTGATACCTGCTCAAAGTGAGGGATTGACTGAGCTCAGTGATGTCTGCTCACTGTGAGGGTTTTACTGAACTCAGGGATGTCTGCTCAATGTGAGGGTTTCATTGAGCTCAGTGATACCTGCTCACCGTGAGGGTTTTACTGATCTCAGTGATACCTGCTCACTGTGAGGATTTTACTGAGCTCAGTGAAACCTGCTCACTGTGAGGGTTTCAGTGAGCTCAGTGATACCTGCTCACTGTGAGGGTTTTAGTGAGCTCAGTGATACCTGCTCACTGTGAGGGATTTACTGACCTCAGTGATACCTGCTCACTGAGAGGGCTTTACTGAGCTCAATGATACCTGCACACTGTGAGAGTTTTACTGAGCTCAGTGATACCTGCTCACTGTGAGGGTTTTACTGATCTCAGTGATGTCTGCTCACTCTGAGGGTTTTACTGAGCTCAGTGATGTCTGCTCACTGTGAGGATTTTACTGAACTCAGTGATACCTGCTCACTGTGAGGGTTTAACTGAGCTCAGTGAAAGCTGCTACTGTGAGGGTTTTACTGAGCTCAGTGATACCTGCTCACTGTGAGGGTTTTACTGAGCTCAGTGATACCTGCTCAATGTGAGGGTTTTACTGAGCTCAGTGATGTCTGCTCACTGTGAGGGTTTTACTGAGCTCAGTGATACCTGCTCACTGTGAGGGTTTTACTGAGCTCAGTGATGTCTGCTCACTGTGAGTGTTTTACAGAGATCAGTGAAGTCTGCTCACTGTGAGGGTTTTCCTGAGCTCAGTGATGTCTGCTCACTGTGAGGTTTATACTGAGCTCAGTGATACCTGTTCACTGAGAGGGTTTTACTGAACTCAGTGATACCTGCTCACTGTGAGGGTTTTACTGAGCTCAGTGAAGCCTGCTCACTCTGAGGGTTTTACTGAGCTCAGTGATACCTGCTCACTGTGAGGGTTTTACTGATCTATGTGATGTCTGCTCACTGTGAGGATATTACTGAGCTCAGTGATGTCTGCTCACTGTGAGGGTTTTACTGAGCTCAGTGATACCTGCTCACTGTGAGGGTTTTACAGAGTTCAATGATGTCTGCTCACTGTGAGGGTTTTACTGAGCTCTGTGATACCTACTCACTGTGAGGCTTTTACTGATCTCACTGAAACCTGCTCACTGTGAGAGTTTTACTGAGCTCAGTGATACCTGCTCACTGTGAGGGTTTCACTGAGCTCAGTGATGTCTGCTCACTGTGAGGGTTTTACTGAGCTCAGTGATCTCTGCTCACTGTGAGGGTTTTACTGAGCTCAGTGATGTCTGCTCACTGTGAGGGTTTTACTGAGCTCTGTGACACCTGCTCACTGTGAGGGTTTTACTGAGCTCAGTGATGTCTGCTAACTGTGAGTGTTTTACTGAACTCAGTGATATTTGCTCACTGTTTAGGTTTTACTGAGCACAGTGATGCCTGCTCACTGTGAGGGTTTTACTGAGCTCAGTGATACCTGCTCACTGTGAGGGTTTTAATGATCTCAGTGATGTCTGCTCACTGTGAGGGTTTTACTGAGCTCAGTGATACCTGCTCACTGTGAGGGTTTTACTGAGCTCAGTGATGTCTGCTCACTGTGAGGGTTTTACTGAGCTCAGTGATACCTGCTCACTGTGAGGGTTTTACTGAGCTCAGTGATACCTGCTCAAAGTGAGGGATTGACTGAGCTCAGTGATACCTGCTCACAGTGAGGGTTTTACTGAGCTCAGTGATACCTGCTCACTGTGAAGGTTTTACTGCGCTCACTCATGTCTGCTCACTGTGAGGGTTTTACCTAACTCAGTGATGTCTGCTCACTGTGAGGGTTTTACTGAACTCAGGGATGTCTGCTCACTGTGAGGGTTTCATTGAGCTCAGTGATACCTGCTCACTGTGAGGGTTTTACTGATCTCAGTGATACCTGCTCACTGTGAGGATTTTACTGAGCTCAGTGAAACCTGCTCACTGTGAGGGTTTCAGTGATCTCAGTGATACCTGCTCACTGTGAGGGTTTTAGTGAGCTCAGTGATGTCTGCTCACTGTGAGGGTTTTACTGACCTCAGTGATACCTGCTCACTGAGAGGGCTTTACTGAGCTCAATGACACCTGCTCACTGTGAGAGTTTTACTGAGCTCAGTGATACCTGCTCACTGTGAGTGTTTTACTGAGCTCAGTGATACCTGCTCACTGTGAGGGTTTAACTGAGCTCACTGAAAGCTGCTCACTGTGAGGGTTTTACTGAGCTCAGTGATACCTGCTCACTGTGAGGGTTTTACTGAGCTCAGTGATGTCTGCTCACTGTGAGGGTTTTACTGAGCTCTGTGATACCTGCTCACTGTGAGGGTTTTCCTGAGCTCAGTGATGTCTGCTCACTGAGAGGGTTTTACTGAGTCAGTGACGTCTGCTAACTGTGAGGATTTACCTGAGCTCAGTGATACCTGCTCACTGTGAGGGTTTTACTGAGCTCAGTGATACCTGCTCACTGAGATGGTTTTACTGAGCTCAGTGATGTCTGCTCACTGTGAGAGTTTTACTGAGCTCAGTGTTACCTGCTCACTGTGAGGGTTTTACTGAGCTCAGTGTTACCTGCTCACTGTGAGGGTTTTCCTGTGCTCAGTGATGTCTGCTCACTGTGAGGGTTTTACTGAGCTCAGTGATAACTGCTCACTGTGAGGGTTTTACTGAGCTCAGTGATACCTGCTCACTGAGAGGGTTTTACTGAACTCAGTGATGTCTGCTCACTGTGACTATTTTACTGAGCTCAGTGATACCTGCTCACTGTGAGGGTTTTACTGAGCTCAGTGAAGCCTGCTCACTCTGAGGGTTTTACTGAGCTTAGTGATACCTGCTCACTGTGAGGGTTTTACTGAGCTCAGTGATACCTGCTCAATGTGAGGGTTTTACTGAGCTCAGTGATGTCTGCTCACTGTGAGGGTTTTACTGAGCTCAGTGATACCAGCTCACTGTGAGGGTTTTACTGAGCTCAGTGATGTCTGCTCACTGTGAGGGTTTTACAGAGATCAGTGAAGTCTGCTCACTGTGAGGGTTTTCCTGAGCTCAGTGATACCTGCTCAGTGTGAGGGTTTTACTGAGCTCAGTGATACCTGTTCACTGAGAGGGTTTTACTGAACTCAGTGATACCTGCTCACTGTGAGGGTTTTACTGAGCTCAGTGAAGCCTGCTCACTGTGAGGGTTTTACTGAGCTCAGTGATACCTGCTCACTGTGAGGGTTTTACTGATCTATGTAATGTCTGCTCACTGTGAGGATATTACTGAGCTCAGTGATGTCTGCTCACTGTGAGGGTTTTACTGAGCTCAGTGATACCTGCTCACTGTGAGGGTTTTACAGAGTTCAATGATGTCTGCTCACTGTGAGGGTTTTACTGAGCTCTGTGATACCTACTCACTGTGAGGCTTTTACTGATCTCACTGAAACCTGCTCACTGTGAGAGTTTTACTGAGCTCAGTGATACCTGCTCACTGTGAGGGTTTCACTGAGCTCAGTGATGTCTGCTCACTGTGAGGGTTTTACTGAGCTCAGTGATCTCTGCTCACTGTGAGGGTTTTACTGAGCTCAGTGATGTCTGCTCACTGTGAGGGTTTTACTGAGCTCAGTGACACCTGCTCACTGTGAGGGTTTTACTGAGCTCAGTGATGTCTGCTAACTGTGAGTGTTTTACTGAACTCAGTGATATTTGCTCACTGTTTAGGTTTTACTGAGCACAGTGATGCCTGCTCACTGTGAGGGTTTTACTGAGCTCAGTGATACCTGCTCACTGTGAGGGTTTTAATGATCTCAGTGATGTCTGCTCACTGTGAGGGTTTTACTGAGCTCAGTGATACCTGCTCACTGTGAGGGTTTTAATGAACTCAGTGATGTCTGCTCACTGTGAGGGTTTTACTGAGCTCAGTGATACCTGCTCACTGTGAGGGTTTTACTGAGCTCAGTGATGTCTGCTCACTGTGAGGGTTTTACTGAGCTCAGTGATACCTGCTCAAAGTGAGGGATTGACTGAGCTCAGTGATACCTGCTCACAGTGAGGGTTTTACTGAGCTCAGTGATACCTGCTCACTGTGAAGGTTTTACTGCGCTCACTCATGTCTGCTCACTGTGAGGGTTTTACTGAACTCAGTGATGTCTGCTCACTGTGAGGGTTTTACTGAACTCAGGGATGTCTGCTCACTGTGAGGGTTTCATTGAGCTCAGTGATACCTGCTCACTGTGAGGGTTTTACTGATCTCAGTGATACCTGCTCACTGTGAGGATTTTACTGAGCTCAGTGAAACCTGCTCACTGTGAGGGTTTCAGTGATCTCAGTGATACCTGCTCACTGTGAGGGTTTTAGTGAGCTCAGTGATGTCTGCTCACTGTGAGGGTTTTACTGACCTCAGTGATACCTGCTCACTGAGAGGGCTTTACTGAGCTCAATGACACCTGCTCACTGTGAGAGTTTTACTGAGCTCAGTGATACCTGCTCACTGTGAGGGTTTTACTGAGCTCAGTGATACCTGCTCACTGTGAGGGTTTAACTGAGCTCAGTGAAAGCTGCTCACTGTGAGGGTTTTACTGAGCTCAGTGATACCTGCTCACTGTGAGGGTTTTACTGAACTCAGTGATGTCTGCTCACTGAGAGGGTTTTACTGAGTCAGTGACGTCTGCTAACTGTGAGGATTTACCTGAGCTCAGTGATACCTGCTCACTGTGAGGGTTTTACTGAGCTCAGTGATACCTGCTCACTGAGATGGTTTTACTGAGCTCAGTGATGTCTGCTCACTGTGAGAGTTTTACTGAGCTCAGTGTTACCTGCTCACTGTGAGGGTTTTACTGAGCTCAGTGTTACCTGCTCACTGTGAGGGTTTTACTGAGCTCAGTGATACCTGCTCACTGTGAGGGTTTTACTGTGCTCAGTGATACCTGCTCACTGTGAGGGTTTTACTGAGCTCAGTGATACCTGCTCACTGTGAGGGTTTTAATGAACTCAGTGATGTCTGCTTACTGTGAGGGTTTTACTGAGCTCAGTGATTCCTGCTCACTGTGAGGGTTTTACTGAGCTCAGTGATACCTGCTCACTGTGGGGGTTTTACTGAACTCAGTGATGTCTGCTCACTGTGAGGGTTTTACTGAGCTCAGTGAAACCTGCTCACTGTGAGAGTTTTACTGAGCTCAGTGATACCTGCTCTCTGTGAGGGTTTTACTGAGCTCAGTGATACCTGCTCACTGTGAGGGTATTACTGAGCTCAGTGATGTCTGCTCACATTGAGGGTTTTACTGAGCTCAGTGATGTCTGCTCACTGTGTGGGTTTTGCTGAGCTCACTGATACCTGCTCACTGTGAGGGTTTTACTGAGCTCAGTGACACCTGCTCACTGTGAGGGTTTTACTGAGCTCAGTGATGTCTGCAATCTGTGAGGGTTTCATTGAGCTCAGTGATACCTGCTCACTGTGAGGGTTTTACTGATCTCAGTGATACCTGCTCACTGTGAGGATTTTACTGAGCTCAGTGAAACCTGCTCACTGTGAGGGTTTCAGTGAGCTCAGTGATACCTGCTCACTGTGAGGGTTTTAGTGAGCTCAGTGATACCTGCTCACTGTGAGGGATTTACTGACCTCAGTGATACCTGCTCACTGAGAGGGCTTTACTGAGCTCAATGATACCTGCACACTGTGAGAGTTTTACTGAGCTCAGTGATACCTGCTCACTGTGAGGGTTTTACTGATCTCAGTGATGTCTGCTCACTCTGAGGGTTTTACTGAGCTCAGTGATGTCTGCTCACTGTGAGGATTTTACTGAACTCAGTGATACCTGCTCACTGTGAGGGTTTAACTGAGCTCAGTGAAAGCTGCTACTGTGAGGGTTTTACTGAGCTCAGTGATACCTGCTCACTGTGAGGGTTTTACTGAGCTCAGTGAAAGCTGCTACTGTGAGGGTTTTACTGAGCTCAGTGATACCTGCTCAATGTGAGGGTTTTACTGAGCTCAGTGATACCTGCTCACTGTGAGGGTTTTACTGAGCTCAGTGATGTCTGCTCACTGTGAGGGTTTTACAGAGATCAGTGAAGTCTGCTCACTGTGAGGGTTTTCCTGAGCTCAGTGATACCTGCTCACTGTGAGTGTTTTACTGAGCTCAGTGATACCTGTTCACTGAGAGGGTTTTACTGAACTCAGTGATACCTGCTCACTGTGAGGGTTTTACTGAGCTCAGTGAAGCCTGCTCACTCTGAGGGTTTTACTGAGCTCAGTGATACCTGCTCACTGTGAGGGTTTTACTGATCTATGTGATGTCTGCTCACTGTGAGGATATTACTGAGCTCAGTGATGTCTGCTCACTGTGAGGGTTTTACTGAGCTCAGTGATACCTGCTCACTGTGAGGGTTTTACAGAGTTCAATGATGTCTGCTCACTGTGAGGGTTTTACTGAGCTCTGTGATACCTACTCACTGTGAGGCTTTTACTGATCTCACTGAAACCTGCTCACTGTGAGAGTTTTACTGAGCTCAGTGATACCTGCTCACTGTGAGGGTTTCACTGAGCTCAGTGATGTCTGCTCACTGTGAGGGTTTTACTGAGCTCAGTGATCTCTGCTCACTGTGAGGGTTTTACTGAGCTCAGTGATGTCTGCTCACTGTGAGGGTTTTACTGAGCTCAGTGATGTCTGCTAACTGTGAGTGTTTTACTGAACTCAGTGATATTTGCTCACTGTTTAGGTTTTACTGAGCACAGTGATGCCTGCTCACTGTGAGGGTTTTACTGAGCTCAGTGATACCTGCTCACTGTGAGGGTTTTAATGATCTCAGTGATGTCTGCTCACTGTGAGGGTTTTACTGAGCTCAGTGATACCTGCTCACTGTGAGGGTTTTAATGAACTCAGTGATGTCTGCTCACTGTGAGGGTTTTACTGAGCTCAGTGATACCTGCTCACTGTGAGGGTTTTACTGAGCTCAGTGATGTCTGCTCACTGTGAGGGTTTTACTGAGCTCAGTGATACCTGCTCAAAGTGAGGGATTGACTGAGCTCAGTGAGACCTGCTCACAGTGAGGGTTTTACTGCGCTCACTCATGTCTGCTCACTGTGAGGGTTTTACTGAACTCAGTGATGTCTGCTCACTGTGAGGGTTTTACTGAACTCAGGGATGTCTGCTCACTGTGAGGGTTTCATTGAGCTCAGTGATACCTGCTCACTGTGAGGGTTTTACTGATCTCAGTGATACCTGCTCACTGTGAGGATTTTACTGAGCTCAGTGAAACCTGCTCACTGTGAGGGTTTCAGTGATCTCAGTGATACCTGCTCACTGTGAGGGTTTTAGTGAGCTCAGTGATGTCTGCTCACTGTGAGGGTTTTACTGACCTCAGTGATACCTGCTCACTGAGAGGGCTTTACTGAGCTCAATGACACCTGCTCACTGTGAGAGTTTTACTGAGCTCAGTGATACCTGCTCACTGTGAGGGTTTTACTGAGCTCAGTGATACCTGCTCACTGTGAGGGTTTAACTGAGCTCAGTGAAAGCTGCTCACTGTGAGGGTTTTACTGAGCTCAGTGATACCTGCTCACTGTGAGGGTTTTACTGAGCTCAGTGATGTCTGCTCACTGTGAGGGTTTTACTGAGCTCTGTGATACCTGCTCACTGTGAGGGTTTTCCTGAGCTCAGTGATGTCTGCTCACTGAGAGGGTTTTACTGAGTCAGTGACGTCTGCTAACTGTGAGGATTTACCTGAGCTCAGTGATACCTGCTCACTGTGAGGGTTTTACTGAGCTCAGTGATACCTGCTCACTGAGATGGTTTTACAGAGCTCAGTGATGTCTGCTCACTGTGAGAGTTTTACTGAGCTCAGTGTTACCTGCTCACTGTGAGGGTTTTACTGAGCTCAGTGTTACCTGCTCACTGTGAGGGTTTTACTGAGCTCAGTGATACCTGCTCACTGTGAGGCTTTTACTGTGCTCAGTGATACCTGCTCACTGTGAGGGTTTTACTGAGCTCAGTGATACCTGCTCACTGTGAGGGTTTTAATGAACTCAGTGATGTCTGCTCACTGTGAGGGTTTTACTGAGCTCAGTGATACCTGCTCACTGTGAGGGTTTTACTGAGCTCAGTGATACCTGCTCACTGTGGGGGTTTTACTGAACTCAGTGATGTCTGCTCACTGTGAGGGTTTTACTGAGCTCAGTGAAACCTGCTCACTGTGAGAGTTTTACTGAGCTCAGTGATACCTGCTCTCTGTGAGAGTTTTACTGAGCTCAGTGATACCTGCTCACTGTGAGGGTATTACTGAGCTCAGTGATGTCTGCTCACATTGAGGGTTTTACTGAGCTCAGTGATGTCTGCTCACTGTGTGGGTTTTGCTGAGCTCACTGATACCTGCTCACTGTGAGGGTTTTACTGAGCTCAGTGACACCTGCTCACTGTGAGGGTTTTACTGAGCTCAGTAATGTCTGCTATCTGTGAGTGTTTTACTGAACTCAGTGATACCTGCTCACTGTGAGGGTTTTAATGATCTCAGTGATGTCTGCTCACTGTGAGGGTTTTACTGAGCTCAGTGATACCTGCTCACTGTGAGGGTTTTAATGAACTCAGTGATGTCTGCTCACTGTGAGGGTTTTACTGAGCTCAGTGATACCTGCTCACTGTGAGGGTTTTACTGAGCTCAGTGATGTCTGCTCACTGTGAGGGTTTTACTGAGCTCAGTGATACCTGCTCTAAGTGAGGGATTGACTGAGCTCAGTGATACCTGCTCACAGTGAGGGTTTTACTGAGCTCAGTGATACCTGCTCACTGTGAAGGTATTACTGCGCTCACTCATGTCTGCTCACTGTGAGGGTTTTACTGAACTCAGTGATGTCTGCTCACTGTGAGGGTTTTACTGAACTCAGGGATGTCTGCTCACTGTGAGGGTTTCATTGAGCTCAGTGATACCTGCTCACTGTGAGGGTTTTACTGATCTCAGTGATACCTGCTCACTGTGAGGATTTTACTGAGCTCAGTGAAACCTGCTCACTGTGAGGGTTTCAGTGATCTCAGTGATACCTGCTCACTGTGAGGGTTTTACTGATCTCAGTGATACCTGCTCACTCTGAGGGTTTTACTGAGCTCAGTGATGTCTGCTCACTGTGAGGGTTTTACTGAGCTCAATGATACCTGCTCACTGTGAGAGTTTTACTGAGCTCAGTGTTACCTGCTCACTGTGAGGGTTTTAATGAACTCAGTGATGTCTGCTCACTGTGAGGGTTTTACTGAGCTCAGTGATGCCTGCTCACTGTGAGGGTTTTACTGAGCTCAGTGATACCTGCTCTCTGTGAGGGTTTTACTGAGCTCAGTGATACCTGCTCACTGTGAGGGTATTACTGAGCTCAGTGATGTCTGCTCACATTGAGGGTTTTACTGAGCTCAGTGATACCTGCTCACTGTGAGGGTTTTACTGAGCTCAGTGATGTCTGCTCACAGTGAGGGTTTTACTGAGCTCAGTGATGTCTGCTCACTGTGAGGGTTTTACTGAGCTCAGTGATGTCTGCTCACTGTGAGGGTTTTACTGAGATCAGTGTTGTCTGCTCACTGTGTGGATTTTACTGAGCTAAGTGATACCTGCTCACTGTGAGGGTTTTACTGAGATCAGTGTTGTCTGCTCACTGTGAGGGTTTTACTGAGCTAGTGATACATGCTCACTGTAAGGGTTTTACTGAGCTCAGTGATGTCTGCTCACTGTGAGGGTTTTACTGATCTCAGTGATGTCTGCTCACTGTGAGGGTTTTACAGAGATCAGTGAAGTCTGCTCACTGTGAGGGTTTTCCTGAGCTCAGTGATGTCTGCTCACTGTGAGGGTTTTACTGAGCTCAGTGATACCTGCTCACTGTGAGGGTTTTACTGAGCTCAGTGATGTCTGCTCACTGTGAGGGATTTACTGAGCTCAGTGATGTCTGCTCACTGTGAGAGTTTTACTGAGCTCAGTGATACCTGCTCACTGTGAGGGTTTTACTGAGCTCAGTGATGTCTGCTCACTGTGAGGGTTTTACTGAGCTCAGTGATAACTGCTCACTGTGAGGCTTTTACTGAGCTCAGTGATACCAGCTCACTGTGAGGGTTTTACTGAGCTCAGTGATACCTGCTCACTGTGAGGGTTTTACTGAACTCAGTGATGTCTGCTCAATGTGAGGGTTTTACTGAGCTCAGTGATACCTGCTCACTGTGAGGGTTATAATGATCTCAGTGATGTCTGCTCACTGTGAGGGTTTTACTGAGCTCAGTGATACCTGCTCACTGTGAGGGTTTCATGAGCTCAGTGATACCTGCTCACTCTGAGGGTTTTACAGAGCTCAGTGATACCTGCTCACTGAGAGGGTTTTACTGAGCTCAGTGATGTCTGCTCACTGTGAGGGTTTTACTGATCTCAATGATGTCTGCTCACTGTGAGGGATTTACTGAGCTCAGTGATACCTGCTCACTGTGAGGGTTTTACTGAGCTCAGTGATAGCTGCTCACTGTGAGGGTTTTACTGAGCTCAGTGATGTCTGCTAACTGTGAGTGTTTTACTGAACTCAGTGATATTTGCTCACTGTTTAGGTTTTACTGAGCACAGTGATGCCTGCTCACTGTGAGGGTTTTACTGAGCTCAGTGATACCTGCTCACTGTGAGGGTT
Organism: Isurus oxyrinchus; assembly: GCA_026770705.1. Classification (NCBI taxonomy): domain Eukaryota; kingdom Metazoa; phylum Chordata; class Chondrichthyes; order Lamniformes; family Lamnidae; genus Isurus; species Isurus oxyrinchus. The sequence goes on from JANJGN010000641.1 coordinate 133,206, forward strand.
TTAATGATCTCAGTGATGTCTGCTCACTGTGAGGGTTTTACTGAGCTCAGTGATACCTGCTCACTGTGAGGGTTTTAATGAACTCAGTGATGTCTGCTCACTGTGAGGGTTTTACAGAGATCAGTGATACCTGCTCACTGAGAGGGTTTTACTGAGCACAGTTAAACCTGCTCTCTGTGAGGGTTTTACTGAGCTCAGTGATGTCTGCTCACTGTGAGGGTTTTACTGAGCTCAGTGATACCTGCTCAAAGTGAGGGATTGACTGAGCTCAGTGATACCTGCTCACAGTGAGGGTTTTACTGAGCTCAGTGATACCTGCTCACTGTGAAGGTTTTACTGAGCTCACTGATGTCTGCTCACTGTGAGGGTTTTACTGATCTCAGTGATGTCTGCTCACTGTGAGGGTTTTACTGAACTCAGGGATGTCTGCTCAATGTGAGGGTTTCATTGAGCTCAGTGATACCTGCTCACTGTGAGGGTTTTACTGATCTCAGTGATACCTGCTCACTGTGAGGATTTTACTGAGCTCAGTGAAACCTGATCACTGTGAGGGTTTCAGTGATCTCAGTGATACCTGCTCACTGAGAGGGCTTTACTGAGCTCAATGATACCTGCTCACTGTGAGAGTTTTGCTGAGCTCAGTGATACCTGCTCACTGTGAGGGTTTTACTGATCTCAGTGATGTCTGCTCACTCTGAGGGTTTTACTGAGCTCAGTGATGTCTGCTCACTGTGAGGATTTTACTGAACTCAGTGATACCTGCTCACTGTGAGGGTTTAACTGAGCTCAGTGAAAGCTGCTACTGTGTGGGTTTTACTGAGCTCAGTGATACCTGCTCACTGTGAGGGTTTTACTGAGCTCAGTGATGTCTGCTCACTGAGAGGGTTTAACTGATCTCAGTGATGTCTGCTCACTGTGAGGGTTTTACAGAGCTCAGTGAAGTCTGCTAACTGTGAGGATTTACCTGAGCTCAGTGATACCTGCTCACTGTGAGGGTTTTACTGAGCTCAGTGATACCTGCTCACTGAGAGGGTTTTACTGAGTTCAGTGATGTCTGCTCACTGTGAGAGTTTTACTGAGCTCAGTGATAAATGCTCACTGTGAGGGTTTTACTGAGCTCAGTGATACCTGCTCACTGTGAGGGTTTTAATGAACTCAGTGATGTCTGCTCACTGTGAGGGTATAACTGAGCTCAGTGATGTCTGCTCACTGTGAGGGTTTTACTGTGCTCAGTGATACCTGCTCACTGTGTGGATTTTACTGAGCTCAGTGATACCTGCTCACTGTGAGGTTTTTACTGTGCTCAGTGATGTCTGCTCACTGTGAGGCTTGTACTGATCTCAGTGATACCTGCTCACTGTGAGGGTTTTACTGAGCTCAGTGATGTCTGCTCACTGTGAGTGTTTTACTGAGTTCAGTGATATTTGCTCACAGTTTAGGTTTTACTGAGCTCACTGATGTCAGCTCACTCTGAGGGTTTTACTGAGCTCAGTGATACCTGCTCACTGTGAGGGTTTTACTGAACTCAGTGATGTCTGCTCGCTGTGAGGGTTTTACTGAGCTCAGTGATACCTGCTCACTGTGAGGGTTTTACTGAGCTCAGAGATATCTGCTCACTGTGAGGGTTTTACTGAGCTCACTGATACCTGCTCACTGTGAGGGTTTTACTGAGCTCAGTGATACCTGCTCACTGTGAGGGTTTTACTGTGCTCAGTGATACCTGCTCACTGTGAGGCATTTACTGAGCTCACTGTTACCTGCTCACTGTGAGGGTTTTACTGAGCTCAGTGATACCTGCTCACTGTGAGGGTTTTACTGAGCTCAGTGATACCTGCTCACTGTGAGGGTTTTACTGAGCTCAGTGATACCTGCTCACTGTGAGGGTTTTACTGTGCTCAGTGATACCTGCTCACTGTGAGGGTTTTACTGAGCTCAGTGATACCTGCTCACTGTGAGGCTTTTACTGAGCTCAGTTATACCTGCTCACTCTGAGGGTTTTACTGAGCTCAGTGATGTCTGCTCACTGTGAGTGTTTTACTGATCTCAGTGATACCTGCTCACTGTTTAGGTCTTACTGAGCTCAGTGATGTCTGCTCACTCTGAGGGTTTTACTGAGCTCAGTGATACATGCTCACTGTGACGATTTTACAGAGCTCACTGATGTCTGCTCACTGTGAGGGTTTTACTGATCTCAGTGACCAGCTCACTGTGAGGGTTTAACTGAGCTCAGTGATACCAGCTCAATGTGAGGATTTTACTGAGCTCAGTGACTCCAGCTCAATGTGAGGATTTTACTGAGTTCAGTGATACCTGCTCACTGTGAGGGTTTTACTGATCTCAGTGATACATGCTCACTGTGAGGGTTTCACTGAGCTCAGTGATACATGCTCACTGTAATGGTTTTACTGAGCTCAGTGTTACCTGCTCACAGTGAGGGTTTTACAGAGCTCAGTGATTCCTGCTCACTGTGAGGGTTTTACTGACCTCACCGATACCTGCTCACTGTGAGGGTTTTACTGAGCTCAGTGATACCTGCTCACTGTGAGGGTTTTACTGTGCTCAGTGATACCTGCCCTCTTTGAGGCTTTTACTGAGTTCACTGATAACTGCTCACTGTGAGGCTTTTACTGAGCTCAGTGATACCTGCTCACTGTGAGGGTTTTACTGAGCTCAGTGATGTCTGCTGACTGTGAGGGTTTTACTGATCTCAGTGATACCTGCTCACTGTGAGGGTTTCACTGAGCTCAGTGTCACCTGCTCACTGCGAGGGTTTTACTGAGCTGAGTGATACCTGCTCACTGTGAGGGTTTTACTGAGCTCACTGATACCTGCTCACTGTGAGGGTTTTACTGTGCTCAGTGATACCTGCTCACTGTGAGGATTTTACTGAGCTCAGTGATACCTGCTCACTGTGAGGGTTTCAGAGATCTCAGTGATACCTGCTCACTGTGAGGGTTTTACAGAGCTCAGTGATACCTGCTCACTGAGAGGGCTTTACTGAGCTCTGTGAAACCTGCTCACTGTGAGAGTTTTACTGAGCTCAGTGATACCTGCTCACAGTGAAGATTTGACTGATCTCAGTGACGTCTGCTCACTGTGAGGGTTTTACTGAGCTCAGTGATGTCTGCTCACTGTGAGGGTTTTACTGAGATCAGTGTTGTCTGCTCACTGTGAGGGTTTTACTGAGCTCAGTGATACATGCTCACTGTAAGGGTTTTACTGAGCTCAGTGATACCTGCTCACTGTGAGGGTTTTACTGAGCTCAGTGATACCTGCTCACTGTGAGGGTTTTACTGAACTCAGGGATGTCTGCTCACTGTGAGGGTTTTAGTGAGCTCAGTGATACCTGCTCACTGAGAGGGCTTTACTGAGCTCTGTGAAACCTGCTCACTGTGAGAGTTTTACTGAGCTCAGTGATACCTGCTCACAGTGAAGGTTTGACTGATCTCAGTGATGTCTGCTCACTGTGAGGGTTTTACTGAGCTCAGTGAAAGCTGCTCACTGTGAGGGTTTTACTGAGCTCAGTGATACCTGCTCACTGTGAGGGTTTTACTGAGCTCAGTGATGTCTGCTCACTGTGAGGGTTTTACAGAGATCAGAGAAGTCTGCTCACTGTGAGGGTTTTCCTGAGCTCAGTGATGTCTGCTCACTGTGAGGGTTTTACTGAGCTCAGTGATAACTGCTCACTGTGAGGCTTTTACTGAGCTCAGTGATACCAGCTCACTGTGAGGGTTTTACTGAGCTTTGATACCTGCTCACTGTGAGGGTTTTACTGAACTCAGTGATGTCTGCTCAATGTGAGGGTTTTACTGAGCTCAGTGATACCTGCTCACTGAGAGGGTTTTACTGAGCTCAGTGATACCTGCTCACTGTGAGGGTTATAATGATCTCAGTGATGTCTGCTCACTGTGAGGGTTTTACTGAGCTCAGTGATGTCTATTCACTGTGTGGGTTTTACTGAGCTCAGTGATACCTGCTCACTGTGAGGGTTTCATGAGCTCAGTGATACCTGCTCACTCTGAGGGTTTTACAGAGCTCAGTGATACCTGCTCACTGAGAGGGTTTTACTGAGCTCAGTGATGACTGCTCACTGTGTGGGTTTTACTGAGCTCAATGATGTCTGCTCACTGTGAGGGATTTACTGAGCTCAGTGATACCTGCTCACTGTGAGGGTTTTACTGAGCTCAGTGATAGCTGCTCACTGTGAGGGTTTTACTGAGCTCAGTGATGTCTGCTAACTGTGAGTGTTTTACTGAACTCAGTGATATTTGCTCACTGTTTAGGTTTTACTGAGCACAGTGATGCCTGCTCACTGTGAGGGTTTTACGGATCTCAGTGATACCTGCTCACTGTGAGGATTTTAATGATCTCAGTGATGACTGCTCACTGTGAGGGTTTTACTGAGCTCAGTGATACCTGCTCACTGTGAGGGTTTTAATGAACTCAGTGATGTCTGCTCACTGTGAGGTTTTTACAGAGATCAGTGATACCTGCTCACTGAGAGGGTTTTACTGAGCTCAGTTAAACCTGCTCTCTGTGAGGGTTTTACTGAGCTCAGTGATGTCTGCTCACTGTGAGGGTTTTACTGAGCTCAGTGATACCTGCTCAAAGTGAGGGATTGACTGAGCTCAGTGATACCTGCTCACAGGGAGGGTTTTACTGAGCTCAGTGATACCTGCTCACTGTGAAGGTTTTACTGAGCTCACTGATGTCTGCTCACTGTGAGGGTTTTACTGATCTCAGTGATGTCTGCTCACAGTGAGGGTTTAACTGAACTCAGGGATGTCTGCTCAATGTGAGGGTTTCATTGAGCTCAGTGATACCTGCTCACTGTGAGGGTTTTACTGATCTCAGTGATGCCTGCTCACTGTGAGGATTTTACTGAGCTCAGTGAAACCTGCTCACTGTGAGGGTTTCAGTGATCTCAGTGATACCTGCTCACTGTGAGGGTTTTAGTGAGCTCAGTGATACCTGCTCACTGTGAGGTTTTTACTGACCTCAGTGATACCTGCTCACTGAGAGGGCTTTACTGAGCTCAGTGATACCTGCTCACTGTGAGAGTTTTACTGAGCTCAGTGATACCTGCTCACTGTGAGGGTTTCACTGAGCTCAGTGTCACCTGCTCACTGCGAGGGTTTTACTGAGCTGAGTGATACCTGCTCACTGTGAGGGTTTTACTGTGCTCAGTGATACCTGCTCACTGTGAGGATTTTACTGAGCTCAGTGATACCTGCTCACTGTGAGGGTTTCAGTGATCTCAGTGATACCTGCTCACTGAGAGGGCTTTACTGAGCTCTGTGAAACCTGCTCACTGTTTAGGTTTTACTGAACTCAGTGATGTCTGCTCACTGTGAGAGTTTTACTGAGCTCAGTGATACCTGCTCACAGTGAAGGTTTGACTGATCTCAGTGATGTCTGCTCACTGTGAGGGTTTTACTGAGCTCAGTGATACCTGCTCACTGTGAGGGTTTTACTGAGCTCAGTGATGTCTGCTCACTGTGAGGGTTTTACTGAGCTCAGTGATACCTGCTCACTGTGAGGGTTTTACTGAGCTCAGTGATGTCTCCTCACTGTGAGGGTTTTACTGAGCTCAGTGATACCTGCTCACTCTGAGGGTTTTACTGAGCTCAGTGATGTCTGCTCACTGTGAGGGTTTTACAGAGATCAGTGAAGTCTGCTCACTGTGAGGGTTTTCCTGAGCTCAGTGATGTCTGCTCACTGTGAGAGTTTTACTGAGCTCAGTGATACCTGCTCACTGTGAGGGTTTTACTGAGCTCAGTGATGTCTGCTCACTGTGAGGCTTTTACTGAGCTCAGTGATACCTGCTCACTGTGAGGGTTTTACTGAACTCAGTGATGTCTCCTCAATGTGAGGGTTTTACTGAGCTCAGTGATACCTGCTCACTGTGAGGGTTATAATGATCTCAGTGATGTCTGCTCACTGTGAGGGTTTTACTGAGCTCAGTGATGTCTGCTCACTGTGTGGGTTTTACTGAGCTCAGTGATACCTGCTCACTGTGAGGTTTTAACTGATCTCAGTGATGTCTGCTCACTGTGAGGGTTTTACTGAACTCAGGGAAGTCTGCTCACTGTGAGGGTTTCATGAGCTCAGTGATACCTGCTCACTCTGAGGGTTTTACAGAGCTCAGTGATACCTGCTCACTGAGAGGGTTTTACTGAGCTCAGTGATGTCTGCTCACTGTGAGGGTTTTACTGAGCTCAATGATGTCTGCTCACTGTGAGGGATTTACTGAGCTCAGTGATACCTGCTCACTGTGAGGGTTTTACTGAGCTCAGTGATAGCTGCTCACTGTGAGGGTTTTACTGAGCTCAGTGATGTCTGCTAACTGTGAGTGTTTTACTGAACTCAGTGATATTTGCTCACTGTTTAGGTTTTACTGAGCACAGTGATGCCTGCTCACTGTGAGGGTTTTACTGAGCTCAGTGATACCTGCTCACTGTGAGGGTTTTAATGATCTCAGTGATGTCTGCTCACTGTGAGGGTTTTACTGATCTCAGTGATACCTGCTCACTGTGAGGGTTTTAATGAACTCAGTGATGTCTGCTCACTGTGAGGGTTTTACAGAGATCAGTGATACCTGCTCACTGAGAGGGTTTTACTGAGCTCAGTTAAACCTGCTCTCTGTGAGGGTTTTACTGAGCTCAGTGATACCTGCTCACTGTGAGGGTTTTACTGAGCTCAGTGATGTCTGCTCACTGTGAGGGTTTTACTGAGCTCAGTGATACCTGCTCAAAGTGAGGGATTGACTGAGCTCAGTGATACCTGCTCACAGTGAGGGTTTTACTGAGCTCAGTGATACCTGCTCACTGTGAGGGTTTTACTGAGCACACTGATGTCTGCTCACTGTGAGGGTTTTACTGATCTCAGTGATGTCTGCTCACTGTGAGGGTTTTACTGAACTCAGGGATGTCTGCTCAATGTGAGGGTTTCATTGAGCTCAGTGATACCTGCTCACTGTGAGGGTTTTACTGATCTCAGTGATACCTGCTCATTGTGAGGATTTTACTGAGCTCAGTGATACCTGCTCACTGTGAGGGTTTCAGTGATCTCAGTGATACCTGCTCATTGTGAGGATTTCACTGAGCTCAGTGAAACCTGCTCACTGTGAGGGTTTCAGTGATCTCAGTGATACCTGCTCACTGTGAGGGTATTAGTGAGCTCAGTGATACCTGCTCACTGTGAGGTTTTTACTGACCTCAGTGATACCTGCTCACTGAGAGGGCTTTACTGAGCTCAATGATACCTGCTCACTGTGAGAGTTTTACTGAGCTCAGTGATACCTGCTCACTGTGAGGGTTTTACTGATCTCAGTGATGTCTGCTCACTCTGAGGGTTTTACTGAGCTCAATGATGTCTGCTCACTGTGAGGATTTTACTGATCTCAGTGATGTCTGATCACTGAGAGGCTTTTACTGAGCTCAGTGATGTCTGCTCACTGTGAGGGTTTTACAGAGCTCAGTGAAGTCTGCTAACTGTGAGGATTTACCTGAGCTCAGTGATACCTGCTCACTGTGAGGGTTTTACTGAGCTCAATGATACCTGCTCACTGAGAGGGTTTTACTGAGCTCAGTGATGTCTGCTGACTGTGAGAGTTTTACTGAGCTCAGTGATAACTGCTCACTGTGAGGCTTTTACTGAGCTCAGTGGTACCTGCTCACTGTGAGGGTTTTACTGAGCTCAGTGATACCTGCTCACTGTGAGGGTTTTACTGAGCTCAGTGATGTCTGCTCTCTGTGAGGGATTTACTGAACTCAGTGATGTCTGCTCACTGTGAGAGTTTTACTGAGCTCAGTGATACCTGCTCACTGTGAGGGTTTTACTGAGCTCAGTGATGTCTGCTCACTGTGAGGGTTTTACTGAGCTCAGTGATAACTGCTCACTGTGAGGCTTTTACTGAGCTCAGTGATACCAGCTCACTGTGAGGGTTTTACTGAGCTCAGTGATACCTGCTCACTGTGAGGGTTTTACTGAACTCAGTGATGTCTGCTCAATGTGAGGGTTTTACTGAGCTCAGTGATACCTGCTCACTGTGAGGGTTATAATGATCTCAGTGATGTCTGCTCACTGTGAGGGTTTTACTGAGCTCAGTGATACCTGCTCACTGTGAGGGTTTCATGAGCTCAGTGATACCTGCTCACTCTGAGGGTTTTACAGAGCTCAGTGATACCTGCTCACTGAGAGGGTTTTACTGAGCTCAGTGATGTCTGCTCACTGTGAGGGTTTTACTGATCTCAATGATGTCTGCTCACTGTGAGGGATTTACTGAGCTCAGTGATACCTGCTCACTGTGAGGGTTTTACTGAGCTCAGTGATAGCTGCTCACTGTGAGGGTTTTACTGAGCTCAGTGATGTCTGCTAACTGTGAGTGTTTTACTGAACTCAGTGATATTTGCTCACTGTTTAGGTTTTACTGAGCACAGTGATGCCTGCTCACTGTGAGGGTTTTACTGAGCTCAGTGATACCTGCTCACTGTGAGGGTTTTAATGATCTCAGTGATGTCTGCTCACTGTGAGGGTTTTACTGAGCTCAGTGATACCTGCTCACTGTGAGGGTTTTAATGAACTCAGTGAAGTCTGCTCACTGTGAGGGTTTTACAGAGATCAGTGATACCTGCTCACTGAGAGGGTTTTACTGAGCACAGTTAAACCTGCTCTCTGTGAAGGTTTTACTGAGCTCAGTGATGTCTGCTCACTGTGAGGGTTTTACTGAGCTCAGTGATACCTGCTCAAAGTGAGGGATTGACTGAGCTCAGTGATACCTGCTCACAGTGAGGGTTTTACTGAGCTCAGTGATACCTGCTCACTGTGAAGGTTTTACTGAGCTCACTGATGTCTGCTCACTGTGAGGGTTTTACTGATCTCAGTGATGTCTGCTCACTGTGAGGGTTTTACTGAACTCAGGGATGTCTGCTCATGTGAGGGTTTCATTGAGCTCAGTGATACCTGCTCACTGTGAGGGTTTTACTGATCTCAGTGATACCTGCTCACTGTGAGGATTTTACTGAGCTCAGTGAAACCTGATCACTGTGAGGGTTTCAGTGATCTCAGTGATACTTGCTCACTGTGAGGGTTTTAGTGAGCTCAGTGATACCTGCTCACTGTGAGGTTTTTACTGACCTCAGTGATACCTGCTCACTGAGAGGGCTTTACTGAGCTCAATGATACCTGCTCACTGTGAGAGTTTTGCTGAGCTCAGTGATACCTGCTCACTGTGAGGGTTTTACTGATCTCAGTGATGTCTGCTCACTCTGAGGGTTTTACTGAGCTCAGTGATGTCTGCTCACTGTGAGGATTTTACTGAACTCAGTGATACCTGCTCACTGTGAGGGTTTAACTGAGCTCAGTGAAAGCTGCTACTGTGTGGGTTTTACTGAGCTCAGTGATACCTGCTCACTGTGAGGGTTTTACTGAGCTCAGTGATGTCTGCTCACTGAGAGGGTTTAACTGATCTCAGTGATGTCTGCTCACTGTGAGGGTTTTACAGAGCTCAGTGAAGTCTGCTAACTGTGAGGATTTACCTGAGCTCAGTGATACCTGCTCACTGTGAGGGTTTTACTGAGCTCAGTGATACCTGCTCACTGAGAGGGTTTTACTGAGCTCAGTGATGTCTGCTCACTGTGAGAGTTTTACTGAGCTCAGTGATAACTGCTCACTGTGAGGGTTTTACTGAGCTCAGTGATGTCTGCTCACTGTGAGGGTATAACTGAGCTCAGTGATGTCTGCTCACTGTGAGGGTTTTACTGATCTCAGTGATACCTGCTCACTGTGTGGATTTTACTGAGCTCAGTGATACCTGCTCACTGTGAGGTTTTTACTGTGCTCAGTGATGTCTGCTCACTGTGAGGCTTGTACTGATCTCAGTGATACCTGCTCACTGTGAGGGTTTTACTGAGCTCAGTGATACCTTCTCACTGTGAGTATTTTACTGTGCTCAGTGATGCCTGCTCACTCTGAGGGTTTTACTGAGCTCAGTGATGTCTGCTCACTGTGAGTGTTTTACTGAGTTCAGTGATATTTGCTCACAGTTTAGGTTTTACTGAGCTCACTGATGTCAGCTCACTCTGAGGGTTTTACTGAGCTCAGTGATACCTGCTCACTGTGAGGGTTTTACTGAACTCAGTGATGTCTGCTCACTTTGAGGGTTTTACTGAGCTCAGTGATACCTGCTCACTGTGAGGGTTTTACTGAGCTCAGAGATATCTGCTCACTGTGAGGGTTTTACTGAGCTCACTGATACCTGCTCACTGTGAGGGTTTTACTGAGCTCAGTGATACCTGCTCACTGTGAGAGTTTTACTGAGCTCAGTGATGTCTGCTCACTGTGAGGGTTTTACTGAGCTCAGTGATACCTGCTCACTGTGAGGGTTTTACTGAGCTCAGTGATACCTGCTCACTGTGAGGGTTTTACTGTGCTCAGTGATACCTGCTCACTGTGAGGGTTTTACTGAGCTCAGTGATACCTGCTCACTGTGAGGCTTTTACTGAGCTCAGTTATACCTGCTCACTCTGAGGGTTTTACTGAGCTCAGTGATACCTGCTCACTGTGAGGGTTTTACTGTGCTCAGTGATACCTGCTCACTGTGAGGCTTTTACTGAGCTCAGTTATACCTGCTCACTCTGAGGGTTTTACTGAGCTCAGTGATACCTGCTCACTGTGAGGGTTTTACTGTGCTCAGTGATACCTGCTCACTGTGAGTGTTTTACTGATCTCAGTGATACCTGCTCACTGTTTAGGTTTTACTGAGCTCAGTGATGTCTGCTCACTCTGAGGGTTTTACTGAGCTCAGTGATACATGCTCACTGTGACGATTTTACAGAGCTCACTGATGTCTGCTCACTGTGAGGGTTTTACTGATCTCAGTGACCAGCTCACTGTGAGGGTTTTACTGAGCTCAGTGATACCTGCTCACTGTGAGGGTTTTACTGATCTCAGTGATACATGCTCACTGTGAGGGTTTCACTGAGCTCAGTGATACATGCTCACTGTAATGGTTTTACTGAGCTCAGTGTTACCTGCTCACAGTGAGGGTTTTACAGAGCTCAGTGATTCCTGCTCACTGTGAGGGTTTTACTGACCTCACCGATACCTGCTCACTGTGAGGGTTTTACTGAGCTCAGTGATACCTGCTCACTGTGAGGGTTTTACTGTGCTCAGTGATACCTGCCCTCTTTGAGGCTTTTACTGAGTTCACTGATAACTGCTCACTGTGAGGCTTTTACTGAGCTCAGTGATACCTGCTCACTGTGAGGGTTTTACTGAGCTCAGTGATGTCTGCTGACTGTGAGGGTTTTACTGATCTCAGTGATACCTGCTCACTGTGAGGGTTTCACTGAGCTCAGTGTCACCTGCTCACTGCGAGGGTTTTACTGAGCTGAGTGATACCTGCTCACTGTGAGGGTTTTACTGAGCTCACTGATACCTGCTCACTGTGAGGGTTTTACTGTGCTCAGTGATACCTGCTCACTGTGAGGATTTTACTGAGCTCAGTGATACCTGCTCACTGTGAGGGTTTCAGTGATCTCAGTGATACCTGCTCACTGTGAGGGTTTTACTGAGCTCAGTGATACCTGCTCACTGAGAGGGCTTTACTGAGCTCTGTGAAACCTGCTCACTGTAAGAGTTTTACTGAGCTCAGTGATACCTGCTCACAGTGAAGATTTGACTGATCTCAGTGACGTCTGCTCACTGTGAGGGTTTTACTGAGCTCAGTGATGTCTGCTCACTGTGAGGGTTTTACTGAGATCAGTGTTGTCTGCTCACTGTGAGGGTTTTACTGAGCTCAGTGATACATGCTCACTGTAAGGGTTTTACTGAGCTCAGTGATACCTGCTCACTGTGAGGGTTTTACTGAGCTCAGTGATACCTGCTCACTGAGAGGGCTTTACTGAGCTCTGTGAAACCTGCTCACTGTGAGAGTTTTACTGAGCTCAGTGATACCTGCTCACAGTGAAGGTTTGACTGAACTCAGTGATGTCTGCTCACTGTGAGGGTTTTACTGAGCTCAGTGAAAGCTGCTCACTGTGAGGGTTTTACTGAGCTCAGTGATACCTGCTCACTGTGAGGGTTTTACTGAGCTCAGTGATGTCTGCTCACTGTGAGGGTTTTACAGAGATCAGTGAAGTCTGCTCACTGTGAGGGTTTTCCTGAGCTCAGTGATGTCTGCTCACTGTGAGGGTTTTACTGAGCTCAGTGATAACTGCTCACTGTGAGGCTTTTACTGAGCTCAGTGATACCAGCTCACTGTGAGGGTTTTACTGAGCTTTGATACCTGCTCACTGTGAGGGTTTTACTGAACTCAGTGATGTCTGCTCAATGTGAGGGTTTTACTGAGCTCAGTGATACCTGCTCACTGAGAGGGTTTTACTGAGCTCAGTGATACCTGCTCACTGTGAGGGTTATAATGATCTCAGTGATGTCTGCTCACTGTGAGGGTTTTACTGAGCTCAGTGATGTCTATTCACTGTGTGGGTTTTACTGAGCTCAGTGATACCTGCTCACTGTGAGGGTTTCATGAGCTCAGTGATACCTGCTCACTCTGAGGGTTTTACAGAGCTCAGTGATACCTGCTCACTGAGAGGGTTTTACTGAGCTCAGTGATGTCTGCTCACTGTGTGGGTTTTACTGAGCTCAATGATGTCTGCTCACTGTGAGGGATTTACTGAGCTCAGTGATACCTGCTCACTGTGAGGGTTTTACTGAGCTCAGTGATAGCTGCTCACTGTGAGGGTTTTACTGAGCTCAGTGATGTCTGCTAACTGTGAGTGTTTTACTGAACTCAGTGATATTTGCTCACTGTTTAGGTTTTACTGAGCACAGTGATGCCTGCTCACTGTGAGGGTTTTACGGAGCTCAGTGATACCTGCTCACTGTGAGGGTTTTAATGATCTCAGTGATGACTGCTCACTGTGAGGGTTTTACTGAGCTCAGTGATACCTGCTCACTGTGAGGGTTTTAATGAACTCAGTGATGTCTGCTCACTGTGAGGTTTTTACAGAGATCAGTGATACCTGCTCACTGAGAGGGTTTTACTGAGCTCAGTTAAACCTGCTCTCTGTGAGGGTTTTACTGAGCTCAGTGATGTCTGCTCACTGTGAGGGTTTTACTGAGCTCAGTGATACCTGCTCAAAGTGAGGGATTGACTGAGCTCAGTGATACCTGCTCACAGGGAGGGTTTTACTGAGCTCAGTGATACCTGCTCACTGTGAAGGTTTTACTGAGCTCACTGATGTCTGCTCACTGTGAGGGTTTTACTGATCTCAGTGATGTCTGCTCACTGTGAGGGTTTAACTGAACTCAGGGATGTCTGCTCAATGTGAGGGTTTCATTGAGCTCAGTGATACCTGCTCACTGTGAGGGTTTTACTGATCTCAGTGATGCCTGCTCACTGTGAGGATTTTACTGAGCTCAGTGAAACCTGCTCACTGTGAGGGTTTCAGTGATCTCAGTGATACCTGCTCACTGTGAGGGTTTTAGTGAGCTCAGTGATACCTGCTCACTGTGAGGTTTTTACTGACCTCAGTGATACCTGCTCACTGAGAGGGCTTTACTGAGCTCAGTGATACCTGCTCACTGTGAGAGTTTTACTGAGCTCAGTGATGTCTGCTCACTGTGAGGATTTTACTGAACTCAGTGATACCTGCTCACTGTGAGGGTTTAACTGAGCTCAGTGAAAGCTGCTACTGTGAGGATTTACCTGAGCTCAGTGATACCTGCTCACTGTGTGGGTTTTACTGAGCTCCGTGATACCTGCTCACTGAGAGGGTTTTACTGAGCTCAGTGATGTCTGCTCACTGTGAGAGTTTTACTGAGCTCAGTGGTACCTGCTCACTGTGAGGGTTTTACTGAGCTCAGTGATACCTGCTCACTGTGAGGGTTTTACTGAACTCAGTGATGTCTGCTCACTGTGAGGGTTTTACTGAGCTCAGTGATACCTGCTCACTGTGAGGGTTTTACTGAGCTCAGAGATATCTGCTCACTGTGAGGGTTTTACTGAGCTCACTGATACCTGCTCACTGTGAGGGTTTTACTGAGCTCAGTGATACCTGCTCACTGTGAGGGTTTTACTGTGCTCAGTGATACCTGCTCACTGTGAGGCATTTACTGAGCTTACTGTTACCTGCTCACTGTGAGGGTTTTACTGAGCTCAGTGATACCTGATCACTGTGAGGGTTTTACTGAGCTCAGTGATACCTGCTCACTGTGAGGGTTTTACTGAGCTCAGTGATACCTGCTCACTGTGAGGGTTTTACTGTGCTCAGTGATACCTGCTCACTGTGAGGGTTTTACTGAGCTCAGTGATACCTGCTCACTGTGAGGCTTTTACTGAGCTCAGTTATACCTGCTCACTCTGAGGGTTTTACTGAGCTCAGTGATGTCTGCTCACTGTGAGTGTTTTACTGAGCTCAGTGATACCTGCTCACTGTTTAGGTTTTACTGAGCTCAGTGATGTCTGCTCACTCTGAGGGTTTTACTGAGCTCAGTGATACATGCTCACTGTGACGATTTTACAGAGCTCACTGATGTCTGCTCACTGTGAGGGTTTTACTGATCTCAGGGACCAGCTCACTGTGAGGGTTTTACTGAGCTCAGTGATACCTGCTCACTGTGAGGGTTTAACTGAGCTCAGTGATACCAACTCAATGTGAGGATTTTACTGAGCTCAGTGACTCCAGCTCAATGTGAGGATTTTACTGAGTTCAGTGATACCTGCTCACTGTGAGGGTTTTACTGATCTCAGTGATACATGCTCACTGTGAGGGTTTCACTGAGCTCAGTGATACATGCTCACTGTAATGGTTTTACTGAGCTCAGTGTTACCTGCTCACAGTGAGGGTTTTACAGAGCTCAGTGATTCCTGCTCACTGTGAGGGTTTTACTGACCTCACCGATACCTGCTCACTGTGAGGGTTTTACTGTGCTCAGTGATACCTGCCCTCTTTGAGGCTTTTACTGAGTTCACTGATAACTGCTCACTGTGAGGCTTTTACTGAGCTCAGTGATACCTGCTCACTGTGAGGGTTTTACTGAGCTCAGTGATGTCTGCTGACTGTGAGGGTTTTACTGATCTCAGTGATACCTGCTCACTGTGAGGGTTTCACTGAGCTCAGTGTCACCTGCTCACTGCGAGGGTTTTACTGAGCTGAGTGATACCTGCTCACTGTGAGGGTTTTACTGAGCTCACTGATACCTGCTCACTGTGAGGGTTTTACTGTGCTCAGTGATACCTGCTCACTGTGAGGATTTTACTGAGCTCAGTGATACCTGCTCACTGTGAGGGTTTCAGTGATCTCAGTGATACCTGCTCACTGTGAGGGTTTTACTGAGCTCAGTGATACCTGCTCACTGAGAGGGCTTTACTGAGCTCTGTGAAACCTGCTCACTGTGAGAGTTTTACTGAGCTCAGTGATACCTGCTCACAGTGAAGATTTGACTGATCTCAGTGACGTCTGCTCACTGTGAGGGTTTTACTGAGCTCAGTGATGTCTGCTCACTGTGAGGGTTTTACTGAGATCAGTGTTGTCTGCTCACTGTGAGGGTTTTACTGAGCTCAGTGATACATGCTCACTGTAAGGGTTTTACTGAGCTCAGTGATACCTGCTCACTGTGAGGGTTTTACTGAGCTCAGTGATACCTGCTCACTGTGAGGGTTTTACTGAACTCAGGGATCTCTGCTCACTGTGAGGGTTTTAGTGAGCTCAGTGATACCTGCTCACTGAGAGGGCTTTACTGAGCTCTGTGAAACCTGCTCACTGTGAGAGTTTTACTGAGCTCAGTGATACCTGCTCACAGTGAAGGTTTGACTGATCTCAGTGATGTCTGCTCACTGTGAGGGTTTTACTGAGCTCAGTGAAAGCTGCTCACTGTGAGGGTTTTACTGAGCTCAGTGATACCTGCTCACTGTGAGGGTTTTACTGAGCTCAGTGATGTCTGCTCACTGTGAGGGTTTTACAGAGATCAGTGAAGTCTGCTCACTGTGAGGGTTTTCCTGAGCTCAGTGATGTCTGCTCACTGTGAGGGTTTTACTGAGCTCAGTGATAACTGCTCACTGTGAGGCTTTTACTGAGCTCAGTGATACCAGCTCACTGTGAGGGTTTTACTGAGCTTTGATACCTGCTCACTGTGAGGGTTTTACTGAACTCAGTGATGTCTGCTCAATGTGAGGGTTTTACTGAGCTCAGTGATACCTGCTCACTGAGAGGGTTTTACTGAGCTCAGTGATACCTGCTCACTGTGAGGGTTATAATGATCTCAGTGATGTCTGCTCACTGTGAGGGTTTTACTGAGCTCAGTGATGTCTATTCACTGTGTGGGTTTTACTGAGCTCAGTGATACCTGCACAATGTGAGGGTTTCATGAGCTCAGTGATACCTGGTCACTCTGAGGGTTTTACAGAGCTCAGTGATACCTGCTCACTGAGAGGGTTTTACTGAGCTCAGTGATGTCTGCTCACTGTGTGGGTTTTACTGAGCTCAATGATGTCTGCTCACTGTGAGGGATTTACTGAGCTCAGTGATACCTGCTCACTGTGAGGGTTTTACTGAGCTCAGTGATAGCTGCTCACTGTGAGGGTTTTACTGAGCTCAGTGATGTCTGCTAACTGTGAGTGTTTTACTGAACTCAGTGATATTTGCTCACTGTTTAGGTTTTACTGAGCACAGTGATGCCTGCTCACTGTGAGGGTTTTGCGGAGCTCAGTGATACCTGCTCACGGTGAGGGTTTTAATGATCTCAGTGATGACTGCTCACTGTGAGGGTTTTACTGAGCTCAGTGATACCTGCTCACTGTGAGGGTTTTAATGAACTCAGTGATGTCTGCTCACTGTGAGGTTTTTACAGAGATCAGTGATACCTGCTCACTGTGAGGGTTTAACTGAGCTCAGTTAAACCTGCTCTCTGTGAGGGTTTTACTGAGCTCAGTGATGTCTGCTCACTGTGAGGGTTTTACTGAGCTCAGTGATACCTGCTCAAAGTGAGGGATTGACTGAGCTCAGTGATACCTGCTCACAGGGAGGGTTTTACTGAGCTCAGTGATACCTGCTCACTGTGAAGGTTTTACTGAGCTCACTGATGTCTGCTCACTGTGAGGGTTTTACTGATCTCAGTGATGTCTGCTCACTGTGAGGGTTTTACTGAACTCAGGGATGTCTGCTCAATGTGAGGGTTTCATTGAGCTCAGTGATACCTGCTCACTGTGAGGGTTTTACTGATCTCAGTGATGCCTGCTCACTGTGAGGATTTTACTGAGCTCAGTGAAACCTGCTCACTGTGAGGGTTTCAGTGATCTCAGTGATACCTGCTCACTGTGAGGGTTTTAGTGAGCTCAGTGATACCTGCTCACTGTGAGGTTTTTACTGACCTCAGTGATACCTGCTCACTGAGAGGGCTTTACTGAGCTCAGTGATACCTGCTCACTGTGAGAGTTTTACTGAGCTCAGTGATCTCTGCTCACTGTGAGGGTTTTACTGAGCGCAGTGATACCTGCTCACTGTGAGGGTTTTACTGAGCTCAGTGATACCTGCTCACTGTGAGGGTTTTACTGAGCTCAGTGATACCTGCTCACTGAGAGGGTTTTACTGAGCTCAGTGATGTCTGCTCACTGTGAGAGTTTTACTGAGCTCAGTGGTACCTGCTCACTGTGAGGGTTTTACTGAGCTCAGTGATACCTGCTCACTGTGAGGGTTTTACTGAGCTCAGTGATGTCTGCTCACTGTGAGGGTTTTACTGAGCTCAGTGATGTCTGCTCACTGTGAGGGTTTTACAGAGCTCAGTGAAGTCTGCTAACTGTGAGGATTTACCTGAGCTCAGTGATACCTGCTCACTGTGTGGGTTTTACTGAGCTCAGTGATACCTGCTCACTGTGAGGCTTTTACTGAGCTCAGTTATACCTGCTCACTGTGAGGGTTTTACTGAGCTCAGTGATACCTGCTCACTGTGAGGGTTTTACTGAGCTCAGTGATACCTGCTCACTGTGAGAGTTTTACTGAGCTCAGTGATACCTGCTCACTGTGAGGGTTTTACTGAGCTCAGTGATGTCTGCTAACTGTAAGTGTTTTACTGAGCTCAGTGATGTCTGCTCACTGTGAGGGTTTTACTGAGCTCAGTGATACCTGCTCACTGTGAGGGTTTTACAGACTTCAGTGATGTCTGCTCACTGTGAGGGTTTTACTGAGCTCAGTGATGTCTGCTAACTGTAAGTGTTTTACTGAGCTCAGTGATGTCTGCTCACTGTGAGGGTTTCACTGATCTCAGTGATGTCTGCGCACTGAGAGGATTTTACTGAGCTCAGTGATACCTTCTCACTGTGAGTATTTTACTGTGCTCAGTGATGCCTGCTCACTCTGAGGGTTTTACTGAGCTCAGTGATGTCTGCTCACTGTGAGTGTTTTACTGAGTTCAGTGATATTTGCTCACAGTTTAGGTTTTACTGAGCTCACTGATGTCAGCTCACTCTGAGGGTTTTACTGAGCTCAGTGATACCTGCTCACTGTGAGGGTTTTACTGATCTCAGTGATGTCTGCTCACTGTGAGGGTTTTACTGAGCTCAGTGATACCTGCTCACTGTGAGGGTTTTACTGAGCTCAGTGATATCTGCTCACTGTGAGGGTTTTACTGAGCTCACTGATACCTGCTCACTGTGAGGCTTTTACTGAGCTCAGTTATACCTGCTCACTCTGAGGGTTTTACTGAGCTCAGTGATGTCTGCTCACTGTGAGGGTTTTACTGATCTCAGTGATACCTGCTCACTGTGAGGATTTTACTGAGCTCACTGATGTCTGCTCACTGTGAGGGTTTTACTGAGCTCAGTGATACATGCTCACTGTGAGGATTTTACTGAGCTCACTGATGTCTGCTCACTGTGAGGGTTTTACTGATCTCAGTGACCAGCTCACTGTGAGGGTTTTACTGAGCTCAGTGATACCTGCTCACTGTGAGGGTTTAACTGAGCTCAGTGATACCAGCTCAATGTGAGGATTTTACTGAGCTCAGTGACTCCAGCTCAATGTGAGGATTTTACTGAGTTCAGTGATAACTGCACACTGTGAGAGTTTTACTGAGCTCAGTGATGTCTGCTCACTGTGAGGGTTTTACTGATCTCAGTGATACATGCTCACTGTGAGGGTTTCACTGAGCTCAGTGATACATGCTCACTGTAATGGTTTTACTGAGCTCAGTGTTACCTGCTCACAGTGAGGGTTTTACAGAGCTCAGTGATTCCTGCTCACTGTGAGGGTTTTACTGACCTCACCGATACCTGCTCACTGTGAGGCTTTTACTGAGCTCAGTGATACCTGCTCACTGTGAGGGTTTTACTGAGCTCAGTGATGTCTGCTGACTGTGAGGGTTTTACTGATCTCAGTGATACCTGCTCACTGTGAGGGTTTCACTGAGCTCAGTGTCACCTGCTCACTGCGAGGGTTTTACTGAGCTGAGTGATACCTGCTCACTGTGAGGGTTTTGCTGAGCTCACTGATAGCTGCTCACTGTGAGGGTTTTACTGTGCTCAGTGATACCTGCTCACTGTGAGGATTTTACTGAGCTCAGTGATACCTGCTCACTGTGAGGGTTTCAGTGATCTCAGTGATACCTGCTCACTGTGAGGGTTTTACTGAGCTCAGTGATACCTGCTCACTGAGAGGGCTTTACTGAGCTCTGTGAAACCTGCTCACTGTGAGAGTTTTACTGAGCTCAGTGATACCTGCTCACAGTGAAGGTTTGACTGATCTCAGTGATGTCTGCTCACTGTGAGGGTTTTACAGAGCTCAGTGATGTCTGCTCACTGTGAGGGTTTTACTGAGCTCAGTGATACCTGCTCACTGTGAGGGTTTTACTGAGCTCAGTGATGTCTGCTCACTGTGAGGGTTTTACTGAGCTCAGTGATACCTGCTCACTGTGAGGGTTTTACTGAGCTCAGTGATGTCTGCTCACTGTGAGGGTTTTACTGAGCTCAGTGATACCTGCTCACTCTGAGGGTTTTACTGAGCTCAGTGATGTCTGCTCACTGTGAGGGTTTTACAGAGATCAGTGAAGTCTGCTCACTGTGAGGGTTTTCCTGAGCTCAGTGATGTCTGCTCACTGTGAGAGTTTTACTGAGCTCAGTGATACCTGCTCACTGTGAGGGTTTTACTGAGCTCAGTGATGTCTGCTCACTGTGAGGCGTTTACTGAGCTCAGTGATACCTGCTCACTGTGAGGGTTTTACTGAACTCAGTGATGTCTGCTCAATGTGAGGGTTTTACTGAGCTCAGTGATACCTGCTCACTGTGAGGGTTATAATGATCTCAGTGATGTCTGCTCACTGTGAGGGTTTTACTGAGCTCAGTGATGTCTGCTCACTGTGTGGGTTTTACTGAGCTCAGTGATACCTGCTCACTGTGAGGTTTTAACTGATCTCAGTGATGTCTGCTCACTGTGAGGGTTTTACTGAACTCAGGGAAGTCTGCTCACTGTGAGGGTTTCATGAGCTCAGTGATACCTGCTCACTCTGAGGGTTTTACAGAGCTCAGTGATACCTGCTCACTGAGAGGGTTTTACTGAGCTCAGTGATGTCTGCTCACTGTGAGGGTTTTACTGAGCTCAATGATGTCTGCTCACTGTGAGGGATTTACTGAGCTCAGTGATACCTGCTCACTGTGAGGGTTTTACTGAGCTCAGTGATAGCTGCTCACTGTGAGGGTTTTACTGAGCTCAGTGATGTCTGCTAACTGTGAGTGTTTTACTGAACTCAGTGATATTTGCTCACTGTTTACGTTTTACTGAGCACAGTGATGCCTGCTCACTGTGAGGGTTTTACTGAGCTCAGTGATACCTGCTCACTGTGAGGGTTTTAATGATCTCAGTGATGTCTGCTCACTGTGAGGGTTTTACTGATCTCAGTGATACCTGCTCACTGTGAGGGTTTTAATGAACTCAGTGATGTCTGCTCACTGTGAGGGTTTTACAGAGATCAGTGATACCTGCTCACTGAGAGGGTTTTACTGAGCTCAGTTAAACCTGCTCTCTGTGAGGGTTTTACTGAGCTCAGTGATACCTGCTCACTGTGAGGGTTTTACTGAGCTCAGTGATGTCTGCTCACTGTGAGGGTTTTACTGAGCTCAGTGATACCTGCTCAAAGTGAGGGATTGACTGAGCTCAGTGATACCTGCTCACTGTGAGGGTTTTACTGAGCTCAGTGATACCTGCTCACTGTGAGGGTTTTACTGAGCTCACTGATGTCTGCTCACTGTGAGGGTTTTACTGATCTCAGTGATGTCTGCTCACTGTGAGGGTTTTACTGAACTCAGGGAGGTCTGCTCAATGTGAGGGTTTCATTGAGCTCAGTGATACCTGCTCACTGTGAGGGTTTTACTGATCTCAGTGATACCTGCTCACTGTGAGGATTTTACTGAGCTCAGTGAAACCTGCTCACTGTGAGGGTTTCAGTGATCTCAGTGATACCTGCTCATTGTGAGGATTTTACTGAGCTCAGTGAAACCTGCTCACTGTGAGGGTTTCAGTGATCTCAGTGATACCTGCTCACTGTGAGGGTATTAGTGAGCTCAGTGATACCTGCTCACTGTGAGGTTTTTACTGAGCTCAGTGATACCTGCTCACTGAGAGGGCTTTACTGAGCTCAATGATTCCTGCTCACTGTGAGAGTTTTACTGAGCTCAGTGATACCTGCTCACTGTGAGGGTTTTACTGATCTCAGTGATGTCTGCTCACTCTGAGGGTTTTACTGAGCTCAATGATGTCTGCTCACTGTGAGGATTTTACTGATCTCAGTGATGTCTGATCACTGAGAGGCTTTTACTGAGCTCAGTGATGTCTGCTCACTGTGAGGGTTTTACAGAGCTCAGTGAAGTCTGCTAACTGTGAGGATTTACCTGAGCTCAGTGATACCTGCTCACTGTGAGTGTTTTACTGAGCTCAGTGATACCTGCTCACTGAGAGGGTTTTACTGAGCTCAGTGATGTCTGCTCACTGTGAGAGTTTTACTGAGCTCAGTGATAACTGCTCACTGTGAGGCTTTTACTGAGCTCAGTGGTACCTGCTCACTGTGAGGGTTTTACTGAGCTCAGTGATACCTGCTCACTGTGAGGGTTTTAATGAACTCAGTGATGTCTGCTAACTGTGAGGGTTTTACTGAGCTCAGTGATACCTGCTCACTGTGAGGGTTTTACAGATCTCAGTGATGTCTGCTCACTGTGAGGGTATTACTGAGCTCAGTGATGTCTGCTCACATTGAGGGTTTTACTGAGCTCAGTGATACCTGCTCACTGTGTGGATTTTACTGAGCTCTGTGAAACCTGCTCACTGTGAGGGTTTTACTGATCTAAGTGATGTCTGCTCACTGTGAGAGTTTTACTGAGCTCAGTGATACCTGCTCACTGTGAGGGTTTTACTGAGCTCAGTGATGTCTGCTCACTGTGAGGGTTTTACTGAGCTCAGTGATACCTGCTCACTGTGAGGGTTTTACTGAGCTCAGTGATACCTGCTCACTGTGAGGGTTTTACTGAGCTCAGTGATGTCTGCTCACTGAGAGGGTTTTACTGAGCTCAGTGATACCTGCTCACTGTGAGGGTTTTACTGAGCTCAGTGATGTCTGCTCACTGTGAGGGTTTTACAGAGATCAGTGAAGTCTGCTCACTGTGAGGGTTTTCCTGAGCTCAGTGATGTCTGCTCACTGTGAGAGTTTTACTGAGCTCAGTGATACCTGCTCACTGTGAGGGTTTTACTGAGCTCAGTGATGTCTGCTCACTGTGAGGATTTTACTGAGCTCAGTGATGTCTGCTCACTGTGAGGGTTTTACTGAGCTCAGTGATACCTGCTCACTGTGAGGGTTTTACTGAGCACAGTGATACCTGCTCACTGTGAGGGTTTTACTGAACTCAGTGATGTCTGCTCAATGTGAGGGTTTTACTGAGCTCAGTGATACCTGCTCACTGTGAGGGTTATAATGTTCTCAGTGATGTCTGCTCACTGTGAGGGTTTTACTGAGCTCAGTGATGTCTGCTCACTGTGTGGGTTTTACTGAGCTCAGTGATACCTGCTCACTGTGAGGGTTTCATGAGCTCAGTGATACCTGCTCACTCTGAGGGTTTTACAGAGCTCAGTGATACCTGCTCACTGAGAGGGTTTTACTGAGCTCAGTGATGTCTGATCACTGCGAGGGTTTTACTGAGCTCAATGATGTCTGCTCACTGTGAGGGATTTACTGAGCTCAGTGATACCGGCTCACTGTGAGGGTTTTACTGAGCTCAGTGACACCTGCTCACTGTGAGGGTTTTACTGAGCTCAGTGATGTCTGCTAACTGTGAGTGTTTTACTGAACTCAGTGATATTTGCTCACTGTTTAGGTTTTACTGAGCACAGTGATACCTGCTCACTGTGAGGGTTTTAATGATCTCAGTGATGTCTGCTCCATGTGAGGGTTTTACTGAGCTCAGTGATACCTGCTCACTGTGAGGGTTTTAATGAACTCAGTGATGTCTGCTCACTGTGAGGGTTTTACTGAGCTCAGTGATACCTGCTCACTGTGAGGGTTTTACTGAGCTCAGTGATGTCTGCTCACTGTGAGGGTTTTACTGAGCTCAGTGATACCTGCTCATAGTGAGGGATTGACTGAGCTCTGTGATACCTGCTCACAGTGAGGGTTTTACTGAGCTCAGTGATACCTGCTCACTGTGAAGGTTTTACTGCGCTCACTCATGTCTGCTCACTGTGAGGGTTTTACTGAACTCAGTGATGTCTGCTCACTGTGAGGGTTTTACTGAACTCAGTGATGTCTGCTCACTGTGAGGGTTTTACTGAACTCAGTGATGTCTGCTCACTGTGAGGGTTTTAGTGATCTCAGTGATACCTGCTCACTGTGAGGGTTTTAGTGATCTCAGTGATACCTGCTCACTGTGAGGGTTTTACTGACCTCAGTGATACCTGCTCACTGAGAGGGCTTTACTGAGCTCAATGATACCTGCTCACTGTGAGAGTTTTACTGAGCTCAGTGATACCTGCTCACTGTGAGGGTTTTACTGATCTCAGTGATGTCTGCTCACTCTGAGGGTTTTACTGAGCTCAGTGATGTCTGCTCACTGTGAGGGTTTTACTGAACTCAGTGATACCTGCTCACTGTGAGGGTTTAACTGAGCTCAGTGAAAGCTGCTCACTGTGAGGGTTTTACTGAGCTCAGTGATGTCTGCTCACTGTGAGTGTTTTACTGAGCTCAGTGATGTCTGCTCACTGTGAGGGTTTTACAGAGCTCAGTGAAGTCTGCTCACTGTGAGGGTTTTACTGAGCTCAGTGATACCTGCTCACTGAGAGGGTTTTACTGAGCTCAGTGATGTCTGCTCACTGTGAGAGTTTTACTGAGCTCAGTGATAACTGCTCACTGTGAGGCTTTTACTGAGCTCAGTGGTACCTGCTCACTGTGAGGGTTTTACTGAGCTCAGTGATACCTGCTCACTGTGAGGGTTTTACTGAGCTCAGTGATACCTGCTCACTGTGAGGGTTTTACTGAGCTCAGTGATACCTGCTCACTGTGAGGGTTTTAATGAACTCAGTGATGTCTGCTAACTGTGAGGGTTTTACTGAGCTCAGTGATACCTGCTCACTGTGAGGGTTTTACAGATCTCAGTGATGTCTGCTCACTGTGAGGGTATTACTGATCTCAGTGATGTCTGCTCACATTGAGGGTTTTACTGAGCTCAGTGATACCTGCTCACTGTGTGGATTTTACTGAGCTCAGTGATACCTGCTCACTGTGAGGGTTTTACTGATCTCAGTGATGTCTGCTCACTGTGAGGGTTTTACTGAGCTCTGTGAAACCTGCTCACTGTGAGGGTTTTACTGATCTAAGTGATGTCTGCTCACTGTGAGAGTTTTACTGAGCTCAGTGATACCTGCTCACTGTGAGGGTTTTACTGAGCTCAGTGATACCTGCTCACTGTGAGGGTTTTACTGAGCTCAGTGATGTCTGCTCACTGTGAGGGTTTTACTGAGCTCAGTGATACCTGCTCAATGTGAGGGTTTTACTGTGCTCAGTGAAAGCTGCTCACTGAGAGGGTTTAACTGAGCTCAGTGATACCTGCTCACTGTGAGGGTTTTACTGAGCTCAGTGATGTCTGCTCACTGTGAGGGTTTTACAGAGATCAGTGAAGTCTGCTCACTGTGAGGGTTTTCCTGAGCTCAGTGATGTCTGCTCACTGTGAGAGTTTTACTGAGCTCAGTGATACCTGCTCACTGTGAGGGTTTTACTGAGCTCAGTGATGTCTGCTCACAGTGAGGATTTTACTGAGCTCAGTGATGTCTGCTCACTGTGAGGGTTTTACTGAGCTCAGTGATGTCTGCTCACTGTGAGAGTTTTACTGAGCTCAGTGATACCTGCTCACTGTGAGGGTTTTACTGAGCTCAGTGATGTCTGCTCACTGTGAGGATTTTACTGAGCTCAGTGATGTCTGCTCACTGTGAGGGTTTTACTGAGCTCAGTGATACCTGCTCACTGTGAGGGTTTTACTGAGCTCATTGATACCTGCTCACTGTGAGGGTTTTACTGAACTCAGTGATGTCTGCTCAATGTGAGGGTTTTACTGAGCTCAGTGATACCTGCTCACTGTGAGGGTTATAATGATCTCAGTGATGTCTGCTCACTGTGAGGGTTTTACTGAGCTCAGTGATGTCTGCTCACTGTGTGGGTTTTACTGAGCTCAGTGATACCTGCTCACTGTGAGGGTTTCATGAGCTCAGTGATACCTGCTCACTCTGAGGGTTTTACAGAGCTCAGTGATACCTGCTCACTGAGAGGGTTTTACTGAGCTCAGTGATGTCTGCTCACTGCGAGGGTTTTACTGAGCTCAATGATGTCTGCTCACTGTGAGGGATTTACTGAGCTCAGTGATACCGGCTCACTGTGAGGGTTTTACTGAGCTCAGTGACACCTGCTCACTGTGAGGGTTTTACTGAGCTCAGTGATGTCTGCTAACTGTGAGTGTTTTACTGAACTCAGTGATATTTGCTCACTGTTCAGGTTTTACTGAGCACAGTGATGCCTGATCACTGTGAGGGTTTTACTGAGCTCAGTGATACCTGCTCACTGTGAGGGTTTTAATGATCTCAGTGATGTCTGCTCACTGTGAGGGTTTTACTGAGCTCAGTGATACCTGCTCACTGTGAGGGTTTTAATGAACTCAGTGATGTCTTCTCACTGTGAGGGTTTTACTGAGCTCAGTGATACCTGCTCACTGTGAGGGTTTTACTGAGCTCAGTGATGTCTGCTCACTGTGAGGGTTTTACTGAGCTCAGTGATACCTGCTCAAAGTGAGGGATTGACTGAGCTCTGTGATACCTGCTCACAGTGAGGGTTTTACTGAGCTCAGTGATACCTGCTCACTGTGAAGGTTTTACTGCGCTCACTCATGTCTGCTCACTGTGAGGGTTTTACTGAACTCAGTGATGTCTGCTCACTGTGAGGGTTTTACTGAACTCAGGGATGTCTGCTCACTGTGAGGGTTTCAGTGATCTCAGTGATACCTGCTCACTGTGAGGGTTTTAGTGAGCTCAGTGATACCTGCTCACTGTGAGGGTTTTACTGACCTCAGTGAAACCTGCTCACTGAGAGGGCTTTACTGAGCTCAATGATACCTGCTCACTGTGAGAGTTTTACTGAGCTCAGTGATACCTGCTCACTGTGAGGGTTTTACTGATCTCAGTGATGTCTGCTCACTCTGAGGGTTTTACTGAGCTCAGTGATGTCTGCTCACTGTGAGGGTTTTACTGAACTCAGTGATACCTGCTCACTGTGAGGGTTTAACTGAGCTCAGTGAAAGCTGCTCACTGTGAGGGTTTTACTGAGCTCAGTGATGTCTGCTCACTGTGAGTGTTTTACTGAGCTCAGTGATGTCTGCTCACTGTGAGGGTTTTACAGAGCTCAGTGAAGTCTGCTAACTGTGAGGATTTACCTGAGCTCAGTGATACCTGCTCACTGTGAGGGTTTTACTGAGCTCAGTGATACCTGCTCACTGAGAGGGTTTTACTGAGCTCAGTGATGTCTGCTCACTGTGAGAGTTTTACTGAGCTCAGTGATAACTGCTCACTGTGAGGCTTTTACTGAGCTCAGTGGTACCTGCTCACTGTGAGGGTTTTACTGAGCTCAGTGATACCTGCTCACTGTGAGGGTTTTAATGAACTCAGTGATGTCTGCTAACTGTGAGGGTTTTACTGAGCTCAGTGATACCTGCTCACTGTGAGGGTTTTACAGATCTCAGTGATGTCTGCTCACTGTGAGGGTATTACTGAGCTCAGTGATGTCTGCTCACATTGAGGGTTTTACTGAGCTCAGTGATACCTGCTCACTGTGTGGATTTTACTGAGCTCAGTGATACCTGCTCACTGTGAGGGTTTTACTGATCTCAGTGATGTCTGCTCACTGTGAGGGTTTTACTGAGCTCTGTGAAACCTGCTCACTGTGAGGGTTTTACTGATCTAAGTGATGTCTGCTCACTGTGAGAGTTTTACTGAGCTCAGTGATACCTGCTCACTGTGAGGGTTTTACTGAGCTCAGTGATGTCTGCTCACTGTGAGGGTTTTACTGTGCTCAGTGAAAGCTGCTCACTGTGAGGGTTTTACTGAGCTCAGTGATACCTGCTCACTGTGAGGGTTTTACTGAGCTCAGTGATGTCTGCTCACTGAGAGGGTTTAACTGAGCTCAGTGATACCTGCTCACTGTGAGGGTTTTACTGAGCTCAGTGATGTCTGCTCACTGTGAGGGTTTTACAGAGATCAGTGAAGTCTGCTCACTGTGAGGGTTTTCCTGAGCTCAGTGATGTCTGCTCACTGTGAGAGTTTTACTGAGCTCAGTGATACCTGCTCACTGTGAGGGTTTTACTGAGCTCAGTGATGTCTGCTCACTGTGAGGATTTTACTGAGCTCATTGATGTCTGCTCACTTTGAGGGTTTTACTGAGCTCAGTGATGTCTGCTCACTGTGAGAGTTTTACTGAGCTCAGTGATACCTGCTCACTGTGAGGGTTTTACTGAGCTCAGTGATGTCTGCTCACTGTGAGGATTTTACTGAGCTCAGTGATGTCTGCTCACTGTGAGGGTTTTACTGAGCTCAGTGATACCTGCTCACTGTGAGGGTTTTACTGAGCTCAGTGATACCTGCTCACTGTGAGGGTTTTACTGAACTCAGTGATGTCAGCTCAATGTGAGGGTTTTACTGAGCTCAGTGATACCTGCTCACTGTGAGGGTTATAATGATCTCAGTGATGTCTGCTCACTGTGAGGGTTTTACTGAGCTCAGTGATGTCTGCTCACTGTGTGGGTTTTACTGAGCTCAGTGATACCTGCTCACTGTGAGGGTTTCATGAGCTCAGTGATACCTGCTCACTCTGAGGGTTTTAAAGAGCTCAGTGATACCTGCTCACTGAGAGGGTTTTACTGAGCTCAGTGATGTCTGCTCACTGCGAGGGTTTTACTGAGCTCAATGATGTCTGCTCACTGTGAGGGATTTACTGAGCTCAGTGATACCGGCTCACTGTGAGGGTTTTACTGAGCTCAGTGACACCTGCTCAATGTGAGGGTTTTACTGAGCTCAGTGATGTCTGCTAACTGTGAGTGTTTTACTGAACTCAGTGATATTTGCTCACTGTTTAGGTTTTACTGAGCACAGTGATGCCTGCTCACTGTGAGGGTTTTACTGAGCTCAGTGATACCTGCTCACTGTGAGGGTTTTAATGATCTCAGTGATGTCTGCTCACTGTGAGGGTTTTACTGAGCTCAGTGATACCTGCTCACTTTGAGGGTTTTAATGAACTCAGTGATGTCTGCTCACTGTGAGGGTTTTACTGAGCTCAGTGATACCTGCTCACTGTGAGGGTTTTACTGAGCTCAGTGATGTCTGCTCACTTTGAGGGTTTTACTGAGCTCAGTGATACCTGCTCAAAGTGAGGGATTGACTGAGCTCTGTGATACCTGCTCACAGTGAGGGTTTTACTGAGCTCAGTGATACCTGCTCACTGTGATGGTTTTACTGCGCTCACTCATGTCTGCTCACTGTGAGGGTTTTACTGAACTCAGTGATGTCTGCTCACTGTGAGGGTTTTACTGAACTCAGGGATGTCTGCTCACTGTGAGGGTTTCATTGAGCTCAGTGATACCTGCTCACTGTGAGGGTTTTACTGATCTCAGTGATACCTGCTCACTGTGAGGATTTTACTGAGCTCAGTGATGTCTGCTCACTGTGAGGGTTTCAGTGATCTCAGTGATACCTGCTCACTGTGAGGGTTTTAGTGAGCTCAGTGATACCTGCTCACTGTGAGGGTTTTACTGACCTCAGTGATACCTGCTCACTGAGACGGCTTTACTGAGCTCAATGATACCTGCTCACTGTGAGAGTTTTACTGAGCTCAGTGATACCTGCTCACTGTGAGGGTTTTACTGATCTCAGTGATGTCTGCTCACTCTGAGGGTTTTACTGAGCTCAGTGATGTCTGCTCACTGTGAGGGTTTTACTGAACTCAGTGATACCTGCTCACTGTGAGGTTTTAACTGAGCTCAGTGAAAGCTGCTCACTGTGAGGGTTTTACTGAGCTCAGTGATGTCTGCTCACTGTGAGTGTTTTACTGAGCTCAGTGATGTCTGCTCACTGTGAGGGTTTTACAGAGCTCAGTGAAGTCTGCTAACTGTGAGGATTTACCTGAGCTCAGTGATACCTGCTCACTGTGAGGGTTTTACTGAGCTCAGTGATACCTGCTCACTGAGAGGGTTTTACTGAGCTCAGTGATGTCTGCTCACTGTGAGAGTTTTACTGAGCTCAGTGATAACTGCTCACTGTGAGGCTTTTACTGAGCTCAGTGGTACCTGCTCACTGTGAGGGTTTTACTGAGCTCAGTGATACCTGCTCACTGTGAGGGTTTTAATGAACTCAGTGATGTCTGCTAACTGTGAGGGTTTTACTGAGCTCAGTGATACCTGCTCACTGTGAGGGTTTTACAGATCTCAGTGATGTCTGCTCACTGTGAGGGTATTACTGAGCTCAGTGATGTCTGCTCACATTGAGGGTTTTACTGAGCTCAGTGATACCTGCTCACTGTGTGGATTTTACTGAGCTCAGTGATACCTGCTCACTGTGAGGGTTTTACTGATCTCAGTGATGTCTGCTCACTGTGAGGGTTTTACTGAGCTCTGTGAAACCTGCTCACTGTGAGGGTTTTACTGATCTAAGTGATGTCTGCTCACTGTGAGAGTTTTACTGAGCTCAGTGATACCTGCTCACTGTGAGGGTTTTACTGAGCTCAGTGATGTCTGCTCACTGTGAGGGTTTTACTGAGCTCAGTGATACCTGCTCAATGTGAGGGTTTTACTGTGCTCAGTGAAAGCTGCTCACTGTGAGGGTTTTACTGAGCTCAGTGATACCAGCTCACTGTGAGGGTTTTACTGAGCTCAGTGATGTCTGCTCACTGAGAGGTTTAACTGAGCTCAGTGATACCTGCTCACTGTGAGGGTTTTACTGAGCTCAGTGATGTCTGCTCACTGTGAGGGTTTTACAGAGATCAGTGAAGTCTCCTCACTGTGAGGGTTTTCCTGAGCTCAGTGATGTCTGCTCACTGTGAGAGTTTTACTGAGCTCAGTGATACCTGCTCACTGTGAGGGTTTTACTGAGCTCAGTGATGTCTGCTCACTGTGAGGATTTTACTGAGCTCAGTGATGTCTGCTCACTGTGAGGGTTTTACTGAGCTCAGTGATACCTGCTCACTGTGAGGGTTTTACTGAGCTCAGTGATACCTGCTCACTGTGAGGGTTTTACTGAACTCAGTGATGTCTGCTCAATGTGAGGGTTTTACTGAGCTCAGTGATACCTGCTCACTGTGAGGGTTATAATGATCTCAGTGATGTCTGCTCACTGGGAGGGTTTTACTGAGCTCAGTGATGTCTGCTCACTGTGTGGGTTTTACTGAGCTCAGTGATACCTGCTCACTGTGAGGGTTTCATGAGCTCAGTGATACCTGCTCACTCTGAGGGTTTTACAGAGCTCAGTGATACCTGCTCACTGAGAGGGTTTTACTGAGCTCAGTGATACCTGCTCACTGCGAGGGTTTTACTGAGCTCAATGATGTCTGCTCACTGTGAGGGATTTACTGAGCTCAGTGATACCTGCTCACTGTGAGGGTTTTACTGAGCTCAGTGATAGCTGCTCACTGTGAGGGTTTTACTGAGCTCAGTGATGTCTGCTAACTGTGAGTGTTTTACTGAACTCAGTGATATTTGCTCACTGTTTAGGTTTTACTGAGCACAGTGATGCCTGCTCACTGTGAGGGTTTTACTGAGCTCAGTGATACCTGCTCACTGTGAGGGTTTTAATGATCTCAGTGATGTCTGCTCACTGTGAGGGTTTTACTGAGCTCAGTGATACCTGCTCACTGTGAGGGTTTTAATGAACTCAGTGATGTCTGCTCACTGTGAGGGTTTTACTGAGCTCAGTGATACCAGCTCACTGTGAGGGTTTTACAGAGCTCAGTGATACCTGCTCACTGAGAGGGTTTTACTGAGCTCAGTTATACCTGCTCTCTGTGAGGGTTTTACTGAGCTCAGTGATGTCTGCTCACTGTGAGGGTTTTACTGAGCTCAGTGATACCTGCTCAAAGTGAGGGATTGACTGAGCTCAGTGATACCTGCTCACAGTGAGGGTTTTACTGAGCTCAGTGATACCTGCTCACTGTGAAGATTTTACTGAGCTCACTGATGTCTGTCACTGTGAGGGTTTTACTGATCTCAGTGATGTCTGCTCACTGTGAGGGTTTTACTGAACTCAGGGATGTCTGCTCACTGTGAGGGTTTCATTGAGCTCAGTGATACCTGCTCACTGTGAGGGTTTTACTGATCTCAGTGATACCTGCTCACTGTGAGGATTTTACTGAGCTCAGTGATGTCTGCTCACTGTGAGGGTTTCAGTGATCTCAGTGATACCTGCTCACTGTGAGGGTTTTAGTGAGCTCAGTGATACCTGCTCACTGTGAGGGTTTTACTGACCTCAGTGATACCTGCTCACTGAGAGGGCTTTACTGAGCTCAATGATACCTGCTCACTGTGAGAGTTTTACTGAGCTCAGTGATACCTGCTCACTGTGAGGGTTTTACTGATCTCAGTGATGTCTGCTCACTCTGAGGGTTTTACTGAGCTCAGTGATGTCTGCTCACTGTGAGGGTTTTACTGAACTCAGTGATACCTGCTCACTGTGAGGGTTTAACTGAGCTCAGTGAAAGCTGCTCACTGTGAGGGTTTTACTGAGCTCAGTGATGTCTGCTCACTGTGAGTGTTTTACTGAGCTCAGTGATGTCTGCTCACTGTGAGGGTTTTACAGAGCTCAGTGAAGTCTGCTAACTGTGAGGATTTACCTGAGCTCAGTGATACCTGCTCACTGTGAGGGTTTTACTGAGCTCAGTGATACCTGCTCACTGAGAGGGTTTTACTGAGCTCAGAGATGTCTGCTCACTGTGAGAGTTTTACTGAGCTCAGTGATAACTGCTCACTGTGAGGCTTTTACTGAGCTCAGTGGTACCTGCTCACTGTGAGGGTTTTACTGAGCTCAGTGATACCTGCTCACTGTGAGGGTTTTAATGAACTCAGTGATGTCTGCTAACTGTGAGGGTTTTACTGAGCTCAGTGATACCTGCTCACTGTGAGGGTTTTACAGATCTCAGTGATGTCTGCTCACTGTGAGAGTATTACTGAGCTCAGTGATGTCTGCTCACATTGAGGGTTTTACTGAGCTCAGTGATACCTGCTCACTGTGTGGATTTTACTGAGCTCAGTGATACCTGCTCACTGTGAGGGTTTTACTGATCTCAGTGATGTCTGCTCACTGTGAGGGTTTTACTGAGCTCTGTGAAACCTGCTCACTGTGAGGGTTTTACTGATCTAAGTGATGTCTGCTCACTGTGAGAGTTTTACTGAGCTCAGTGATACCTGCTCACTGTGAGGGTTTTACTGAGCTCAGTGATGTCTGCTCACTGTGAGGCTTTTACTGAGCTCAGTGATACCTGCTCAATGTGAGGGTTTTACTGTGCTCAGTGAAAGCTGCTCACTGTGAGGGTTTTACTGAGCTCAGTGATACCTGCTCACTGTGAGGGTTTTACTGAGCTCAGTGATGTCTGCTCACTGAGAGGGTTTAACTGAGCTCAGTGATACCTGCTCACTGTGAGGGTTTTACTGAGCTCAGTGATGTCTGCTCACTGTGAGGGTTTTACAGAGATCAGTGAAGTCTGCTCACTGTGAGGGTTTTCCTGAGCTCAGTGATGTCTGCTCACTGTGAGAGTTTTACTGAGCTCAGTGATACCTGCTCACTGTGAGGGTTTTACTGAGCTCAGTGATACCTGCTCACTGTGAGGGTTTTACTGAGCTCAGTGATGTCTGCTCACTGTGAGGGTTTTACTGAGCTCAGTGATGTCTGCTCACTGTGAGGATTTTACTGAGCTCAGTGATGTCTGCTCACTTTGAGGGTTTTACTGAGCTCAGTGATGTCTGCTCACTGTGAGAGTTTTACTGAGCTCAGTGATACCTGCTCACTGTGAGGGTTTTACTGAGCTCAGTGATGTCTGCTCACTGTGAGGATTTTACTGAGCTCAGTGATGTCTGCTCACTGTGAGGGTTTTACTGAGCTCAGTGATACCTGCTCACTGTGAGGGTTTTACTGAGCTCAGTGATACCTGCTCACTGTGAGGGTTTTACTGAACTCAGTGATGTCTGCTCAATGTGTGGGTTTTACTGAGCTAAGTGATACCTGCTCACTGTGAGGGTAATAATGATCTCAGTGATGTCTGCTCACTGTGAGGGTTTTACTGAGCTCAGTGATGTCTGCTCACTGTGTGGGTTTTACTGAGCTCAGTGATACCTGCTCACTGTGAGGGTTTCATGAGCTCAGTGATACCTGCTCACTCTGAGGGTTTTAAAGAGCTCAGTGATACCTGCTCACTGAGAGGGTTTTACTGAGCTCAGTGATGTCTGCTCACTGCGAGGCTTTTACTGAGCTCAATGATGTCTGCTCACTGTGAGGGATTTACTGAGCTCAGTGATACCGGCTCACTGTGAGGGTTTTACTGAGCTCAGTGACACCTGCTCAATGTGAGGGTTTTACTGAGCTCAGTGATGTCTGCTAACTGTGAGTGTTTTACTGAACTCAGTGATATTTGCTCACTGTTTAGGTTTTACTGAGCACAGTGATGCCTGCTCACTGTGAGGGTTTTACTGAGCTCAGTGATACCTGCTCACTGTGAGGGTTTTAATGATCTCAGTGATGTCTGCTCACTGTGAGGGTTTTACTGAGCTCAGTGATACCTGCTCACTTTGAGGGTTTTAATGAACTCAGTGATGTCTGCTCACTGTGAGGG
This sequence comes from Isurus oxyrinchus, assembly GCA_026770705.1. NCBI lineage: Eukaryota > Metazoa > Chordata > Chondrichthyes > Lamniformes > Lamnidae > Isurus > Isurus oxyrinchus. The sequence goes on from JANJGN010000641.1 coordinate 167,583, forward strand.
TTTTACTGAGCTCAGTGATACCTGCTCACTGTGAGGGTTTTACTGAGCTCAGTGATACCTGCTCACTGTGAGGGTTTTACTGAGCTCAGTGATGTGTGCTCACTTTGAGGGTTTTACTGAGCTCAGTGATACCTGCTCAAAGTGAGGGATTGACTGAGCTCTGTGATACCTGCTCACAGTGAGGGTTTTACTGAGCTCAGTGATACCTGCTCACTGTGAAGGTTTTACTGCGCTCACTCATGTCTGCTCACTGTGAGGGTTTTACTGAACTCAGTGATGTCTGCTCACTGTGAGGGTTTTACTGAACTCAGGGATGTCTGCTCACTGTGAGGGTTTCATTGAGCTCAGTGATACCTGCTCACTGTGAGGGTTTTACTGATCTCAGTGATACCTGCTCACTGTGAGGATTTTACTGAGCTCAGTGATGTCTGCTCACTGTGAGGGTTTCAGTGATCTCAGTGATACCTGCTCACTGTGAGGGTTTTAGTGAGCTCAGTGATACCTGCTCACTGTGAGGGTTTTACTGACCTCAGTGATACCTGCTCACTGAGACGGCTTTACTGAGCTCAATGATACCTGCTCACTGTGAGAGTTTTACTGAGCTCAGTGATACCTGCTCACTGTGAGGGTTTTACTGATCTCAGTGATGTCTGCTCACTCTGAGGGTTTTACTGAGCTCAGTGATGTCTGCTCACTGTGAGGGTTTTACTGAACTCAGTGATACCTGCTCACTGTGAGGGTTTAACTGAGCTCAGTGAAAGCTGCTCACTGTGAGGGTTTTACTGAGCTCAGTGATGTCTGCTCACTGTGAGTGTTTTACTGAGCTCAGTGATGTCTGCTCACTGTGAGGGTTTTACAGAGCTCAGTGAAGTCTGCTAACTGTGAGGATTTACCTGAGCTCAGTGATACCTGCTCACTGTGAGGGTTTTACTGAGCTCAGTGATACCTGCTCACTGAGAGGGTTTTACTGAGCTCAGTGATGTCTGCTCACTGTGAGAGTTTTACTGAGCTCAGTGATAACTGCTCACTGTGAGGCTTTTACTGAGCTCAGTGGTACCTGCTCACTGTGAGGGTTTTACTGAGCTCAGTGATACCTGCTCACTGTGAGGGTTTTAATGAACTCAGTGATGTCTGCTAACTGTGAGGGTTTTACTGAGCTCAGTGATACCTGCTCACTGTGAGGGTTTTACAGATCTCAGTGATGTCTGCTCACTGTGAGGGTATTACTGAGCTCAGTGATGTCTGCTCACATTGAGGGTTTTACTGAGCTCAGTGATACCTGCTCACTGTGTGGATTTTACTGAGCTCAGTGATACCTGCTCACTGTGAGGGTTTTACTGATCTCAGTGATACCTGCTCACTGTGAGGGTTATAATGATCTCAGTGATGTCTGCTCACTGGGAGGGTTTTACTGAGCTCAGTGATGTCTGCTCACTGTGTGGGTTTTACTGAGCTCAGTGATACCTGCTCACTGTGAGGGTTTCATGAGCTCAGTGATACCTGCTCACTCTGAGGGTTTTACAGAGCTCAGTGATACCTGCTCACTGAGAGGGTTTTTCTGAGCTCAGTGATACCTGCTCACTGCGAGGGTTTTACTGAGCTCAATGATGTCTGCTCACTGTGAGGGATTTACTGAGCTCAGTGATACCTGCTCACTGTGAGGGTTTTACTGAGCTCAGTGATAGCTGCTCACTGTGAGGGTTTTACTGAGCTCAGTGATGTCTGCTAACTGTGAGTGTTTTACTGAACTCAGTGATATTTGCTCACTGTTTAGGTTTTACTGAGCACAGTGATGCCTGCTCACTGTGAGGGTTTTACTGAGCTCAGTGATACCTGCTCACTGTGAGGGTTTTAATGATCTCAGTGATGTCTGCTCACTGTGAGGGTTTTACTGAGCTCAGTGATACCTGCTCACTGTGAGGGTTTTAATGAACTCAGTGATGTCTGCTCACTGTGAGGGTTTTACTGAGCTCAGTGATACCAGCTCACTGTGAGGGTTTTACAGAGCTCAGTGATACCTGCTCACTGAGAGGGTTTTACTGAGCTCAGTTATACCTGCTCTCTGTGAGGGTTTTACTGAGCTCAGTGATGTCTGCTCACTGTGAGGGTTTTACTGAGCTCAGTGATACCTGCTCAAAGTGAGGGATTGACTGAGCTCAGTGATACCTGCTCACAGTGAGGGTTTTACTGAGCTCAGTGATACCTGCTCACTGTGAAGGTTTTACTGAGCTCACTGATGTCTGTCACTGTGAGGGTTTTACTGATCTCAGTGATGTCTGCTCACTGTGAGGGTTTTACTGAACTCAGGGATGTCTGCTCAATGTGAGGGTTTCATTGAGCTCAGTGATACCTGCTCACTGTGAGGGTTTTACTGATCTCAGTGATACCTGCTCACTGTGAGGATTTTACTGAGCTCAGTGAAACCTGCTCACTGTGAGGGTTTCAGTGATCTCAGTGATACCTGCTCACTGTGAGGGTTTTAGTGAGCTCAGTGATACCTGCTCACTGTGAGGGATTTACTGACCTCAGTGATACCTGCTCACTGAGAGGGCTTTACTGAGCTCAATGATACCTGCACACTGTGAGAGTTTTACTGAGCTCAGTGATACCTGCTCACTGTGAGGGTTTTACTGATCTCAGTGATGTCTGCTCACTCTGAGGGTTTTACTGAGCTCAGTGATGTCTGCTCACTGTGAGGATTTTACTGAACTCAGTCATACCTGCTCACTCTGAGGGTTTAACTGAGCTCAGTGAAAGCTGCTACTGTGAGGGTTTTACTGAGCTCAGTGATACCTGCTCACTGTGAGGTATTTACTGAGCTCAGTGAAAGCTGCTCACTGTGAGGGTTTTACTGAGCTCAGTGATGTCTGCTAACTGTGAGTGTTTTACTGAACTCAGTGATATTTGCTCACTGTTTAGGTTTTACTGAGCACAGTGATGCCTGCTCACTGTGAGGGTTTTACTGAGCTCAGTGATACCTGCTCACTGTGAGGGTTTTAATGATCTCAGTGATGTCTGCTCACTGTGAGGGTTTTACTGAGCTCAGTGATACCTGCTCACTGTGAGGGTTTTAATGAACTCAGTGATGTCTGCTCACTGTGAGGGTTTTACTGAGCTCAGTGATACCAGCTCACTGTGAGGGTTTTACAGAGCTCAGTGATACCTGCTCACTGTGAAGGTTTTACTGAGCTCACTGATGTCTGTCACTGTGAGGGTTTTACTGATCTCAGTGATGTCTGCTCACTGTGAGGGTTTTACTGAACTCAGGGATGTCTGCTCACTGTGAGGGTTTCATTGAGCTCAGTGATACCTGCTCACTGTGAGGGTTTTACTGATCTCAGTGATACCTGCTCACTGTGAGGATTTTACTGAGCTCAGTGATGTCTGCTCACTGTGAGGGTTTCAGTGATCTCAGTGATACCTGCTCACTGTGAGTGTTTTAGTGAGCTCAGTGATACCTGCTCACTGTGAGGGTTTTACTGACCTCAGTGATACCTGCTCACTGAGAGGGCTTTACTGAGCTCAATGATACCTGCTCACTGTGAGAGTTTTACTGAGCTCAGTGATACCTGCTCACTGTGAGGGTTTTACTGATCTCAGTGATGTCTGCTCACTCTGAGGGTTTTACTGAGCTCAGTGATGTCTGCTCACTGTGAGGGTTTTACTGAACTCAGTGATACCTGCTCACTGTGAGGGTTTAACTGAGCTCAGTGAAAGCTGCTCACTGTGAGGGTTTTACTGAGCTCAGTGATGTCTGCTCACTGTGAGTGTTTTACTGAGCTCAGTGATGTCTGCTCACTGTGAGGGTTTTACAGAGCTCAGTGAAGTCTGCTAACTGTGAGGATTTACCTGAGCTCAGTGATACCTGCTCACTGTGAGGGTTTTACTGAGCTCAGTGATACCTGCTCACTGAGAGGGTTTTACTGAGCTCAGTGATGTCTGCTCACTGTGAGAGTTTTACTGAGCTCAGTGATAACTGCTCACTGTGAGGCTTTTACTGAGCTCAGTGGTACCTGCTCACTGTGAGGGTTTTACTGAGCTCAGTGATACCTGCTCACTGTGAGGGTTTTAATGAACTCAGTGATGTCTGCTAACTGTGAGGGTTTTACTGAGCTCAGTGATACCTGCTCACTGTGAGGGTTTTACAGATCTCAGTGATGTCTGCTCACTGTGAGGGTATTACTGAGCTCAGTGATGTCTGCTCACATTGAGGGTTTTACTGAGCTCAGTGATACCTGCTCACTGTGTGGATTTTACTGAGCTCAGTGATACCTGCTCACTGTGAGGGTTTTACTGATCTCAGTGATGTCTGCTCACTGTGAGGGTTTTACTGAGCTCTGTGAAACCTGCTCACTGTGAGGGTTTTACTGATCTAAGTGATGTCTGCTCACTGTGAGAGTTTTACTGAGCTCAGTGATACCTGCTCACTGTGAGGGTTTTACTGAGCTCAGTGATGTCTGCTCACTGTGAGGGTTTTACTGAGCTCAGTGATACCTGCTCAATGTGAGGGTTTTACTGTGCTCAGTGAAAGCTGCTCACTGTGAGGTTTTCACTGAGCTCAGTGATACCTGCTCACTGTGAGGGTTTTACTGAGCTCAGTGATGTCTGCTCACTGAGAGGGTTTAACTGAGCTCAGTGATACCTGCTCACTGTGAGGGTTTTACAGAGATCAGTGAAGTCTGCTCACTGTGAGGGTTTTCCTGAGCTCAGTGATGTCTGCTCACTGTGAGAGTTTTACTGAGCTCAGTGATACCTGCTCACTGTGAGGGTTTTACTGAGCTCAGTGATGTCTGCTCACTGTGAGGATTTTACTGAGCTCAGTGATGTCTGCTCACTTTGAGGGTTTTACTGAGCTCAGTGATGTCTGCTCACTGTGAGAGTTTTACTGAGCTCAGTGATACCTGCTCACTGTGAGGGTTTTACTGAGCTCAGTGATGTCTGCTCACTGTGAGGATTTTACTGAGCTCAGTGATGTCTGCTCACTGTGAGGGTTTTACTGAGCTCAGTGATACCTGCTCACTGTGAGGGTTTTACTGAGCTCAGTGATACCTGCTCACTGTGAGGGTTTTACTGAACTCAGTGATGTCTGCTCAATGTGTGGGTTTTACTGAGCTCAGTGATACCTGCTCACTGTGAGGGTTATAATGATCTCAGTGATGTCTGCTCACTGTGAGGGTTTTACTGAGCTCAGTGATGTCTGCTCACTGTGTGGGTTTTACTGAGCTCAGTGATACCTGCTCACTGTGAGGGTTTCATGAGCTCAGTGATACCTGCTCACTCTGAGGGTTTTAAAGAGCTCAGTGATACCTGCTCACTGAGAGGGTTTTACTGAGCTCAGTGATGTCTGCTCACTGCGAGGGTTTTACTGAGCTCAATGATGTCTGCTCACTGTGAGGGATTTACTGAGCTCAGTGATACCCGCTCACTGTGAGGGTTTTACTGAGCTCAGTGACACCTGCTCAATGTGAGGGTTTTACTGAGCTCAGTGATGTCTGCTAACTGTGAGTGTTTTACTGAACTCAGTGATATTTGCTCACTGTTTAGGTTTTACTGAGCACAGTGATGCCTGCTCACTGTGAGGGTTTTACTGAGCTCAGTGATACCTGCTCACTGTGAGGGTTTTAATGATCTCAGTGATGTCTGCTCACTGTGAGGGTTTTACTGAGCTCAGTGATACCTGCTCACTTTGAGGGTTTTAATGAACTCAGTGATGTCTGCTCACTGTGAGGGTTTTACTGAGCTCAGTGATACCTGCTCACTGTGAGGGTTTTACTGAGCTCAGTGATGTCTGCTCACTTTGAGGGTTTTACTGAGCTCAGTGATACCTGCTCAAAGTGAGGGATTGACTGAGCTCTGTGATACCTGCTCACAGTGAGGGTTTTACTGAGCTCAGTGATACCTGCTCACTGTGAAGGTTTTACTGCGCTCACTCATGTCTGCTCACTGTGAGGGTTTTACTGAACTCAGTGATGTCTGCTCACTGTGAGGGTTTTACTGAACTCAGGGATGTCTGCTCACTGTGAGGGTTTCATTGAGCTCAGTGATACCTGCTCACTGTGAGGGTTTTACTGATCTCAGTGATACCTGCTCACTGTGAGGATTTTACTGAGCTCAGTGATGTCTGCTCACTGTGAGGGTTTCAGTGATCTCAGTGATACCTGCTCACTGTGAGGGTTTTAGTGAGCTCAGTGATACCTGCTCACTGTGAGGGTTTTACTGACCTCAGTGATACCTGCTCACTGAGACGGCTTTACTGAGCTCAATGATACCTGCTCACTGTGAGAGTTTTACTGAGCTCAGTGATACCTGCTCACTGTGAGGGTTTTACTGATCTCAGTGATGTCTGCTCACTCTGAGGGTTTTACTGAGCTCAGTGATGTCTGCTCACTGTGAGGGTTTTACTGAACTCAGTGATACCTGCTCACTGTGAGGGTTTAACTGAGCTCAGTGAAAGCTGCTCACTGTGAGGGTTTTACTGAGCTCAGTGATGTCTGCTCACTGTGAGTGTTTTACTGAGCTCAGTGATATCTGCTCACTGTGAGGGTTTTACAGAGCTCAGTGAAGTCTGCTAACTGTGAGGATTTACCTGAGCTCAGTGATACCTGCTCACTGTGAGGGTTTTACTGAGCTCAGTGATACCTGCTCACTGAGAGGGTTTTACTGAGCTCAGTGATGTCTGCTCACTGTGAGAGTTTTACTGAGCTCAGTGATAACTGCTCACTGTGAGGCTTTTACTGAGCTCAGTGGTACCTGCTCACTGTGAGGGTTTTACTGAGCTCAGTGATACCTGCTCACTGTGAGGGTTTTAATGAACTCAGTGATGTCTGCTAACTGTGAGGGTTTTACTGAGCTCAGTGATACCTGCTCACTGTGAGGGTTTTACAGATCTCAGTGATGTCTGCTCACTGTGAGGGTATTACTGAGCTCAGTGATGTCTGCTCACATTGAGGGTTTTACTGAGCTCAGTGATACCTGCTCACTGTGTGGATTTTACTGAGCTCAGTGATACCTGCTCACTGTGAGGGTTTTACTGATCTCAGTGATGTCTGCTCACTGTGAGGGTTTTACTGAGCTCTGTGAAACCTGCTCACTGTGAGGGTTTTACTGATCTAAGTGATGTCTGCTCACTGTGAGAGTTTTACTGAGCTCAGTGATACCTGCTCACTGTGAGGGTTTTACTGAGCTCAGTGATGTCTGCTCACTGTGAGGGTTTTACTGAGCTCAGTGATACCTGCTCAATGTGAGGGTTTTACTGTGCTCAGTGAAAGCTGCTCACTGTGAGGGTTTTACTGAGCTCAGTGATACCTGCTCACTGTGAGGGTTTTACTGAGCTCAGTGATGTCTGCTCACTGAGAGGGTTTAACTGAGCTCAGTGATACCTGCTCACTGTGAGGGTTTTACTGAGCTCAGTGATGTCTGCTCACTGTGAGGGTTTTACAGAGATCAGTGAAGTCTCCTCACTGTGAGGGTTTTCCTGAGCTCAGTGATGTCTGCTCACTGTGAGAGTTTTACTGAGCTCAGTGATACCTGCTCACTGTGAGGGTTTTACTGAGCTCAGTGATGTCTGCTCACTGTGAGGATTTTACTGAGCTCAGTGATGTCTGCTCACTGTGAGGGTTTTACTGAGCTCAGTGATACCTGCTCACTGTGAGGGTTTTACTGAGCTCAGTGATACCTGCTCACTGTGAGGGTTTTACTGAACTCAGTGATGTCTGCTCAATGTGAGGGTTTTACTGAGCTCAGTGATACCTGCTCACTGTGAGGGTTATAATGATCTCAGTGATGTCTGCTCACTGGGAGGGTTTTACTGAGCTCAGTGATGTCTGCTCACTGTGTGGGTTTTACTGAGCTCAGTGATACCTGCTCACTGTGAGGGTTTCATGAGCTCAGTGATACCTGCTCACTCTGAGGGTTTTACAGAGCTCAGTGATACCTGCTCACTGAGAGGGTTTTACTGAGCTCAGTGATACCTGCTCACTGCGAGGGTTTTACTGAGCTCAATGATGTCTGCTCACTGTGAGGGATTTACTGAGCTCAGTGATACCTGCTCACTGTGAGGGTTTTACTGAGCTCAGTGATAGCTGCTCACTGTGAGGGTTTTACTGAGCTCAGTGATGTCTGCTAACTGTGAGTGTTTTACTGAACTCAGTGATATTTGCTCACTGTTTAGGTTTTACTGAGCACAGTGATGCCTGCTCACTGTGAGGGTTTTACTGAGCTCAGTGATACCTGCTCACTGTGAGGGTTTTAATGATCTCAGTGATGTCTGCTCACTGTGAGGGTTTTACTGAGCTCAGTGATACCTGCTCACTGTGAGGGTTTTAATGAACTCAGTGATGTCTGCTCACTGTGAGGGTTTTACTGAGCTCAGTGATACCAGCTCACTGTGAGGGTTTTACAGAGCTCAGTGATACCTGCTCACTGTGAGGGTTTTAATGAACTCAGTGATGTCTGCTCACTGTGAGGGTTTTACTGAGCTCAGTGATACCTGCTCACTGTGAGGGTTTTACTGAGCTCAGTGATGTCTGCTCACTGTGAGGGTTTTACTGAGCTCAGTGATTCCTGCTCACTGTGAGGGTTTTACTGAGCTCAGTGATACCTGCTCACTGTGAGGGTTTTACTGAACTCAGTGATACCTGCTCACTGTGAGGGTTTTACTGAGCTCAGTGATACCTGCTCACTGTGAGGGTTTTACTGAACTCAGTGATACCTGCTCACTGAGAGGGTTTTACTGAACTCAGTGATGTCTGCTCACTGTGAGTATTTTACTGAGCTCAGTGATACCTGCTCACTGTGAGGGTTTTACTGAGCTCAGTGATACCTGCTCACTGAGAGGGTTTTACTGAACTCAGTGATGTCTGCTCACTGTGAGGGTTTTACTGAGCTCAGTGATAACTGCTCACTGTGAAAGTTTTACTGAGCTCAGTGATTCCTGCTCACTGTGAGGGTTTTACTGAGCTCAGTGATACCTGCTCACTGTGAGGGTTTTACTGAGCTCAGTGATGTCTGCTCACTGTGAGGCTTTTACTGAGCTCAGTGATACCTGCTCACTGTGAGGGTTTTACTGAGCTCAGTGATACCTGCTCACTGTGAGGGTTTTACTGAACTCAGTGATACCTGCTCACTGTGAGGGTTTTACTGAGCTCAGTGATACCTGCTCACTGTGAGGGTTTTACTGAACTCAGTGATACCTGCTCACTGAGAGGGTTTTACTGAACTCAGTGATGTCTGCTCACTGTGAGTATTTTACTGAGCTCAGTGATAACTGCTCACTGTGAGGGTTTTACTGAGCTCAGTGATACCTGCTCACTGAGAGGGTTTTACTGAACTCAGTGATGTCTGCTCACTGTGACTATTTTACTGAGCTCAGTGATACCTGCTCACTGTGAGGGTTTTACTGAGCTCAGTGAAGCCTGCTCACTCTGAGGGTTTTACTGAGCTCAGTGATACCTGCTCACTGTGAGGGTTTTACTGATCTATGTGATGTCTGCTCACTGTGAGGATATTACTGAGCTCAGTGTTGTCTGCTCATTGTGAGGGTTTTACTGAGCTCAGTGATACCTGCTCACTGTGAGGGTTTTACAGAGTTCAATGATGTCTGCTCACTGTGAGGGTTTTACTGAGCTCTGTGATACCTACTCACTGTGAGGCTTTTACTGATCTCACTGAAACGTGCTAACTGTGAGAGTTTTACTGAGCTCAGTGATACCTGCTCACTGTGAGGGTTTCACTGAGCTCAGTGATGTCTGCTCACTGTGAGGGTTTTACTGAGCTCAGTGATCTCTGCTCACTGTGAGGGTTTTACTGAGCTCAGTGATGTCTGCTCACTGTGAGGGTTTTACTGAGCTCAGTGACACCTGCTCACTGTGAGGGTTTTACTGAGCTCAGTGATGTCTGCTAACTGTGAGTGTTTTACTGAACTCAGTGATATTTGCTCACTGTTTAGGTTTTACTGAGCACAGTGATGCCTGCTCACTGTGAGGGTTTTACTGAGCTCAGTGATACCTGCTCACTGTGAGGGTTTTAATGATCTCAGTGATGTCTGCTCACTGTGAGGGTTTTACTGAGCTCAGTGATACCTGCTCACTGTGAGGGTTTTAATGAACTCAGTGATGTCTGCTCACTGTGAGGGTTTTACTGAGCTCAGTGATACCTGCTCACTGTGAGGGTTTTACTGAGCTCAGTGATGTCTGCTCACTGTGAGGGTTTTACTGAGCTCAGTGATACCTGCTCAAAGTGAGGGATTGACTGAGCTCAGTGATGTCTGCTCACTGTGAGGGTTTTACTGAACTCAGGGATGTCTGCTCAATGTGAGGGTTTCATTGAGCTCAGTGATACCTGCTCACTGTGAGGGTTTTACTGATCTCAGTGATACCTGCTCACTGTGAGGATTTTACTGAGCTCAGTGAAACCTGCTCACTGTGAGGGTTTCAGTGAGCTCAGTGATACATGCTCACTGTGAGGGATTTACTGACCTCAGTGATACCTGCTCACTGAGAGGGCTTTACTGAGCTCAATGATACCTGCACACTGTGAGAGTTTTACTGAGCTCAGTGATACCTGCTCACTGTGAGGGTTTTACTGAGCTCAGTGATACCTGCTCACTGTGAGGGTTTTACTGATCTCAGTGATGTCTGCTCACTCTGAGGGTTTTACTGAGCTCAGTGATGTCTGCTCACAGTGAGGATTTTATTGAACTCAGTGATACCTGCTCACTGTGAGGGTTTAACTGAGCTCAGTGAAAGCTGCTACTGTGAGGGTTTTACTGAGCTCAGTGATACCTGCTCACTGTGAGGGTTTTACTGAGCTCAGTGATACCTGCTCAATGTGAGGGTTTTACTGAGCTCAGTGATGTCTGCTCACTGTGAGGGTTTTACTGAGCTCAGTGATACCTGCTCACTGTGAGGGTTTTACTGAGCTCAGTGATGTCTGCTCACTGTGAGGGTTTTACAGAGATCAGTGAAGTCTGCTCACTGTGAGGGTTTTCCTGAGCTCAGTGATACCTGCTCACTGTGAAAGTTTTACTGAGCTCAGTGATGTCTGCTCACTGTGAGGGTTTTACTGAGCTCAGTAATAACTGCTCACTGTGAGGGTTTTACTGAGCTCAGTGATGTCTGCTCACTGTGAGAGTTTTACTGAGCTCAGTGATACCTGCTCACTGTGAGGCTTTTACTGAGCTCAGTGATACCTGCTCACTGTGAGGGTTTTACTGAGCTCAGTGATACCTGCTCACTGTGAGGGTTTTACTGAACTCAGTGATACCTGCTCACTGTGAGGGTTTTACTGAACTCAGTGATACCTGCTCACTGAGAGGGTTTTACTGAACTCAGTGATGTCTGCTCACTGTGAGTATTTTACTGAGCTCAGTGATACCTGCTCAATGTGAGGGTTTAACTGAGCTCAGTGATACCTGCTCACTGTGAGGGTTTTACTGAGCTCAGTGATACCTGTTCACTGAGAGGGTTTTATTGAACTCAGTGATACCTGCTCACTGTGAGGGTTTTACTGAGCTCAGAGAAGCCTGCTCACTCTGAGGGTTTTACTGAGCTCAGTGATACCTGCTCACTGTGAGGGTTTTACTGATCTATGTGATGTCTGCTCACTGTGAGGATATTACTGAGCTCAGTGATGTCTGCTCACTGTGAGGGTTTTACTGAGCTCAGTGATACCTGCTCACTGTGAGGGTTTTACAGAGTTCAATGATGTCTGCTCACTGTGAGGGTTTTACTGAGCTCTGTGATACCTACTCACTGTGAGGCTTTTACTGATCTCACTGAAACCTGCTCACTGTGAGAGTTTTACTGAGCTCAGTGATGTCTGCTCACTGTGAGGGTTTTACTGAGCTCAGTGACACCTGCTCACTGTGAGGGTTTTACTGAGCTCAGTGATGTCTGCTAACTGTGAGTGTTTTACTGAACTCAGTGATATTTGCTCACTGTTTAGGTTTTACAGAGCACAGTGATGCCTGCTCACTGTGAGGGTTTTACTGAGCTCAGTGATACCTGCTCACTGTGAGGGTTTTAATGATCTCAGTGATGTCTGCTCACTGTGAGGGTTTTACTGAGCTCAGTGATACCTGCTCACTGTGAGGGTTTTAATGAACTCAGTGATGTCTGCTCACTGTGAGGGTTTTACTGAGCTCAGTGATACCTGCTCACTGTGAGGGTTTTACTGAGCTCAGTGATGTCTGCTCACTGTGAGGGTTTTACTGAGCTCAGTGATACCTGCTCAAAGTGAGGGATTGACTGAGCTCAGTGATACCTGCTCACAGTGAGGGTTTTACTGAGCTCAGTGATACCTGCACACTGTGAAGGTTTTACTGCGCTCACTCATGTCTGCTCACTGTGAGGGTTTTAATGAACTCAGTGATGTCTGCTCACTGTGAGGGTTTTACTGAACTCAGGGATGTCTGCTCACTGTGAGGGTTTCATTGAGCTCAGTGATACCTGCTCACTGTGAGGGTTTTACTGATCTCAGTGACACCTGCTCACTGTGAGGATTTTACTGAGCTCAGTGAAACCTGCTCACTGTGAGGGTTTCAGTGATCTCAGTGATACCTGCTCACTGTGAGGGTTTTAGTGAGCTCAGTGATGTCTGCTCACTGTGAGGGTTTTACTGACCTCAGTGATACCTGCTCACTGAGAGGGCTTTACTGAGCTCAATGACACCTGCTCACTGTGAGAGTTTTACTGAGCTCAGTGATAGCTGCTCACTGTGAGGGTTTTACTGAGCTCAGTGATACCTGCTCACTGTGAGGGTTTAACTGAGCTCAGTGAAAGCTGCTCACTGTGAGGGTTTTACTGAGCTCAGTGATACCTGCTCACTGTGAGGGTTTTACTGTGCTCAGTGATACCTGCTCACTGTGAGGGTTTTCCTGAGCTCAGTGATGTCTGCTCACTGAGAGGGTTTTACTGAGTCAGTGACGTCTGCTAACTGTGAGGATTTACCTGAGCTCAGTGATACCTGCTCACTGTGAGGGTTTTACTGAGCTCAGTGATAACTGCTCACTGAGATGGTTTTACTGAGCTCAGTGATGTCTGCTCACTGTGAGAGTTTTACTGAGCTCAGTGTTCCCTGCTCACTGTGAGGGTTTTACTGAGCTCAGTGTTACCTGCTCACTGTGAGGGCTTTCCTGAGCTCAGTGATGTCTGCTCACTGTGAGGGTTTTACTGAGCTCAGTGATAACTGCTCACTGTGAGGGTTTTACTGAGCTCAGTGATACCTGCTCACTGAGAGGGTTTTACTGAACTCAGTGATGTCTGCTCACTGTGACTATTTTACTGAGCTCAGTGATACCTGCTCACTGTGAGGGTTTTACTGAGCTCAGTGAAGCCTGCTCACTCTGAGGGTTTTACTGAGCTCAGTGATACCTGCTCACTGTGAGGGTTTTACTGATCTATGTGATGTCTGCTCACTGTGAGGATATTACTGAGCTCAGTGTTGTCTGCTCATTGTGAGGGTTTTACTGAGCTCAGTGATACCTGCTCACTGTGAGGGTTTTACAGAGTTCAATGATGTCTGCTCACTGTGAGGGTTTTACTGAGCTCTGTGATACCTACTCACTGTGAGGCTTTTACTGATCTCACTGAAACCTGCTCACTGTGAGAGTTTTACTGAGCTCAGTGATACCTGCTCACTGTGAGGGTTTCACTGAGCTCAGTGATGTCTGCTCACTGTGAGGGTTTTACTGAGCTCAGTGATCTCTGCTCACTGTGAGGGTTTTACTGAGCTCAGTGATGTCTGCTCACTGTGAGGGTTTTACTGAGCTCAGTGACACCTGCTCACTGTGAGGGTTTTACTGAGCTCAGTGATGTCTGCTAACTGTGAGTGTTTTACTGAACTCAGTGATATTTGCTCACTGTTTAGGTTTTACTGAGCACAGTGATGCCTGCTCACTGTGAGGGTTTTACTGAGCTCAGTGATACCTGCTCACTGTGAGGGTTTTAATGATCTCAGTGATGTCTGCTCACTGTGAGGGTTTTACTGAGCTCAGTGATACCTGCTCACTGTGAGGGTTTTAATGAACTCAGTGATGTCTGCTCACTGTGAGGGTTTTACTGAGCTCAGTGATACCTGCTCACTGTGAGGGTTTTACTGACCTCAGTGATGTCTGCTCACTGTGAGGGTTTTACTGAGCTCAGTGATACCTGCTCAAAGTGAGGGATTGACTGAGCTCAGTGATGTCTGCTCACTGTGAGGGTTTTACTGAACTCAGGGATGTCTGCTCAATGTGAGGGTTTCATTGAGCTCAGTGATACCTGCTCACTGTGAGGGTTTTACTGATCTCAGTGATACCTGCTCACTGTGAGGATTTTACTGAGCTCAGTGAAACCTGCTCACTGTGAGGGTTTCAGTGAGCTCAGTGATACCTGCTCACTGTGAGGATTTTAGTGAGCTCAGTGATACCTGCTCACTGAGAGGGTTTTACTGAACTCAGTGATGTCTGCTCACTGTGACTATTTTACTGAGCTCAGTGATACCTGCTCACTGTGAGGGTTTTACTGAGCTCAGTGAAGCCTGCTCACTGTGAGGGTTTTACTGAGCTCAGTGATACCTGCTCACTCTGAGGGATTTACTGACCTCAGTGATACCTGCTCACTGAGAGGGCTTTACTGAGCTCAATGATACCTGCACACTGTGAGAGTTTTACTGAGCTCAGTGATACCTGCTCACTGTGAGGGTTTTACTGATCTCAGTGATGTCTGCTCACTCTGAGGGTTTTACTGAGCTCAGTGATGTCTGCTCACTGTGAGGATTTTACTGAACTCAGTGATACCTGCTCACTGTGAGGGTTTAACTGAGCTCAGTGAAAGCTGCTACTGTGAGGGTTTTACTGAGCTCAGAGATACCTGCTCACTGTGAGGGTTTTACTGAGCTCAGTGATACCTGCTCAATGTGAGGGTTTTACTGAGCTCAGTGATGTCTGCTCACTGTGAGGGTTTTACTGAGCTCAGTGATACCTGCTCACTGTGAGGGTTTTACTGAGCTCAGTGATGTCTGCTCACTGTGAGGGTTTTACAGAGATCAGTGAATTCTGCTCACTGTGAGGGTTTTCCTGAGCTCAGTGATACCTGCTCACTGTGAGGGTTTTACTGAGCTCAGTGATACCTGTTCACTGAGAGGGTTTTACTGAACTCAGTGATACCTGCTCACTGTGAGGGTTTTACTGAGCTCAGTGAAGCCTGCTCACTCTGAGGGTTTTACTGAGCTCAGTGATACCTGCTCACTGTGAGGGTTTTACTGATCTATGTGATGTCTGCTCACTGTGAGGATATTACTGAGCTCAGTGATGTCTGCTCACTGTGAGGGTTTTACTGAGCTCAGTGATACCTGCTCACTGTGAGGGTTTTACAGAGTTCAATGATGTCTGCTCACTGTGAGGGTTTTACTGAGCTCTGTGATACCTACTCACTGTGAGGCTTTTACTGATCTCACTGAAACCTGCTCACTGTGAGAGTTTTACTGAGCTCAGTGATACCTGCTCACTGTGAGGGTTTCACTGAGCTCAGTGATGTCTGCTCACTGTGAGGGTTTTACTGAGCTCAGTGATCTCTGCTCACTGTGAGGGTTTTACTGAGCTCAGTGATGTCTGCTCACTGTGAGGGTTTTACTGAGCTCAGTGACACCTGCTCACTGTGAGGGTTTTAATGAGCTCAGTGATGTCTGCTAACTGTGAGTGTTTTACTGAACTCAGTGATATTTGCTCACTGTTTAGGTTTTACTGAGCACAGTGATGCCTGCTCACTGTGAGGGTTTTACTGAGCTCAGTGATACCTGCTCACTGTGAGGGTTTTAATGATCTCAGTGATGTCTGCTCACTGTGAGGGTTTTACTGAGCTCAGTGATACCTGCTCACTGTGAGGGTTTTAATGAACTCAGTGATGTCTGCTCACTGTGAGGGTTTTACTGAGCTCAGTGATACCTGCTCACTGTGAGGGTTTTACTGAGCTCAGTGATGTCTGCTCACTGTGAGGGTTTTACTGAGCTCAGTGATACCTGCTCAAAGTGAGGGATTGACTGTGCTCAGTGATACCTGCTCACAGTGAGGGTTTTACTGAGCTCAGTGATACCTGCTCACTGTGAAGGTTTTACTGCGCTCACTCATGTCTGCTCACTGTGAGGGTTTTACTGAACTCAGTGATGTCTGCTCACTGTGAGGGTTTTACTGAACTCAGGGATGTCTGCTCACTGTGAGGGTTTCATTGAGCTCAGTGATACCTGCTCACTGTGAGGGTTTTACTGATCTCAGTGACACCTGCTCACTGTGAGGATTTTACTGAGCTCAGTGAAACCTGCTCACTGTGAGGGTTTCAGTGATCTCAGTGATACCTGCTCACTGTGAGGGTTTTAGTGAGCTCAGTGATGTCTGCTCACTGTGAGGGTTTTACTGACCTCAGTGATACCTGCTCACTGAGAGGGCTTTACTGAGCTCAATGACACCTGCTCACTGTGAGAGTTTTACTGAGCTCAGTGATAACTGCTCACTGTGAGGGTTTTACTGAGCTCAGTGATACCTGCTCACTGTGAGGGTTTAACTGAGCTCAGTGATACCTGCTCACTGTGAGGGTTTTACTGAGCTCAGTGATACCTGCTCACTGTGAGGGTTTTACTGAGCTCAGTGATACCTGCTCACTGTGAGGGTTTTACTGAGCTCAGTGATGTCTGCTCACTGTGAGGGTTTTACTGAGCTCTGTGATACCTGCTCACTGTGAGGGTTTTCCTGAGCTCAGTGATGTCTGCTCACTGAGAGGGTTTTACTGAGTCAGTGACGTCTGCTAACTGTGAGGATTTACCTGAGCTCAGTGATACCTGCTCACTGTGAGGGTTTTACTGAGCTCAGTGATACCTGCTCACTGAGATGGTTTTACTGAGCTCAGTGATGTCTGCTCACTGTTAGAGTTTTACTGAGCTCAGTGATACCTGCTCACTGTGAGGGTTTTCCTGAGCTCAGTGATGTCTGCTCACTGTGAGGGTTTTACTGAGCTCAGTGATAACTGCTCACTGTGAGGGTTTTACTGAGCTCAGTGATACCTGCTCACTGAGAGGGTTTTACTGAACTCAGTGATGTCTGCTCACTGTGACTATTTTACTGAGCTCAGTGATACCTGCTCACTGTGAGGGTTTTACTGAGCTCAGTGATACCTGCTCACTGTGAGGGTTTAACTGAGCTCAGTGATACCTGCTCACTGTGAGGGTTTTACTGAGCTCAGTGATACCTGCTCACTGTGAGGGTTTTACTGAGCTCAGTGATACCTGCTCACTGTGAGGGTTTTACTGAGCTCAGTGATACCTGCTCACTGTGAGGGTTTTAATGATCTCAGTGATGTCTGCTCACTGTGAGGGTTTTACTGAGCTCAGTGATACCTGCTCACTGTGAGGGTTTTAATGAACTCAGTGATGTCTGCTCACTGTGAGGGTTTTACTGAGCTCAGTGATACCTGCTCAAAGTGAGGGATTGACTGAGCTCAGTGATACCTGCTCACAGTGAGGGTTTTACTGAGCTCAGTGATACCTGCTCACTGTGAAGGTTTTACTGCGCTCACTCATGTCTGCTCACTGTGAGGGTTTTACTGAACTCAGTGATGTCTGCTCACTGTGAGGGTTTTACTGAACTCAGGGATGTCTGCTCACTGTGAGGGTTTCATTGAGCTCAGTGATACCTGCTCACTGTGAGGGTTTTACTGATCTCAGTCACACCTGCTCACTGTGAGGATTTTACTGAGCTCAGTGAAACCTGCTCACTGTGAGGGTTTCAGTGATCTCAGTGATACCTGCTCACTGTGAGGGTTTCAGTGATCTCAGTGATGTCTGCTCACTGTGAGGGTTTTACTGACCTCAGTGATACCTGCTCACTGAGAGGGCTTTACTGAGCTCAATGACACCTGCTCACTGTGAGAGTTTTACTGAGCTCAGTGATACCTGCTCACTGTGAGGGTTTTACTGAGCTCAGTGATACCTGCTCACTGTGAGGGTTTAACTGAGCTCAGTGATACCTGCTCACTGTGAGGGTTTTACTGAGCTCAGTGATACCTGCTCACTGTGAGGGTTTTACTGAGCTCAGTGATACCTGCTCACTGTGAGGGTTTTACTGAGCTCAGTGATGTCTGCTCACTGTGAGGGTTTTACTGAGCTCTGTGATACCTGCTCACTGTGAGGGTTTTCCTGGGCTCAGTGATGTCTGCTCACTGAGAGGGTTTTACTGAGTCAGTGACGTCTGCTAACTGTGAGGATTTACCTGAGCTCAGTGATACCTGCTCACTGTGAGGGTTTTACTGAGCTCAGTGATACCTGCTCACTGAGATGGTTTTACTGAGCTCAGTGATGTCTGCTCACTGTGAGAGTTTTACTGAGCTCAGTGATACCTGCTCACTGTGAGGGTTTTCCTGAGCTCAGTGATGTCTGCTCACAGTGAGGGTTTTACTGAGCTCAGTGATAACTGCTCACTGTGAGGGTTTTACTGAGCTCAGTGATACCTGCTCACTGAGAGGGTTTTACTGAACTCAGTGATGTCTGCTCACTGTGACTATTTTACTGAGCTCAGTGATACCTGCTCACTGTGAGGGTTTTACTGAGCTCAGTGAAGCCTGCTCACTCTGAGGGTTTTACTGAGCTCAGTGATACCTGCTCACTGTGAGGGTTTTACTGATCTATGTGATGTCTGCTCACTGTGAGTATATTACTGAGCTCAGTGTTGTCTGCTCATTGTGAGGGTTTTACTGAGCTCAGTGATACCTGCTCACTGTGAGGGTTTTACAGAGTTCAATGATGTCTGCTCACTGTGAGGGTTTTACTGAGCTCTGTGATACCTACTCACTGTGAGGCTTTTACTGATCTCACTGAAACCTGCTCACTGTGAGAGTTTTACTGAGCTCAGTGATACCTGCTCACTGTGAGGGTTTCACTGAGCTCAGTGATGTCTGCTCACTGTGAGGGTTTTACTGAGCTCAGTGAACTCTGCTCACTGTGAGGGTTTTACTGAGCTCAGTGATGTCTGCTCACTGTGAGGGTTTTACTGAGCTCAGTGACACCTGCTCACTGTGAGGGTTTTACTGAGCTCAGTGATGTCTGCTAACTGTGAGTGTTTTACTGAACTCAGTGATATTTGCTCACTGTTTAGGTTTTACTGAGCACAGTGATGCCTGCTCACTGTGAGGGTTTTACTGAGCTCAGTGATACCTGCTCACTGTGAGGGTTTTAATGATCTCAGTGATGTCTGCTCACTGTGAGGGTTTTACTGAGCTCAGTGATACCTGCTCACTGTGAGGGTTTTAATGAACTCAGTGATGTCTGCTCACTGTGAGGGTTTTACTGAGCTCAGTGATACCTGCTCACTGTGAGGGTTTGACTGAGCTCAGTGATGTCTGCTCACTGTGAGGGTTTTACTGAGCTCAGTGATACCTGCTCAAAGTGAGGGATTGACTGAGCTCAGTGATGTCTGCTCACTGTGAGGGTTTTACTGAACTCAGGGATGTCTGCTCAATGTGAGGGTTTCATTGAGCTCAGTGATACCTGCTCACTGTGAGGGTTTTACTGATCTCAGTGATACCTGCTCACTGTGAGGATTTTACTGAGCTCAGTGAAACCTGCTCACTGTGAGGGTTTCAGTGAGCTCAGTGATACCTGCTCACTGTGAGGGTTTTAGTGAGCTCAGTGATACCTGCTCACTGTGAGGGATTTACTGACCTCAGTGATACCTGCTCACTGAGAGGGCTTTACTGAGCTCAATGATACCTGCACACTGTGAGAGTTTTACTGAGCTCAGTGATACCTGCTCACTGTGAGGGTTTTACTGATCTCAGTGATGTCTGCTCACTCTGAGGGTTTTACTGAGCTCAGTGATGTCTGCTCACTGTGAGGATTTTACTGAACTCAGTGATACCTGCTCACTGTGAGGGTTTAACTGAGCTCAGTGAAAGCTGCTACTGTGAGGGTTTTACTGAGCTCAGTGATACCTGCTCACTGTGAGGGTTTTACTGAGCTCAGTGATACCTGCTCAATGTGAGGGTTTTACTGAGCTCAGTGATGTCTGCTCACTGTGAGGGTTTTACTGAGCTCAGTGATACCTGCTCACTGTGAGGGTTTTACTGAGCTCAGTGATGTCTGCTCACTGTGAGGGTTTTACAGAGATCAGTGAAGTCTGCTCACTGTGAGGGTTTTCCTGAGCTCAGTGATACCTGCTCACTGTGAGGGTTATACTGAGCTCAGTGATACCTGTTCACTGAGAGGGTTTTACTGAACTCAGTGATACCTGCTCACTGTGAGGGTTTTACTGAGCTCAGTGAAGCCTGCTCACTCTGAGGGTTTTACTGAGCTCAGTGATACCTGCTCACTGTGAGGGTTTTAAAGATCTATGTGATGTCTGCTCACTGTGAGGATATTACTGAGCTCAGTGATGTCTGCTCACTGTGAGGGTTTTACTGAGCTCAGTGATACCTGCTCACTGTGAGGGTTTTACAGAGTTCAATGATGTCTGCTCACTGTGAGGGTTTTACTGAGCTCTGTGATACCTACTCACTGTGAGGCTTTTACTGATCTCACTGAAACCTGCTCACTGTGAGAGTTTTACTGAGCTCAGTGATACCTGCTCACTGTGAGGGTTTCACTGAGCTCAGTGATGTCTGCTCACTGTGAGGGTTTTACTGAGCTCAGTGATCTCTGCTCACTGTGAGGGTTTTACTGAGCTCAGTGATGTCTGCTCACTGTGAGGGTTTTACTGAGCTCAGTGACACCTGCTCACTGTGAGGGTTTTACTGAGCTCAGTGATGTCTGCTAACTGTGAGTGTTTTACTGAACTCAGTGATATTTGCTCACTGTTTAGGTTTTACTGAGCACAGTGATGCCTGCTCACTGTGAGGGTTTTACTGAGCTCAGTGATACCTGCTCACTGTGAGGGTTTTAATGATCTCAGTGATGTCTGCTCACTGTGAGGGTTTTACTGAGCTCAGTGATACCTGCTCACTGTGAGGGTTTTAATGAACTCAGTGATGTCTGCTCACTGTGAGGGTTTTACTGAGCTCAGTGATACCTGCTCACTGTGAGGGTTTTACTGAGCTCAGTGATGTCTGCTCACTGTGAGGGTTTTACTGAGCTCAGTGATACCTGCTCAAAGTGAGGGATTGACTGAGCTCAGTGATACCTGCTCACAGTGAGGGTTTTACTGAGCTCAGTGATACCTGCTCACTGTGAAGGTTTTACTGCGCTCACTCATGTCTGCTCACTGTGAGGGTTTTACTGAACTCAGTGATGTCTGCTCACTGTGAGGGTTTTACTGAACTCAGGGATGTCTGCTCACTGTGAGGGTTTCATTGAGCTCAGTGATACCTGCTCACTGTGAGGGTTTTACTGATCTCAGTGATACCTGCTCACTGTGAGGATTTTACTGAGCTCAGTGAAACCTGCTCACTGTGAGGGTTTCTGTGATCTCAGTGATACCTGCTCACTGTGAGGGTTTTAGTGAGCTCAGTGATGTCTGCTCACTGTGAGGGTTTTACTGACCTCAGTGATACCTGCTCACTGAGAGGGCTTTACTGAGCTCAATGACACCTGCTCACTGTGAGAGTTTTACTGAGCTCAGTGATACCTGCTCACTGTGAGGGTTTTACTGAGCTCAGTGATACCTGCTCACTGTGAGGGTTTAACTGAGCTCAGTGAAAGCTGCTCACTGTGAGGGTTTTACTGAGCTCAGTGATACCTGCTCACTGTGAGGGTTTTACTGAGCTCAGTGATGTCTGCTCACTGTGAGGGTTTTACTGAGCTCAGTGATACCTGCTCACTGTGAGGGTTTTCCTGAGCTCAGTGATGTCTGCTCACTGAGAGGGTTTTACTGAGTCAGTGACGTCTGCTAACTGTGAGGATTTACCTGAGCTCAGTGATACCTGCTCACTGTGAGGGTTTTACTGAGCTCAGTGATACCTGCTCACTGAGATGGTTTTACTGAGCTCAGTGATGTCTGCTCACTGTGAGAGTTTTACTGAGCTCAGTGTTACCTGCTCACTGTGAGGGTTTTACTGAGCTCAGTGTTACCTGCTCACTGTGAGGGTTTTCCTGAGCTCAGTGATGTCTGCTCACTGTGAGGGTTTTACTGAGCTCAGTGATAACTGCTCACTGTGAGGGTTTTACTGAGCTCAGTGATACCTGCTCACTGAGAGGGTTTTACTGAACTCAGTGATGTCTGCTCACTGTGACTATTTTACTGAGCTCAGTGATACCTGCTCACTGTGAGGGTTTTACTGAGCTCAGTGAAGCCTGCTCACTCTGAGGGTTTTACTGAGCTCAGTGATACCTGCTCACTGTGAGGGTTTTACTGATCTATGTGATGTCTGCTCACTGTGAGGATATTACTGAGCTCAGTGTTGTCTGCTCATTGTGAGGGTTTTACTGAGCTCAGTGATACCTGCTCACTGTGAGGGTTTTACAGAGTTCAATGATGTCTGCTCACTGTGAGGGTTTTACTGAGCTCTGTGATACCTACTCACTGTGAGGCTTTTACTGATCTCACTGAAACCTGCTCACTGTGAGAGTTTTACTGAGCTCAGTGATACCTGCTCACTGTGAGGGTTTCACTGAGCTCAGTGATGTCTGCTCACTGTGAGGGTTTTACTGAGCTCAGTGATCTCTGCTCACTGTGAGGGTTTTACTGAGCTCAGTGATGTCTGCTCACTGTGAGGGTTTTACTGAGCTCAGTGACACCTGCTCACTGTGAGGGTTTTACTGAGCTCAGTGATGTCTGCTAACTGTGAGTGTTTTACTGAACTCAGTGATATTTGCTCACTGTTTAGGTTTTACTGAGCACAGTGATGCCTGCTCACTGTGAGGGTTTTACTGAGCTCAGTGATACCTGCTCACTGTGAGGGTTTTAATGATCTCAGTGATGTCTGCTCACTGTGAGGGTTTTACTGAGCTCAGTGATACCTGCTCACTGTGAGGGTTTTAATGAACTCCGTGATGTCTGCTCACTGTGAGGGTTTTACTGAGCTCAGTGATACCTGCTCACTGTGAGGGTTTTACTGAGCTCAGTGATGTCTGCTCACTGTGAGGGTTTTACTGAGCTCAGTGATACCTGCTCAAAGTGAGGGATTGACTGAGCTCAGTGATGTCTGCTCACTGTGAGGGTTTTACTGAACTCAGGGATGTCTGCTCAATGTGAGGGTTTCATTGAGCTCAGTGATACCTGCTCACTGTGAGGGTTTTACTGATCTCAGTGATACCTGCTCACTGTGAGGATTTTACTGAGCTCAGTGAAACCTGCTCACTGTGAGGGTTTCAGTGAGCTCAGTGATACCTGCTCACTGTGAGGGTTTTAGTGAGCTCAGTGATACCTGCTCACTGTGAGGGATTTACTGACCTCAGTGATACCTGCTCACTGAGAGGGCTTTACTGAGCTCAATGATACCTGCACACTGTGAGAGTTTTACTGAGCTCAGTGATACCTGCTCACTGTGAGGGTTTTACTGATCTCAGTGATGTCTGCTCACTCTGAGGGTTTTACTGAGCTCAGTGATGTCTGCTCACTGTGAGGATTTTACTGAACTCAGTGATACCTGCTCACTGTGAGGGTTTAACTGAGCTCAGTGAAAGCTGCTACTGTGAGGGTTTTACTGAGCTCAGTGAGACCTGCTCACTGTGAGGGTTTTACTGAGCTCAGTGATACCTGCTCAATGTGAGGGTTTTACTGAGCTCAGTGATGTCTGCTCACTGTGAGGGTTTTACTGAGCTCAGTGATACCTGCTCACTGTGAGGGTTTTACTGAGCTCAGTGATGTCTGCTCACTGTGAGGGTTTTACAGAGATCAGTGAAGTCTGCTCACTGTGAGGGTTTTCCTGAGCTCAGTGATACCTGCTCACTGTGAGGGTTTTACTGAGCTCAGTGATACCTGTTCACTGAGAGGGTTTTACTGAACTCAGTGATACCTGCTCACTGTGAGGGTTTTACTGAGCTCAGTGAAGCCTGCTCACTCTGAGGGTTTTACTGAGCTCAGTGATACATGCTCACTGTGAGGGTTTTACTGATCTATGTGATGTCTGCTCACTGTGAGGATATTACTGAGCTCAGTGATGTCTGCTCACTGTGAGGGTTTTACTGAGCTCAGTGATACCTGCTCACTGTGAGGGTTTAACAGAGTTCAATGATGTCTGCTCACTGTGAGGGTTTACTGAGCTCTGTGATACCTACTCACTGTGAGGCTTTTACTGATCTCACTGAAACCTGCTCACTGTGAGAGTTTTACTGAGCTCAGTGATACCTGCTCACTGTGAGGGTTTCACTGAGCTCAGTGATGTCTGCTCACTGTGAGGGTTTTACTGAGCTCAGTGATCTCTGCTCACTGTGAGGGTTTTACTGAGCTCAGTGATGTCTGCTCACTGTGAGGGTTTTACTGAGCTCAGTGACACCTGCTCACTGTGAGGGTTTTACTGAGCTCAGTGATGTCTGCTAACTGTGAGTGTTTTACTGAACTCAGTGATATTTGCTCACTGTTTAGGTTTTACTGAGCACAGTGATGCCTGCTCACTGTGAGGGTTTTACTGAGCTCAGTGATACCTGCTCACTGTGAGGGTTTTAATGATCTCAGTGATGTCTGCTCACTGTGAGGGTTTTACTGAGCTCAGTGATACCTGCTCACTGTGAGGGTTTTAATGAACTCAGTGATGTCTGCTCACTGTGAGGGTTTTACTGAGCTCAGTGATACCTGCTCACTGTGAGGGTTTTACTGAACTCAGTGATGTCTGATCACTGTGAGGGTTTTACTGAGCTCAGTGATACCTGCTCAAAGTGAGGGATTGACTGAGCTCAGTGATACCTGCTCACAGTGAGGGTTTTACTGAGCTCAGTGATACCTGCTCACTGTGAAGGTTTTACTGCGCTCACTCATGTCTGCTCACTGTGAGGGTTTTACTGAACTCAGTGATGTCTGCTCACTGTGAGGGTTTTACTGAACTCAGGGATGCCTGCTCACTGTGAGGGTTTCATTGAGCTCAGTGATACCTGCTCACTGTGAGGGTTTTACTGATCTCAGTGATACCTGCTCACTGTGAGGATTTTACTGAGCTCAGTGAAACCTGCTCACTGTGAGGGTTTCAGTTATCTCAGTGATACCTGCTCACTGTGAGGGTTTTAGTGAGCTCAGTGATGTCTGCTCACTGTGAGGGTTTTACTGACCTCAGTGATACCTGCTCACTGAGAGGGCTTTACTGAGCTCAATGACACCTGCTCACTGTGAGAGTTTTACTGAGCTCAGTGATACCTGCTCACTGTGAGGGTTTTACTGAGCTCAGTGATACCTGCTCACTGTGAGGGTTTAACTGAGCTCAGTGAAAGCTGCTCACTGTGAGGGTTTTACTGAGCTCAGTGATACCTGCTCACTGTGAGGGTTTTACTGAGCTCAGTGATTTCTGCTCACTGTGCGGGTTTTACTGAGCTCAGTGATGTCTGCTCACTGTGAGGGTTTTACTGAGCTCTGTGATACCTGCTCACTGTGAGGGTTTTCCTGAGCTCAGTGATGTCTGCTCACTGAGAGGGTTTTACTGAGTCAGTGACGTCTGCTAACTGTGAGGATTTACCTGAGCTCAGTGATACCTGCTCACTGTGAGGGTTTTACTGAGCTCAGTGATACCTGCTCACTGAGATGGTTTTACTGAGCTCAGTGATGTCTGCTCACTGTGAGAGTTTTACTGAGCTCAGTGTTACCTGCTCACTGTGAGGGTTTTACTGAGCTCAGTGTTACCTGCTCACTGTGAGGGTTTTACTGAGCTCAGTGATACCTGCTCACTGTGAGGGTTTTACTGTGCTCAGTGATACCTGCTCACTGTGAGGGTTTTACTGAGCTCAGTGATACCTGCTCACTGTGAGGGTTTTAATGAACTCAGTGATGTCTGCTCACTTTGAGGGTTTTACTGAGCTCAGTGATACCTGCTCACTGTGAGGGTTTTACTGAGCTCAGTGATACCTGCTCACTGTGGGGGTTTTACTGAACTCAGTGATGTCTGCTCACTGTGAGGGTTTTACTGAGCTCAGTGAAACCTGCTCACTGTGAGAGTTTTACTGAGCTCAGTGATACCTGCTCTCTGTGAGGGTTTTACTGAGCTCAGTGATACCTGCTCACTGTGAGGGTATTACTGAGCTCAGTGATGTCTGCTCACATTGAGGGTTTTACTGAGCTCAGTGATGTCTGCTCACTGTGTGGGTTTTACTGAGCTCACTGATACCTGCTCACTGTGAGGGTTTTACTGAGCTCAGTGACACCTGCTCACTGTGAGGGTTTTACTGAGCTCAGTGATGTCTGCTATCTGTGAGTGTTTTACTGAACTCAGTGATACCTGCTCACTGTGAGGGTTTTAATGATCTCAGTGATGTCTGCTCACTGTGAGGGTTTTACTGAGCTCAGTGATACCTGCTCACTGTGAGGGTTTTAATGAACTCAGTGATGTCTGCTCACTGTGAGGGTTTTACTGAGCTCAGTGATACCTGCTCACTGTGAGGGTTTTACTGAGCTCAGTGATGTCTGCTCACTGTGAGGGTTTTACTGAGCTCAGTGATACCTGCTCTAAGTGAGGGATTGACTGAGCTCAGTGATACCTGCTCACAGTGAGGGTTTTACTGAGCTCAGTGATACCTGCTCACTGTGAAGGTATTACTGCGCTCACTCATGTCTGCTCACTGTGAGGGTTTTACTGAACTCAGTGATGTCTGCTCACTGTGAGGCTTTTACTGAACTCAGGGATGTCTGCTCAATGTGAGGGTTTCATTGAGCTCAGTGATACCTGCTCACTGTGAGGGTTTTACTGATCTCAGTGATGCCTGCTCACTGTGAGGATTTCACTGAGCTCAGTGAAACCTGCTCACTGTGAGGGTTTCAGTGATCTCAGTGATACCTGCTCACTGTGAGGGTTTTACTGATCTCAGTGATACCTGCTCACTCTGAGGGTTTTACTGAGCTCAGTGATGTCTGCTCACTGTGAGGGTTTTACTGAGCTCAATGATACCTGCTCACTGTGAGAGTTTTACTGAGCTCAGTGTTACCTGCTCACTGTGAGGGTTTTAATGAACTCAGTGATGTCTGCTCACTGTGAGGGTTTTACTGAGCTCAGTGATGCCTGCTCACCGTGAGGGTTTTACTGAGCTCAGTGATACCTGCTCACTGTGAGGGTTTAACTGAGCTCAGTGATACCAGCTCTCTGTGAGGGTTTTACTGAGCTCAGTGATACCTGCTCACTGTGAGGGTATTACTGAGCTCAGTGATGTCTGCTCACATTGAGGGTTTTACTGAGCTCAGTGATACCCGCTCACTGTGAGGGTTTTACTGAGCTCAGTGATGTCTGCTCACAGTGAGGGTTTTACTGAGCTCAGTGATGTCTGCTCACTGTGAGGGTTTTACTGAGCTCAGTGATGTCTGCTCACTGTGAGGGTTTTACTGAGATCAGTGTTGTCTGCTCACTGTGTGGATTTTACTGAGCTAAGTGATACCTGCTCACTGTGAGGGTTTTACTGAGATCAGTGTTGTCTGCTCACTGTGAGGGTTTTACTGAGCTAGTGATACATGCTCACTGTAAGGGTTTTACTGAGCTCAGTGATGTCTGCTCACTGTGAGGGTTTTACTGATCTCAGTGATGTCTGCTCACTGTGAGGGTTTTACAGAGATCAGTGAAGTCTGCTCACTGTGAGGGTTTTCCTGAGCTCAGTGATGTCTGCTCACTGTGAGGGTTTTACTGAGCTCAGTGATACCTGCTCACTGTGAGGGTTTTACTGAGCTCAGTGATGTCTGCTCACTGTGAGGGATTTACTGAGCTCAGTGATGTCTGCTCACTGTGAGAGTTTTACTGAGCTCAGTGATACCTGCTCACTGTGAGGGTTTTACTGAGCTCAGTGATGTCTGCTCACTGTGAGGGGTTTACTGAGCTCAGTGATAACTGCTCACTGTGAGGCTTTTACTGAGCTCAGTGATACCAGCTCACTGTGAGGGTTTTACTGAGCTCAGTGATACCTGCTCACTGTGAGGGTTTTACTGAACTCAGTGATGTCTGCTCAATGTGAGGGTTTTACTGAGCTCAGTGATACCTGCTCACTGTGAGGGTTATAATGATCTCAGTGATGTCTGCTCACTGTGAGGGTTTTACTGAGCTCAGTGATACCTGCTCACTGTGAGGGTTTCTTGAGCTCAGTGATACCTGCTCACTCTGAGGGTTTTACAGAGCTCAGTGATACCTGCTCACTGAGAGGGTTTTACTGAGCTCAGTGATGTCTGCTCACTGTGAGGGTTTTGCTGAGCTCAATGATGTCTGCTCACTGTGAGGGATTTACTGAGCTCAGTGATACCTGCTCACTGTGAGGGTTTTACTGAGCTCAGTGATAGCTGCTCACTGTGAGGGTTTTACTGAGCTCAGTGATGTCTGCTAACTGTGAGTGTTTTACTGAACTCAGTGATATTTGCTCACTGTTCAGGTTTTACTGAGCACAGTGATGCCTGCTCACTGTGAGGGTTTTACTGAGCTCAGTGATACCTGCTCACTGTGAGGGTTTTAATGATCTCAGTGATGTCTGCTCACTGTGAGGGTTTTACTGAGCTCAGTGATACCTGCTCACTGTGAGGGTTTTAATGAACTCAGTGATGTCTGCTCACTGTGAGGGTTTTACAGAGATCAGTGATACCTGCTCACTGAGAGGGTTTTACTGAGCACAGTTAAACCTGCTCACTGTGAGGGTTTTACTGAGCTCAGTGATGTCTGCTCACTGTGAGGGTTTTACTGAGCTCAGTGATACCTGCTCAAAGTGAGGGATTGACTGAGCTCAGTGATACCTCCTCACAGTGTGGGTTTTACTGAGCTCAGTGATACCTGCTCACTGTGAAGGTTTTACTGAGCTCACTGATGTCTGCTCACTGTGAGGGTTTTACTGATCTCAGTGATGTCTGCTCACTGTGAGGGTTTTACTGAACTCAGGGATGTCTGCTCAATGTGAGGGTTTCATTGAGCTCAGTGATACCTGCTCACTGTGAGGGTTTTACTGATCTCAGTGATACCTGCTCACTGTGAGGATTTTACTGAGCTCAGTGAAACCTGATCACTGTGAGGGTTTCAGTGATCTCAGTGATACCTGCTCACTGTGAGGGTTTTAGTGAGCTCAGTGATACCTGCTCACTGTGAGGTTTTCACTGACCTCAGTGATACCTGCTCACTGAGAGGGCTTTACTGAGCTCAATGATACCTGCTCACTGTGAGAGTTTTGCTGAGCTCAGTGATACCTGCTCACTGTGAGGGTTTTACTGATCTCAGTGATGTCTGCTCACTCTGAGGGTTTTACTGAGCTCAGTGATGTCTGCTCAGTGTGAGGATTTTACTGAACTCAGTGATACCTGCTCACTGTGAGGGTTTAACTGAGCTCAGTGAAAGCTGCTACTGTGTGGGTTTTACTGAGCTCAGTGATACCTGCTCACTGTGAGGGTTTTACTGAGCTCAGTGATGTCTGCTCACTGAGAGGGTTTAACTGATCTCAGTGATGTCTGCTCACTGTGAGGGTTTTACAGAGCTCAGTGAAGTCTGCTAACTGTGAGGATTTACCTGAGCTCAGTGATACCTGCTCACTGTGAGGGTTTTACTGAGCTCAGTGATACCTGCTCACTGTGAGGGTTTTACTGAGCTCAGTGATACCTGCTCACTGAGTGGGTTTTACTGAGCTCAGTGATGTCTGCTCACTGTGAGAGTTTTACTGAGCTCAGTGATAACTGCTCACTGTGAGGGTTTTACTGAGCACAGTGATACCTGCTCACTGTGAGGGTTTTAATGAACTCAGTGATGTCTGCTCACTGTGAGGGTATAACTGAGCTCAGTGATGTCTGCTCACTGTGAGGGTTTTACTGATCTCAGTGATACCTGCTCACTGTGTGGATTTTACTGAGCTCAGTGATACCTGCTCACTGTGAGGTTTTTACTGTGCTCAGTGATGTCTGCTCACTGTGAGGCTTGTACTGATCTCAGTGATACCTGCTCACTGTGAGGGTTTTACTGAGCTCAGTGATACCTGCTCACTGTGAGTATTTTACTGTGCTCAGTGATGCCTGCTCACTCTGAGGGTTTTACTGAGCTCAGTGATGTCTGCTCACTGTGAGTGTTTTACTGAGTTCAGTGATATTTGCTCACAGTTTAGGTTTTACTGAGCTCACTGATGTCAGCTCACTCTGAGGGTTTTACTGAGCTCAGTGATACCTGCTCACTGTGAGGGTTTTACTGAACTCAGTGATGTCTGCTCACTGTCAGGGTTTTACTGAGCTCAGTGATACCTGCTCACTGTGAGGGTTTTCCTGAGCTCAGAGAGATCTGCTCACTGTGAGGGTTTTACTGAGCTCACTGATACCTGCTCACTGTGAGGGTTTTACTGAGCTCAGTGATACCTGCTCACTGTGAGGGTTTTACTGTGCTCAGTGATACCTGCTCACTGTGAGGCATTTACTGAGCTCACTGTTACCTGCTCACTGTGAGGGTTT
This sequence comes from Isurus oxyrinchus, assembly GCA_026770705.1. Lineage (NCBI taxonomy): Eukaryota > Metazoa > Chordata > Chondrichthyes > Lamniformes > Lamnidae > Isurus > Isurus oxyrinchus. The sequence continues at coordinate 198,055 of JANJGN010000641.1, forward strand.
TACTGAGCTCAGTGATACCTGCTCACTGTGAGGGTTTTACTGAGCTCAGTGATACCTGCTCACTGTGAGGGTTTTACAGAGCTCAGTGATACCTGCTCACTGTGAGGGTTTTACTGTGCTCAGTGATACCTGCTCACTGTGAGGGTTTTACTGAGCTCAGTGATACCTGCTCAATGTGAGGCTTTTACTGAGCTCAGTTATACCTGCTCACTCTGAGGGTTTTACTGAGCTCAGTGATGTCTGCTCACTGTGATTGTTTTACTGATCTCAGTGATACCTGCTCACTGTTTAGGTTTTACTGAGCTCAGTGATGTCTGCTCACTCTGAGGGTTTTACTGAGCTCAGTGATACATGCTCACTGTGACGATTTTACAGAGCTCACTGATGTCTGCTCACTGTGAGGGTTTTACTGATCTCAGTGACCAGCTCACTGTGAGGGTTTTACTGAGCTCAGTGATACCTGCTCACTGTGAGGGTTTAACTGAGCTCAGTGATACCAGCTCAATGTGAGGATTTTACTGAGCTCAGTGACTCCAGCTCAATGTGAGGATTTTACTGAGTTCAGTGATACCTGCTCACTGTGAGGGTTTTACTGATCTCAGTGATACATGCTCACTGTGAGGGTTTCACTGAGCTCAGTGATACATGCTCACTGTAATGGTTTTACTGAGCTCAGTGTTACCTGCTCAAAGTGAGGGTTTTATAGAGCTCAGTGATTCCTGCTCACTGTGAGGGTTTTACTGACCTCACCGATACCTGCTCACTGTGAGGGTTTTACTGAGCTCAGTGATACCTGCTCACTGTGAGGGTTTTACTGTGCTCAGTGATACCTGCCCTCTTTGAGGCTTTTACTGAGTTCACTGATAACTGCTCACTGTGAGGCTTTTACTGAGCTCAGTGATACCTGCTCACTGTGAGGGTTTTACTGAGCTCAGTGATGTCTGCTGACTGTGAGGGTTTTACTGATCTCAGTGATACCTGCTCACTGTGAGGGTTTCACTGAGCTCAGTGTCACCTGCTCACTGCGAGGGTTTTACTGAGCTGAGTGATACCTGCTCACTGTGAGGGTTTTACTGAGCTCACTGATACCTGCTCACTGTGAGGGTTTTACTGAGATCAGTGTTGTCTGCTCACTGTGAGGGTTTTACTGAGCTAGTGATACATGCTCACTGTAAGGGTTTTACTGAGCTCAGTGATGTCTGCTCACTGTGAGGGTTTTACTGATCTCAGTGATGTCTGCTCACTGTGAGGGTTTTACAGAGATCAGTGAAGTCTGCTCACTGTGAGGGTTTTCCTGAGCTCAGTGATGTCTGCTCACTGTGAGGGTTTTACTGAGCTCAGTGATACCTGCTCACTGTGAGGGTTTTACTGAGCTCAGTGATGTCTGCTCACTGTGAGGGATTTACTGAGCTCAGTGATGTCTGCTCACTGTGAGAGTTTTACTGAGCTCAGTGATACCTGCTCACTGTGAGGGTTTTACTGAGCTCAGTGATGTCTGCTCACTGTGAGGGGTTTACTGAGCTCAGTGATAACTGCTCACTGTGAGGCTTTTACTGAGCTCAGTGATACCAGCTCACTGTGAGGGTTTTACTGAGCTCAGTGATACCTGCTCACTGTGAGGGTTTTACTGAACTCAGTGATGTCTGCTCAATGTGAGGGTTTTACTGAGCTCAGTGATACCTGCTCACTGTGAGGGTTATAATGATCTCAGTGATGTCTGCTCACTGTGAGGGTTTTACTGAGCTCAGTGATACCTGCTCACTGTGAGGGTTTCTTGAGCTCAGTGATACCTGCTCACTCTGAGGGTTTTACAGAGCTCAGTGATACCTGCTCACTGAGAGGGTTTTACTGAGCTCAGTGATGTCTGCTCACTGTGAGGGTTTTGCTGAGCTCAATGATGTCTGCTCACTGTGAGGGATTTACTGAGCTCAGTGATACCTGCTCACTGTGAGGGTTTTACTGAGCTCAGTGATAGCTGCTCACTGTGAGGGTTTTACTGAGCTCAGTGATGTCTGCTAACTGTGAGTGTTTTACTGAACTCAGTGATATTTGCTCACTGTTCAGGTTTTACTGAGCACAGTGATGCCTGCTCACTGTGAGGGTTTTACTGAGCTCAGTGATACCTGCTCACTGTGAGGGTTTTAATGATCTCAGTGATGTCTGCTCACTGTGAGGGTTTTACTGAGCTCAGTGATACCTGCTCACTGTGAGGGTTTTAATGAACTCAGTGATGTCTGCTCACTGTGAGGGTTTTACAGAGATCAGTGATACCTGCTCACTGAGAGGGTTTTACTGAGCACAGTTAAACCTGCTCACTGTGAGGGTTTTACTGAGCTCAGTGATGTCTGCTCACTGTGAGGGTTTTACTGAGCTCAGTGATACCTGCTCAAAGTGAGGGATTGACTGAGCTCAGTGATACCTCCTCACAGTGTGGGTTTTACTGAGCTCAGTGATACCTGCTCACTGTGAAGGTTTTACTGAGCTCACTGATGTCTGCTCACTGTGAGGGTTTTACTGATCTCAGTGATGTCTGCTCACTGTGAGGGTTTTACTGAACTCAGGGATGTCTGCTCAATGTGAGGGTTTCATTGAGCTCAGTGATACCTGCTCACTGTGAGGGTTTTACTGATCTCAGTGATACCTGCTCACTGTGAGGATTTTACTGAGCTCAGTGAAACCTGATCACTGTGAGGGTTTCAGTGATCTCAGTGATACCTGCTCACTGTGAGGGTTTTAGTGAGCTCAGTGATACCTGCTCACTGTGAGGTTTTTACTGACCTCAGTGATACCTGCTCACTGAGAGGGCTTTACTGAGCTCAATGATACCTGCTCACTGTGAGAGTTTTGCTGAGCTCAGTGATACCTGCTCACTGTGAGGGTTTTACTGATCTCAGTGATGTCTGCTCACTCTGAGGGTTTTACTGAGCTCAGTGATGTCTGCTCAGTGTGAGGATTTTACTGAACTCAGTGATACCTGCTCACTGTGAGGGTTTAACTGAGCTCAGTGAAAGCTGCTACTGTGTGGGTTTTACTGAGCTCAGTGATACCTGCTCACTGTGAGGGTTTTACTGAGCTCAGTGATGTCTGCTCACTGAGAGGGTTTAACTGATCTCAGTGATGTCTGCTCACTGTGAGGGTTTTACAGAGCTCAGTGAAGTCTGCTAACTGTGAGGATTTACCTGAGCTCAGTGATACCTGCTCACTGTGAGGGTTTTACTGAGCTCAGTGATACCTGCTCACTGTGAGGGTTTTACTGAGCTCAGTGATACCTGCTCACTGAGTGGGTTTTACTGAGCTCAGTGATGTCTGCTCACTGTGAGAGTTTTACTGAGCTCAGTGATAACTGCTCACTGTGAGGGTTTTACTGAGCACAGTGATACCTGCTCACTGTGAGGGTTTTAATGAACTCAGTGATGTCTGCTCACTGTGAGGGTATAACTGAGCTCAGTGATGTCTGCTCACTGTGAGGGTTTTACTGATCTCAGTGATACCTGCTCACTGTGTGGATTTTACTGAGCTCAGTGATACCTGCTCACTGTGAGGTTTTTACTGTGCTCAGTGATGTCTGCTCACTGTGAGGCTTGTACTGATCTCAGTGATACCTGCTCACTGTGAGGGTTTTACTGAGCTCAGTGATACCTGCTCACTGTGAGTATTTTACTGTGCTCAGTGATGCCTGCTCACTCTGAGGGTTTTACTGAGCTCAGTGATGTCTGCTCACTGTGAGTGTTTTACTGAGTTCAGTGATATTTGCTCACAGTTTAGGTTTTACTGAGCTCACTGATGTCAGCTCACTCTGAGGGTTTTACTGAGCTCAGTGATACCTGCTCACTGTGAGGGTTTTACTGAACTCAGTGATGTCTGCTCACTGTCAGGGTTTTACTGAGCTCAGTGATACCTGCTCACTGTGAGGGTTTTCCTGAGCTCAGAGAGATCTGCTCACTGTGAGGGTTTTACTGAGCTCACTGATACCTGCTCACTGTGAGGGTTTTACTGAGCTCAGTGATACCTGCTCACTGTGAGGGTTTTACTGTGCTCAGTGATACCTGCTCACTGTGAGGCATTTACTGAGCTCACTGTTACCTGCTCACTGTGAGGGTTTTACTGAGCTCAGTGATACCTGCTCACTGTGAGGGTTTTACTGAGCTCAGTGATACCTGCTCACTGTGAGGGTTTTACAGAGCTCAGTGATACCTGCTCACTGTGAGGGTTTTACTGTGCTCAGTGATACCTGCTCACTGTGAGGGTTTTACTGAGCTCAGTGATACCTGCTCAATGTGAGGCTTTTACTGAGCTCAGTTATACCTGCTCACTCTGAGGGTTTTACTGAGCTCAGTGATGTCTGCTCACTGTGATTGTTTTACTGATCTCAGTGATACCTGCTCACTGTTTAGGTTTTACTGAGCTCAGTGATGTCTGCTCACTCTGAGGGTTTTACTGAGCTCAGTGATACATGCTCACTGTGACGATTTTACAGAGCTCACTGATGTCTGCTCACTGTGAGGGTTTTACTGATCTCAGTGACCAGCTCACTGTGAGGGTTTTACTGAGCTCAGTGATACCTGCTCACTGTGAGGGTTTAACTGAGCTCAGTGATACCAGCTCAATGTGAGGATTTTACTGAGCTCAGTGACTCCAGCTCAATGTGAGGATTTTACTGAGTTCAGTGATACCTGCTCACTGTGAGGGTTTTACTGATCTCAGTGATACATGCTCACTGTGAGGGTTTCACTGAGCTCAGTGATACATGCTCACTGTAATGGTTTTACTGAGCTCAGTGTTACCTGCTCAAAGTGAGGGTTTTATAGAGCTCAGTGATTCCTGCTCACTGTGAGGGTTTTACTGACCTCACCGATACCTGCTCACTGTGAGGGTTTTACTGAGCTCAGTGATACCTGCTCACTGTGAGGGTTTTACTGTGCTCAGTGATACCTGCCCTCTTTGAGGCTTTTACTGAGTTCACTGATAACTGCTCACTGTGAGGCTTTTACTGAGCTCAGTGATACCTGCTCACTGTGAGGGTTTTACTGAGCTCAGTGATGTCTGCTGACTGTGAGGGTTTTACTGATCTCAGTGATACCTGCTCACTGTGAGGGTTTCACTGAGCTCAGTGTCACCTGCTCACTGCGAGGGTTTTACTGAGCTGAGTGATACCTGCTCACTGTGAGGGTTTTACTGAGCTCACTGATACCTGCTCACTGTGAGGGTTTTACTGTGCTCAGTGATACCTGCTCACTGTGAGGATTTTACTGAGCTCAGTGATACCTGCTCACTGTGAGGGTTTCAGTGATCTCAGTGATACCTGCTCACTGTGAGGGTTTTACTGAGCTCAGTGATACCTGCTCACTGAGAGGGCTTTACTGAGCTCTGTGAAACCTGCTCACTGTGAGAGTTTTACTGAGCTCAGTGATACCTGCTCACAGTGAAGATTTGACTGATCTCAGTGACGTCTGCTCACTGTGAGGGTTTTACTGAGCTCAGTGATGTCTGCTCACTGTGAGGGTTTTACTGAGATCAGTGTTGTCTGCTCACTGTGAGGGTTTTACTGAGCTCAGTGATACATGCTCACTGTAAGGGTTTTACTGAGCTCAGTGATACCTGCTCACTGTGAGGGTTTTACTGAGCTCAGTGATACCTGCTCACTGTGAGGGTTTTACTGAACTCAGGGATGTCTGCTCACTGTGAGGGTTTTAGTGAGCTCAGTGATACCTGCTCACTGAGAGGGCTTTACTGAGCTCTGTGAAACCTGCTCACTGTGAGAGTTTTACTGAGCTCAGTGATACCTGCTCACAGTGAAGGTTTGACTGATCTCAGTGATGTCTGCTCACTGTGAGGGTTTTACTGAGCTCAGTGAAAGCTGCTCACTGTGAGGGTTTTACTGAGCTCAGTGATACCTGCTCACTGTGAGGGTTTTACTGAGCTCAGTGATGTCTGCTCACTGTGAGGGTTTTACAGAGATCAGTGAAGTCTGCTCACTGTGAGGGTTTTCCTGAGCTCAGTGATGTCTGCTCACTGTGAGGGTTTTACTGAGCTCAGTGATAACTGCTCACTGTGAGGCTTTTACTGAGCTCAGTGATACCAGCTCACTGTGAGGGTTTTACTGAGCTTTGATACCTGCTCACTGTGAGGGTTTTACTGAACTCAGTGATGTCTGCTCAATGTGAGGGTTTTACTGAGCTCAGTGATACCTGCTCACTGAGAGGGTTTTACTGAGCTCAGTGATACCTGCTCACTGTGAGGGTTATAATGATCTCAGTGATGTCTGCTCACTGTGAGGGTTTTACTGAGCTCAGTGATGTCTATTCACTGTGTGGGTTTTACTGAGCTCAGTGATACCTGCTCACTGTGAGGGTTTCATGAGCTCAGTGATACCTGCTCACTCTGAGGGTTTTACAGAGCTCAGTGATACCTGCTCACTGAGAGGGTTTTACTGAGCTCAGTGATGTCTGCTCACTGTGTGGGTTTTACTGAGCTCAATGATGTCTGCTCACTGTGAGGGATTTACTGAGCTCAGTGATACCTGCTCACTGTGAGGGTTTTACTGAGCTCAGTGATAGCTGCTCACTGTGAGGGTTTTACTGAGCTCAGTGATGTCTGCTAACTGTGAGTGTTTTACTGAACTCAGTGATATTTGCTCACTGTTTAGGTTTTACTGAGCACAGTGATGCCTGCTCACTGTGAGGGTTTTACGGAGCTCAGTGATACCTGCTCACTGTGAGGGTTTTAATGATCTCAGTGATGACTGCTCACTGTGAGGGTTTTACTGAGCTCAGTGATACCTGCTCACTGTGAGGGTTTTAATGAACTCAGTGATGTCTGCTCACTGTGAGGTTTTTACAGAGATCAGTGATACCTGCTCACTGAGAGGGTTTTACTGAGCTCAGTTAAACCTGCTCTCTGTGAGGGTTTTACTGAGCTCAGTGATGTCTGCTCACTGTGAGGGTTTTACTGAGCTCAGTGATACCTGCTCAAAGTGAGGGATTGACTGAGCTCAGTGATACCTGCTCACAGGGAGGGTTTTACTGAGCTCAGTGATACCTGCTCACTGTGAAGGTTTTACTGAGCTCACTGATGTCTGCTCACTGTGAGGGTTTTACTGATCTCAGTGATGTCTGCTCACTGTGAGGGTTTTACTGAACTCAGGGATGTCTGCTCAATGTGAGGGTTTCATTGAGCTCAGTGATACCTGCTCACTGTGAGGGTTTTACTGATCTCAGTGATGCCTGCTCACTGTGAGGATTTTACTGAGCTCAGTGAAACCTGCTCACTGTGAGGGTTTCAGTGATCTCAGTGATACCTGCTCACTGTGAGGGTTTTAGTGAGCTCAGTGATACCTGCTCACTGTGAGGTTTTTACTGACCTCAGTGATACCTGCTCACTGAGAGAGCTTTACTGAGCTCAGTGATACCTGCTCACTGTGAGAGTTTTACTGAGCTCAGTGATCTCTGCTCACTGTGAGGGTTTTACTGAGCGCAGTGATGTCTGCTCACTGTGAGGATTTTACTGAACTCAGTGATACCTGCTCACTGTGAGGGTTTAACTGAGCTCAGTGAAAGCTGCTACTGTGAGGATTTACCTGAGCTCAGTGATACCTGCTCACTGTGTGGGTTTTACTGAGCTCAGTGATACCTGCTCACTGAGAGGGTTTTACTGAGCTCAGTGATGTCTGCTCACTGTGAGAGTTTTAGTGAGCTCAGTGGTACCTGCTCACTGTGAGGGTTTTACTGAGCTCAGTGATACCTGCTCACTGTGAGGGTTTTACTGAGCTCAGTGATGTCTGCTCACTGTGAGGGTTTTACTGAGCTCAGTGATGTCTGCTCACTGTGAGGGTTTTACAGAGCTCAGTGATGTCTGCTCACTGTGAGGGTTTTACTGAGCTCAGTGATACCTGCTCACTGTGTGGATTTTACTGAGCTAAGTGATACCTGCTCACTGTGAGGGTTTTACTGAGCTCAGTGATACCTGCTCACTGTGAGGGTTTTACTGATCTCAGTGATACCTGCTCACTGTGAGGGTTTTACTGAGCTCAGTGATACCTGCTCACTGTGAGGGTTTTACTGACTTCAGTGATGTCTGCTCACTGTGAGGGTTTTACTGAGCTCAGTGATGTCTGCTCACTGTAAGTGTTTTACTGAGCTCAGTGATGTCTGCTCACTGTGAGGATTTTACTGAGATCAGTGATACCTGCTCACTGTGAGGGTTTTACTGATCTCAGTGATGTCTGCGCACTGAGAGGATTTTACTGAGCTCAGTGTTACCTGCTCACTGTGAGGGTTTTACTGAGCTCAGTGATGTCTGCTCACTGTGAGTGTTTTACTGAGTTCAGTGATATTTGCTCACAGTTTAGGTTTTACTGAGCTCACTGATGTCAGCTCACTCTGAGGGTTTTACTGAGCTCAGTGATGTCTGCTCACTGTGAGGGTTTTACTGAGCTCAGTGATACCTGCTCACTGTGAGGGTTTTACTGAGCTCAGTGATATCTGCTCACTGTGAGGGTTTTACTGAGCTCACTGATACCTGCTCACTGTGAGGCTTTTACTGAGCTCAGTTATACCTGCTCACTCTGAGGGTTTTACTGAGCTCAGTGATGTCTGCTCACTGTGAGGGTTTTACTGATCTCAGTGATACCTGCTCACTGTTTAGGTTTTACTGAGCTCAGTGATGTCTGCTCACTCTGAGGGTTTTACTGAGCTCAGTGATACATGCTCACTGTGAGGATTTTACTGAGCTCACTGATGTCTGCTCACTGTGAGGGTTTTACTGATCTCAGTGACCAGCTCACTGTGAGGGTTTTACTGAGCTCAGTGATACCTGCTCACTGTGAGGGTTTAACTGAGCTCAGTGATACCAGCTCAATGTGAGGATTTTACTGAGCTCAGTGACTCCAGCTCAATGTGAGGATTTTACTGAGTTCAGTGATACCTGCTCACTGTGAGGGTTTTACTGAGCTCAGTGATAACTGCACACTGTGAGAGTTTTACTGAGCTCAGTGATGTCTGCTCACTGTGAGGGTTTTACTGATCTCAGTGATACATGCTCACTGTGAGGGTTTCACTGAGCTCAGTGATACATGCTCACTGTAATGGTTTTACTGAGCTCAGTGTTACCTGCTCACAGTGAGGGTTTTACAGAGCTCAGTGATTCCTGCTCACTGTGAGGGTTTTACTGACCTCACCGATACCTGCTCACTGTGAGGTTTTTACTGAGCTCAGTGATACCTGCTCACTGTGAGGGTTTTACTGTGCTCAGTGATACCTGCCCTCTTTGAGGCTTTTACTGAGTTCACTGATAACTGCTCACTGTGAGGCTTTTACTGAGCTCAGTGATACCTGCTCACTGTGAGGGTTTTACTGAGCTCAGTGATGTCTGCTGACTGTGAGGGTTTTACTGATCTCAGTGATACCTGCTCACTGTGAGGGTTTTACTGAGCTGAGTGATTCCTGCTCACTGTGAGGGTTTTGCTGAGCTCACTGATACCTGCTCACTGTGAGGGTTTTACTGTGCTCAGTGATACCTGCTCACTGTGAGGATTTTACTGAGCTCAGTGATACCTGCTCACTGTGAGGGTTTCAGTGATCTCAGTGATACCTGCTCACTGTGAGGGTTTTACTGAGCTCAGTGATACCTGCTCACTGAGAGGGCTTTACTGAGCTCTGTGAAACCTGCTCACTGTGAGGGTTTTACTGAGCTCAGTGATACCTGCTCACAGTGAAGGTTTGACTGATCTCAGTGATGTCTGCTCACTGTGAGGGTTTTACTGAGCTCAGTGATGTCTGCTCACTGTGAGGGTTTTACTGAGCTCAGTGATACCTGCTCACTGTGAGGGTTTTACTGAGCTCAGTGATGTCTGCTCACTGTGAGGGTTTTACTGAGCTCAGTGATACCTGCTCACTGTGAGGGTTTTACTGAGCTCAGTGATGTCTGCTCACTGTGAGGGTTTTACTGAGCTCAGTGATACCTGCTCACTCTGAGGGTTTTACTGAGCTCAGTGATGTCTGCTCACTGTGAGGGTTTTACAGAGATCAGTGAAGTCTGCTCACTGTGAGGGTTTTCCTGAGCTCAGTGATGTCTGCTCACTGTGAGAGTTTTACTGAGCTCAGTGATACCTGCTCACTGTGAGGGTTTTACTGAGCTCAGTGATGTCTGCTCACTGTGAGGCTTTTACTGAGCTCAGTGATACCTGCTCACTGTGAGGGTTTTACTGAACTCAGTGATGTCTGCTCAATGTGAGGGTTTTACTGAGCTCAGTGATACCTGCTCACTGTGAGGGTTATAATGATCTCAGTGATGTCTGCTCACTGTGTGGGTTTTACTGAGCTCAGTGATGTCTGCTCACTGTGTGGGTTTTACTGAGCTCAGTGATACCTGCTCACTGTGAGGTTTTAACTGATCTCAGTGATGTCTGCTCACTGTGAGGGTTTTACTGAACTCAGGGAAGTCTGCTCACTGTGAGGGTTTCATGAGCTCAGTGATACCTGCTCACTCTGAGGGTTTTACAGAGCTCAGTGATACCTGCTCACTGAGTGGGTTTTACTGAGCTCAGTGATGTCTGCTCACTGTGAGGGTTTTACTGAGCTCAATGATGTCTGCTCACTGTGAGGGATTTACTGAGCTCAGTGATACCTGCTCACTGTGAGGGTTTTACTGAGCTCAGTGATAGCTGCTCACTGTGAGGGTTTTACTGAGCTCAGTGATGTCTGCTAACTGTGAGTGTTTTACTGAACTCAGTGATATTTGCTCACTGTTTAGGTTTTACTGAGCACAGTGATGCCTGCTCACTGTGAGGGTTTTACTGAGCTCAGTGATACCTGCTCACTGTGAGGGTTTTAATGATCTCAGTGATGTCTGCTCACTGTGAGGGTTTTACTGATCTCAGTGATACCTGCTCACTGTGAGGGTTTTAATGAACTCAGTGATGTCTGCTCACTGTGAGGGTTTTACAGAGATCAGTGATACCTGCTCACTGAGAGGGTTTTACTGAGCTCAGTTAAACCTGCTCTCTGTGAGGGTTTTACTGAGCTCAGTGATACCTGCTCACTGTGAGGGTTTTACTGAGCTCAGTGATGTCTGCTCACTGTGAGGGTTTTACTGAGCTCAGTGATACCTGCTCAAAGTGAGGGATTGACTGAGCTCAGTGATACCTGCTCACAGTGAGGGTTTTACTGAGCTCAGTGATACCTGCTCACTGTGAGGGTTTTACTGAGCTCACTGATGTCTGCTCACTGTGAGGTTTTACTGATCTCAGTGATGTCTGCTCACTGTGAGGGTTTTACTGAACTCAGGGATGTCTGCTCAATGTGAGGGTTTCATTGAGCTCAGTGATACCTGCTCACTGTGAGGGTTTTACTGATCTCAGTGATACCTGCTCACTGTGAGGATTTTACTGCGCTCAGTGAAACCTGCTCACTGTGAGGGTTTCAGTGATCTCAGTGATACCTGCTCATTGTGAGGATTTTACTGAGCTCAGTGAAACCTGCTCACTGTGAGGGTTTCAGTGATCTCAGTGATACCTGCTCACTGTGAGGGTATTAGTGAGCTCAGTGATACCTGCTCACTGTGAGGTTTTTACTGACCTCAGTGATACCTGCTCACTGAGAGGGCTTTACTGAGCTCAATGATACCTGCTCACTGTGAGAGTTTTACTGAGCTCAGTGATACCTGCTCACTGTGAGGGTTTTACTGATCTCAGTGATGTCTGCTCACTCTGAGGGTTTTACTGAGCTCAATGATGTCTGCTCACTGTGAGGATTTTACTGATCTCAGTGATGTCTGATCACTGAGAGGCTTTTACTGAGCTCAGTGATGTCTGCTCACTGTGAGGGTTTTACAGAGCTCAGTGAAGTCTGCTAACTGTGAGGATTTACCTGAGCTCAGTGATACCTGCTCACTGTGAGGGTTTTACTGAGCTCAGTGATACCTGCTCACTGAGAGGGTTTTACTGAGCTCAGTGATGTCTGCTCACTGTGAAAGTTTTACTGAGCTCACTGATACCTGCTCACTGTGAGGGTTTTACTGAGCTCAGTGATACCTGCTCACTGTGAGGGCTTTACTGAGCTCAGTGATACCTGCTCACTGTGAGGGTTTTACTGAGCTCAGTGATACCTGCTCACTGTGAGGGCTTTACTGAGCTCAGTGATACCTGCTCACTGAGAGGGTTTTACTGAGCTCAGTGATACCTGCTCACTGTGAGGGTTTTAATGAGCTCAGAGATGTCTGCTCACAGTGAGGGTTTTACTGAGCTCAGTGATGTCTGCTCACTGTGAGGGTTTTACTGAGCTCAGAGATGTCTGCTCACTGTGAGGGTTTTACTGAGCTCAGTGATACCTGCTCACTGTGTGGATTTTACTGAGCTAAGTGATACCTGCTCACTGTGAGGGTTTTACTGAGCTCAGTGAAAGCTGCTCACTGTGAGGGTTTTACTGAGCTCAGTGATGTCTGCTCACTGTGAGGGTTTTACTGAGCTCAGTGATACCTGCTCACTGTGAGGCTTGTACTAATCTCAGTGATACCTGCTCAATGTGAGGGTTTTACTGACTTCAGTGATGTCTGCTCACTGTGAGGGTTTTACTGAGCTCAGTGATGTCAGCTCACTGTAAGTGTTTTACTGAGTTCAGTGATATTTGCTCACTGTTTAGGTGTTACTGATCTCAGTGATCACAGCTCACTGTGAGCGTTTTACAGAGCTCAGTGAAACCAGCTCAATGTGAGGATTTTACTGAGCTCAGTGATACCAGCTCAATGAGAGGATTTTACTGAGCTCAGTGATACCTGCACACTGTGAGGGTTTTACTGAGCTCAGTGATACCTGCTCACTGTGAGGGTTTTACTGAGCTCAGTGATACCTGCTCACAGTGATGGTTTTACTGTGCTCAGTGATAGCTGCTCACTTTGAGGCTTTTACTGAGCTCACTGATACCTGCTCACTGCGAGGGTTTTACTGTGCTCAGTGATACCTGCTCACAGTGATGGTTTTACTGAGCTCAGTGATACCTGCTCACTGTGAGGGTTTTACTGAGCTCACTGATACCTGCTCACTGTGAGGGTTTTACTGAGCTCACTGATACCTGCTCACTGTGAGGGTTTCAGTAAGCTCAGTGATGTCTGCTCACTGTGAGGGTTTTACTGACCTCAGTGATACCTGCTCACTGTGAGGGTTTTACTGAGCTCAGTGATACCTGCTCACTGTGAGGGTTTTACTGAGCTCAGTGATACCTGCTCACTGTGAGGGTTTTACTGAGCTCAGTGATACCTGCTCACTGTGAGGCTTTTACTGAGCTCAGTGATACCTGCTCACTGTGAGGGTTTTCCTGAGCTCAGTGATGTCTGTTCACTGTGTGGGTTTTACTTAACTCAGTGATGTCTGTTCACTGTGACAGTTTTACTGAGCTCAGTGATGTCTGCTCACTGTGAGGGAGGTACTGAGCTCAGTGATACCTGTTCAAAGTGAGAGTTTAACTGAGCTCAGTGATACCTGCTCACTGTGAGGGAGGTACTGAGCTCAGTGATACCTGCTCACTGTGAGGGTGGTACTGATCTCAGTGATACCTGCTCACTGTGTGGGTTTTACTGAGCTCAGTGATACCTGCTCACTGTGAGGGTTTTACTGAGCTCAGTGATACCTGCTCACTGTGAGGGTTTTACTGAGCTCAGTGATGTCTGCTCACTGTGAGGGTTTTACTGAGCTCAGTGATACCTGCTCACTGTGAGGGTTTTACTGAGCTCAGTGATGTCTGCTCACTGTGAGGGTGGTACTGATCTCAGTGACACCTGCTCACTGTGAGGATTTTACTAAGCTCAATGATACCTGCTCACTGTGTGGGTTTCACTGAGCTCAGTGATATTTGTTCACTGTGAGGGTTTAACTGAGCTCAGTGATACCTGCTCATGGTGAGGGTTTTACTGAGGGCAGTGATTTCTGCTCACTGTTAGGGTTTTACTGAACTCAGTGATACCTGCTCACTGTGAGGGTTTTACTGAGCTCAGTGATACCTGCTCACTGTGAAGGTTTTACTGAGCTCAGTGATGTATGATCACTGTGAGGGTTTTACTGAGTTCAGTGATATTTGCTCACAGTTAAGGTTTTACTGAGCTCAGTGATGTCAGCTCGCTCTGAGGGTTTTACTGAGCTCAGTGATGTCTCCTCACTGTGAGGGTTTTACTGAGCTCAGTGATACCTGCTCACTGTGAGGGTTTTACTGAGCTCAGTGATACCTGCTCACTGTGAGTGTTTTACTGAGCTCAGTGATACCTGCTCACTGTGAGGGTTTTACTGACCTCAGTGATACCTGCTCACTGTGAGGCCTTTACTGTGCTCAGTGATACCTGCTCACTGTAAGGGTTTTACTGTGCTCAGTGATGTCTGCTCACTCTGAGGGTTTTACTGAGCTCAGTGATACCTGCTCACTGTAACGGTGTTACTGTGCTCAGTGATGTCTGCTCACTCTGAGGGTTTTACTGAACTCAGTGATGTCTGCTCACTTTGTGGGTTTTACTGAGCTCAGTGATACCTGCTCACTGTAAGGGTATTACTGTGCTCAGTGATGTCTGCTCACTCTGAGGGTTTTACTGAGCTAACTGATACCTGCTCACTGTGAGGGTTTTACAGAGCTCAGTGATACCTGCTCACTGTGAGGGTTTTACTGAGCTCAGTGATACCTGCTCACTGTTAGGGTTTTACTGAGCTCAGTGATACCTGCTCACTGTGAGGGTTTTACTGAGCTCAGTGATACCTGCTCACTGTGTGGGTTTTACTGAGCTCAGTGATGTCTGTTCACTGTGAGAGTTTTACTGAGCTCAGTGATACCTGCTCAAAGTGAGGGTTTTACTGAGCTCAGTGATACCTGCTCACTGTGAGGGTTGTACTGATCTCAGTGATACCTGCTCACTGTGAGGGTTTTACTGAGCTCAGTGATACCTGCTCACTGTGAGGGAATTACTGAGCTCAGTGAAACCTGCTCACTGTGAGGGTTTTCATGAGCTCAGTGATGTCTGCTCACTGTGAGGGTTTTACTGAGCTCAGTGATACCTGCTCACTGTGAGGGAATTACTGAGCTCAGTGAAACCTGCTCACTGTGAGAGGTTCACTGAGCTCTGTGATGTCTGCTCACTGTGAGGGTTTTACTGAGCTCAGTGATGTCTGCTCACTGTGAGGGTTTTACTGAGCTCAGTGACACCTGCTCACTGTGAGGGTTTTACTGAGCTCAATGATACCTGCTCACTGTGAGAGTTTTACTGAGCTCAATGATACCTGCTCACTGTGTGGGTTTCACTGAGCTCAGTGATATTTGTTCACTGTGAGGGTTTTACTGAGCTCAGTGATACCTGCTCACTGGGAGGGTTTCACTGAGGTCAGTGATGTCTGCTCACTGTGAGGGTTTTACTGAACTCAGTGATACCTGCTCACTGTGAGGGTTTTACTGAGCTCAGTGAAAGCTGCTCACTGTGAATGTTTTACTGAGCTCAGTGATACCTGCTCACTGTGAAGGTTTTACTGAGCTCAGTGATGTATGATCACTGTGAGTGTTTTACTGAGCTCAGTGATGTCTGCTCACTGTGAGGTTTTTACTGCGATCAGGGATGCCTGTTCACTGTGAGGTTTTTACAGAACTCAGTGATGTCTGCTCTCTGTGAGGGTTTTACTGAGCTCAGTAATACCTGCTCACTTTGAGGATTTTACTGAGCTCAGTGATGTCTGCCTACTGTGAGTGTTTTACTGAGCTCAGTGATACCTGCTCACTGTGAGGGTTGTACTGATCTCAGTGATACCTGCTCATTGTGAGGGTTATACTGAGCTCCGTGATGTCTGCTCACTGTGAGGGTTTAACTGAGCTCAGTGATTTCTGCTCACTGAGAGCGTTTTACTTAGCTCAATGATACGAGCTCACTGTGAAGGTGTTACTGAGCTCAGTGATACCTGCTCACTGTGAGGGTTTTACTGAGCTCAGTGATACCTGCTCACCGTGAGGGTGAGACTGAGCTCAGTGATACCTGCTCACTGTGAGGGTTTAACTGAGCTCAGTGAATACTGCTCACTGTGAGGGTTTTACTGAGCTCAGTGATACCTGCTCACTGTGAGGGTTATACTGAGCTCAGTGATACCTGCTCACTGTGAGGGTTTAACTGAGCTCAGTGAAAACTGCTCACTGTGAGGGTTTTACTGAGCTCAGTGATTTCTGCTCACTGTGAGGGTTTTACTGAGCTCACTGATACCTGCTCACGGTGAGGGTTTTACTGAGCTCAGTGATACCTGCTCACTGTGAGGCATTTACTGAGCTCACTGATACCTGCTCAATGGGAGAGTTTTACTGAGCTCAGTGATACCTGCTCACTGTGAGGGTTTTACTGAGCTCAGTTGTACCTGGTCACTGTGAGGGTTTTTCTGAGCTCAGTGATGTCTGCTCACTGTGAGGGTTTTACTGAGTTCAGTGATACCTGCTCCTTGTGAGTGTTTTACTGAGCTCAGTGTCACCTGCTCACTGCGAGGCTTTTACTGAGCTGAGTGATACCTGCTCACTGTGAGGGTTTAACTGAGATCAGTGATGTCTGCTCACTGTGAGGGTTTTACTGAGCTCAGTGATACCTTCTCACTGTGAGTATTTTACGGTGCTCAGTGATACCTGCTCACTGTGAGTGTTTTACTGAGCTCAGTGTCACCTGCTCACTGCGAGGCTTTTACTGAGCTGAGTGATACCTGCTCACTGTGAGGGTTTTACTGAGCTAAGTGATACCTGCTCACTTTGAGGGTTTTACTGAGCTCAGTGATACCTGCTCACTGTGAGGGTTTTACTGAGCTCAGTGATACCTGCTCACTGTGAGGGTTCTACTTAGCTCAGTGATACCTGCTCACTTAGAGGGTTTTACTGAGCTCAGTGATCACTGCTCACTGTGAGGGTTTTACTGAGCAAAGTGATACCTGCTCACTGTGAGGGTTTTACTGAGGTCAGTGATATCTGCTCACTGTGAGGGTTTTACTGAGCTCATTGATACCTGCTCACTGTGAGTGTTTTACTGAGCTCAGTGATAACTGCTCACTGTGAGGGATTTACTGAGCTCAGTGATACCTGATCACTGTGAGGGTTTTACTGAGGTCAGTGATATCTGCTCACTGTGAGGGTTTTACTGAGCTCACTGATACCTGCTCACTGTGAGGGTTTTACTGAGCTCAGTGATACCTGCTCACTGTTAGTGTTTTACTGATCTCAGTGATGTCTGCTCACTGTGAGGGTTTTACTGAGCTCACTGATACCTGCTCACTGTGAGGGTTTTACTGAGCTCAGTGATACCTGCTCACTGTTAGTGTTTTACTGATCTCAGTGATACCTGCTCACTGTGAGTGTTTTACTGAGTTCAGTGAAACCTGCTCACTGTGAGGATTTTACTAAGCTCAATGATACCTGCTCACTGTGAGGGTTTAACTGAGCTCAGTGATACCTGCTCATGGTGAGGGTTTTCTGAGGGCAGTGATTTCTGCTCACTGTGAGGGTTTTACTGAGCTCAGTGATACCTGCTCACTGTTAGGGTTTTACTGAACTCAGTGATACCTGCTCACTGTGAGGGTTTTACTGAGCTCAGTGATACCTGCTCACTGTGAAGGTTTTACTGAGCTCAGTGATGTATGATCACTGTGAGGGTTTTACTGAGCTCAGTGATGTCTGCTCACTGTGAGGGATTTACTGAGATCAGTGATGTCTGCGCACTGTGAGGATTTTACTGAGCTCAGTGATACCTTCTCACTGTGAGTATTTTACTGTGCTCTGTGATGCCAGCTCACTGTGAGTGTTTTACTGAGTTCAGTGATATTTGCTCACAGTTAAGGTTTTACTGAGCTCAGTGATGTCAGCTCGCTCTGAGGGTTTTACTGAGCTCAGTGATGTCTCCTCACTGTGAGGGTTTTACTGAGCTCAGTGATACCTGCTCACTGTGAGGGTTTTACTGAGCTCAGTGATACCTGCTCACTGTGAGTGTTTTACTGAGCTCAGTGATACCTGCTCACTGTGAGGGTTTTACTGACCTCAGTGATACCTGCTCACTGTGAGGCCTTTACTGTGCTCAGTGATACCTGCTCACTGTAAGGGTTTTACTGTGCTCAGTGATGTCTGCTCACTCTGAGGGTTTTACTGAGCTCAGTGATACCTGCTCACTGTAACGGTGTTACTGTGCTCAGTGATGTCTGCTCACTCTGAGGGTTTTACTGAACTCAGTGATGTCTGCTCACTTTGTGGGTTTTACTGAGCTCAGTGATACCTGCTCACTGTAAGGGTATTACTGTGCTCAGTGATGTCTGCTCACTCTGAGGGTTTTACTGAGCTAACTGATACCTGCTCACTGTGAGGGTTTTACAGAGCTCAGTGATACCTGCTCACTGTGAGGGTTTTACAGAGCTCAGTGATACCTGCTCACTGTTAGGGTTTTACTGAGCTCAGTGATACCTGCTCACTGTGAGGGTTTTACTGAGCTCAGTGATACCTGCTCACTGTGTGGGTTTTACTGAGCTCAGTGATGTCTGTTCACTGTGAGAGTTTTACTGAGCTCAGTGATACCTGCTCAAAGTGAGGGTTTTACTGAGCTCAGTGATACCTGCTCACTGTGAGGGTTTTACTGAGCTCAGTGATGTCTGCTCACTGTGAGGGTTTTACTGAACTCAGTGATACCTGCTCACTGTGAGGGTTTTACTGAGCTCAGTGATACCTGCTCACTGTGAGGGAATTACTGAGCTCAGTGAAACCTGCTCACTGTGAGGGTTTTCATGAGCTCAGTGATGTCTGCTCACTGTGAGGGTTTTACTGAGCTCAGTGATACCTGCTCACTGTGAGGGAATTACTGAGCTCAGTGAAACCTGCTCACTGTGAGAGGTTCACTGAGCTCTGTGATGTCTGCTCACTGTGAGGGTTTTACTGAGCTCAGTGATGTCTGCTCACTGTGAGGGTTTTACTGAGCTCAGTGACACCTGCTCACTGTGAGGGTTTTACTGAGCTCAATGATACCTGCTCACTGTGGGAGTTTTACTGAGCTCAATGATACCTGCTCACTGTGTGGGTTTCACTGAGCTCAGTGATATTTGTTCACTGTGAGGGTTTTACTGAGCTCAGTGATACCTGCTCACTGGGAGGGTTTCACTGAGGTCAGTGATGTCTGCTCACTGTGAGGGTTTTACTGAACTCAGTGATACCTGCTCACTGTGAGGGTTTTACTGAGCTCAGTGAAAGCTGCTCACTGTGAGTGTTTTACTGAGCTCAGTGATACCTGCTCACTGTGAAGGTTTTACTGAGCTCAGTGATGTATGATCACTTTGAGTGTTTTACTGAGCTCAGTGATGTCTGCTCACTGTGAGGTTTTTACTGCGATCAGGGATGCCTGCTCACTGTGAGGTTTTTACAGAACTCAGTGATGTCTGCTCTCTGTGAGGGTTTTACTGAGCTCAGTAATACCTGCTCACTTTGAGGATTTTACTGAGCTCAGTGATGTCTGCCTGCTGTGAGTGTTTTACTGAGCTCAGTGATACCTGCTCACTGTGAGGGTTATACTGATCTCAGTGATACCTGCTCATTGTGAGGGTTATACTGAGCTCCGTGATGTCTGCTCACTGTGAGGGTTTAACTGAGCTCAGTGATTTCTGCTCACTGAGAGCGTTTTACTTAGCTCAATGATACGAGCTCACTGTGAAGGTGTTACTGAGCTCAGTG
The DNA here is from genome assembly GCA_026770705.1 of Isurus oxyrinchus. Lineage (NCBI taxonomy): Eukaryota > Metazoa > Chordata > Chondrichthyes > Lamniformes > Lamnidae > Isurus > Isurus oxyrinchus. The sequence goes on from JANJGN010000641.1 coordinate 217,737, forward strand.
ATACCTGCTCACTGTGAGGGTTTTACTGAGCTCAGTGATACCTGCTCACCGTGAGGGTTATACTGAGCTCAGTGATACCTGCTCACTGTGAGGGTTTAACTGAGCTCAGTGAAAACTGCTCACTGTGAGGGTTTTACTGAGCTCAGTGATACCTGCTCACTGTGAGGGTTTTACTGAGCTCAGTGATACCTGCTCACTGTGAGGGTTATACTGAGCTCAGTGATACCTGCTCACTGTGAGGGTTTAACTGAGCTCAGTGAAAACTGCTCACTGTGAGGGTTTTACTGAGCTCAGTGATTTCTGCTCACTGTGAGGGTTTTACTGAGCTCACTGATACCTGCTCACGGTGAGGGTTTTACTGAGCTCAGTGATACCTGCTCACTGTGAGGCATTTACTGAGCTCACTGATACCTGCTCAATGGGAGAGTTTTACTGAGCTCAGTGATACCTGCTCACTGTGAGGGTTTTACTGAGCTCAGTTGTACCTGGTCACTGTGAGGGTTTTTCTGAGCTCAGTGATGTCTGCTCACTGTGAGGGTTTTACTGAGTTCAGTGATACCTGCTCCTTGTGAGTGTTTTACTGAGCTCAGTGTCACCTGCTCACTGCGAGGCTTTTACTGAGCTGAGTGATACCTGCTCACTGTGAGGGTTTAACTGAGATCAGTGATGTCTGCTCACTGTGAGGGTTTTACTGAGCTCAGTGATACCTTCTCACTGTGAGTATTTTACGGTGCTCAGTGATACCTGCTCACTGTGAGTGTTTTACTGAGCTCAGTGTCACCTGCTCACTGCGAGGCTTTTACTGAGCTGAGTGATACCTGCTCACTGTGAGGGTTTTACTGAGCTAAGTGATACCTGCTCACTTTGAGGGTTTTACTGAGCTCAGTGATACCTGCTCACTGTGAGGGTTTTACTGAGCTCAGTGATACCTGCTCACTGTGAGGGTTCTACTTAGCTCAGTGATACCTGCTCACTTAGAGGGTTTTACTGAGCTCAGTGATCACTGCTCACTGTGAGGGTATTACTGAGCAAAGTGATACCTGCTCACTGTGAGGGTTTTACTGAGGTCAGTGATATCTGCTCACTGTGAGTGTTTTACTGAGGTCAGTGATACCTGCTCACTGTGAGGGTTTTACTGAGCTCAGTGATACCTGCTCACTGTGAGGGTTTTACTGAGCTCATTGATACCTGCTCACTGTGAGTGTTTTACTGAGCTCAGTGATAACTGCTCACTGTGAGGGATTTACTGAGCTCAGTGATACCTGATCACTGTGAGGGTTTTACTGAGGTCAGTGATATCTGCTCACTGTGAGGGTTTTACTGAGCTCACTGATAACTGCTCACTGTGAGGGTTTTACTGAGCTCAGTGATACCTGCTCACTGTGAGGGTTTTACTGAGCTCAGTGATACCTGCTCACTGTTAGTGTTTTACTGATCTCAGTGATGTCTGCTCACTGTGAGGGTGTTCCTGATCTCAGTGATACCTGCTCACTGTGAGTGTTTTACTGAGTTCAGTGAAACCTGCTCACTGTTTAGGTTTTACTGAGCTCAGTGATGTCTGCTCACTGTGAGGGTTTTACTGAGCTCAGTGATACCTGCTCACTGTGAGGGTTTTACTGAGCTCAATGATACCTGCTCACTGTGTGGATTTCACTGAGCTCAGTGATATTTGTTCACTGTGAGGGTTTTACTGAGCTCAGTGATACCTGCTCACTGTGAGGCTTTTACTGAGCTCAGTGATACCGGCTCACTGTGAGGTTTTTACTGAGCTCATTGATACCTGCTCACTGTGAGGTTTTTACTGATCTCAGTAATGTCTGCGCTCTGTTAGGGTTTTACTGAACTCAGTGATACCTGCTCACTGTGAGGGTTTTACTGAGCTCAGTGAAACCTGCTCACTGTGAGGGTTTACTGAGCTCAGTGATACCTGCTCAATGTGAAGGTTTTACTTCGCTCAGTGATGTCTGTTCACTGTGAGGGTTTTACTGTGCTCAGTGATACCTGCTCACTGTGAGGGTTTAACTGAGATCAGTGATGTCTGCTCACTGTGAGGGTTGTACTGAGCTCAGTGATACCTTCTCACTGTGAGTATTTTACGGTGCTCAGTGATGCCTGCTCACTGTGAGGGTTTTACTGAGCTCAGTGATGTCGGTTCACTGTTAGTGTTTTACTGAGCTCAGTGATACCTGCTCACTGTGAGGGTTTTACTGAACTCAGTGATACCTGCTCACTGTGAGGGTTTTACTGAACTCAGTGATATTGCTCACTGTGAGGGTTTTACTGAGCTCAGTGATACCTGCTCACTTTGAGGGTTTTACTGAGCTCAGTGATGACTGCTCACTGTGAGGGATTTACTGAACTCAGTGATACCTGCTCACTGTGAGGGTTTTACTGAGCTCAGTGATACCTGCTCACTGTGAGGGTTATACTGAGCTCAGTGATACCTGCTCACTTAGAGGGTTTTACTGAGCTCAGTGACACTGCTCACTGTGAGGGTTTTACTGAGCTCAGTGATACTTGCTCACTGTGAGGGTTTTACTGAGCTCAGTGATAACTGCTCACTGTGAGGGATTTACTGAGCTCAGTGATACATGATCACTGTGAGGGTTTAACTGAGGTCAGTGATATCTGCTCACTGTGAGGGTTTTACTGAGCTCTCTGATACCTGCTCACTGTGAGGGTTTGACTGAGCTCAGTGATACCTGCTCACTGTGAGGGTTTTACTGTGCTCAGTGATACCTGCTCACTGTAAGGGTTTTACTGTGCTCAGTGATGTCTGCTCACTCTGAGGGTTTTACTGAGCTCAGTGATACCTGCTCACTGTAACGGTGTTACTGTGCTCAGTGATGTCTGCTCACTCTGAGGGTTTTACTGAACTCAGTGATGTCTGCTCACTTTGTGGGTTTTACTGAGCTCAGTGATACCTGCTCACTGTAAGGGTATTACTGTGCTCAGTGATGTCTGCTCACTCTGAGGGTTTTACTGAGCTAACTGATACCTGCTCACTGTGAGGGTTTTACAGAGCTCAGTGATACCTGCTCACTGTGAGGGTTTTACTGAGCTCAGTGATACCTGCTCACTGTTAGGGTTTTACTGAACTCAGTGATACCTGCTCACTGTGAGGGTTTTACTGAGCTCAGTGATACCTGCTCACTGTGTGGGATTTACTGAGCTCAGTGATGTCTGTTCACTGTGAGAGTTTTACTGAGCTCAGTGATACCTGCTCAAAGTGAGGGTTTTACTGAGCTCAGTGATACCTGCTCACTGTGAGGGTTGTACTGATCTCAGTGATACCTGCTCACTGTGAGGGTTTTACTGAGCTCAGTGATACCTGCTCACTGTGAGGGAATTACTGAGCTCAGTGAAACCTGCTCACTGTGAGGGTTTTCATGAGCTCAGTGATGTCTGCTCACTGTGAGGGTTTTACTGAGCTCAGTGATACCTGCTCACTGTGAGGGAATTACTGAGCTCAGTGAAACCTGCTCACTGTGAGAGGTTCACTGAGCTCAGTGATGTCTGCTCACTGTGAGGGTTTTACTGAGCTCAGTGATGTCTGCTCACTGTGAGGGTTTTACTGAGCTCAGTGACACCTGCTCACTGTGAGGGTTTTACTGAGCTCAATGATACCTGCTCACTGTGAGAGTTTTACTGAGCTCAATGATACCTGCTCACTGTGTGGGTTTCACTGAGCTCAGTGATATTTGTTCACTGTGAGGGTTTTACTGAGCTCAGTGATACCTGCTCACTGGGAGGGTTTCACTGAGGTCAGTGATGTCTGCTCACTGTGAGGGTTTTACTGAACTCAGTGATACCTGCTCACTGTGAGGGTTTTACTGAGCTCAGTGAAAGCTGCTCACTGTGAGTGTTTTACTGAGCTCAGTGATACCTGCTCACTGTGAAGGTTTTACTGAGCTCAGTGATGTATGATCACTGTGAGTGTTTTACTGAGCTCAGTGATGTCTGCTCACTGTGAGGTTTTTACTGCGATCAGTGATGCCTGCTCACTGTGAGGTTTTTACTGAACTCAGTGATGTCTGCTCTCTGTGAGGGTTTTACTGAGCTCAGTAATACCTGCTCACTTTGAGGATTTTACTGAGCTCAGTGATGTCTGCCTACTGTGAGTGTTTTACTGAGCTCAGTGATACCTGCTCATTGTGAGGGTTGTACTGATCTCAGTGATACCTGCTCATTGTGAGGGTTATACTGAGCTCCGTGATGTCTGCTCACTGTGAGGGTTTAACTGAGCTCAGTGATTTCTGCTCACTGAGAGCGTTTTACTTAGCTCAATGATACGAGCTCACTGTGAAGGTGTTACTGAGCTCAGTGATACCTGCTCACTGTGAGGGTTTTACTGAGCTCAGTGATACCTGCTCACCGTGAGGGTTATACTGAGCTCAGTGATACCTGCTCACTGTGAGGGTTTAACTGAGCTCAGTGAAAACTGCTCACTGTGAGGGTTTTACTGAGCTCAGTGATACCTGCTCACTGTGAGGGTTTTACTGAGCTCAGTGATACCTGCTCACTGTGAGGGTTATACTGAGCTCAGTGATACCTGCTCACTGTGAGGGTTTAACTGAGCTCAGTGAAAACTGCTCACTGTGAGGGTTTTACTGAGCTCAGTGATTTCTGCTCACTGTGAGGGTTTTACTGAGCTCAGTGATACCTGCTCACTGTGAGGCATTTACTGAGCTCACTGATACCTGCTCAATGGGAGGGTTTTACTGAGCTCAGTGATACCTGCTCACTGTGAGGGTTTTACTGAGCTCAGTTGTACCTGGTCACTGTGAGGGTTTTTCTGAGCTCAGTGATGTCTGCTCACTGTGAGGGTTTTACTGAGTTCAGTGATACCTGCTCCTTGTGAGTGTTTTACTGAGCTCAGTGTCACCTGCTCACTGCGAGGCTTTTACTGAGCTGAGTGATACCTGCTCACTGTGAGGGTTTAACTGAGATCAGTGATGTCTGCTCACTGTGAGGGTTTTACTGAGCTCAGTGATACCTTCTCACTGTGAGTATTTTACGGTGCTCAGTGATACCTGCTCACTGTGAGTGTTTTACTGAGCTCAGTGTCACCTGCTCACTGCGAGGCTTTTACTGAGCTGAGTGATACCTGCTCACTGTGAGGGTTTTACTGAGCTAAGTGATACCTGCTCACTTTGAGGGTTTTACTGAGCTCAGTGATACCTGCTCACTGTGAGGGTTTTACTGAGCTCAGTGATACCTGCTCACTGTGAGGGTTCTACTTAGCTCAGTGATACCTGCTCACTTAGAGGGTTTTACTGAGCTCAGTGATCACTGCTCACTGTGAGGGTTTTACTGAGCAAAGTGATACCTGCTCACTGTGAGGGTTTTACTGAGGTCAGTGATATCTGCTCACTGTGAGGGTTTTACTGAGCTCATTGATACCTGCTCACTGTGAGTGTTTTACTGAGCTCAGTGATAACTGCTCACTGTGAGGGATTTACTGAGCTCAGTGATACCTGATCACTGTGAGGGTTTTACTGAGGTCAGTGATATCTGCTCACTGTGAGGGTTTTACTGAGCTCACTGATACCTGCTCACTGTGAGGGTTTTACTGAGCTCAGTGATACCTGCTCACTGTGAGGGTTTTACTGAGCTCAGTGATACCTGCTCACTGTTAGTGTTTTACTGATCTCAGTGATGTCTGCTCACTGTGAGGGTGTTCCTGATCTCAGTGATACCTGCTCACTGTGAGTGTTTTACTGAGTTCAGTGAAACCTGCTCACTGTTTAGGTTTTACTGAGCTCAGGGATGTCTGCTCACTGTGAGGGTTTTACTGAGCTCAGTGATACCTGCTCACTGTGAGGGTTTTACTGAGCTCAATGATACCTGCTCACTGTGTGGGTTTCACTGAGCTCAGTGATATTTGTTCACTGTGAGGGTTTTACTGAGCTCAGTGATACCTGCTCACTGTGAGGCTTTTACTGAGCTCAGTGATACCGGCTCACTGTGAGGTTTTTACTGAGCTCATTGATACCTGCTCACTGTGAGGTTTTTACTGATCTCAGTAATGTCTGCGCTCTGTTAGGGTTTTACTGAACTCAGTGATACCTGCTCACTTGGAGGGTTTTACTGAGCTCAGTGAAACCTGCTCACTGTGAGGGTTTACTGAGCTCAGTGATACCTGCTCAATGTGAAGGTTTTACTTCGCTCAGTGATGTCTGTTCACTGTGAGGGTTTTACTGTGCTCAGTGATACCTGCTCACTGTGAGGGTTTAACTGAGATCAGTGATATCTGCTCACTGTGAGGGTTGTACTGAGCTCAGTGATACCTTCTCACTGTGAGTATTTTACGGTGCTCAGTGATGCCTGCTCACTGTGAGGGTTTTACTGAGCTCAGTGATGTCGGTTCACTGTTAGTGTTTTACTGAGCTCAGTGATACCTGCTCACTGTGAGGGTTTTACTGAACTCAGTGATACCTGCTCACTGTGAGGGTTTTACTGAACTCAGTGATATTGCTCACTGTGAGGGTTTTACTGAGCTCAGTGATACCTGCTCACTTTGAGGGTTTTACTGAGCTCAGTGATGACTGCTCACTGTGAGGGATTTACTGAACTCAGTGATACCTGCTCACTGTGAGGGTTTTACTGAGCTCAGTGATACCTGCTCACTGTGAGGGTTATACTGAGCTCAGTGATACCTGCTCACTTAGAGGGTTTTACTGAGCTCAGTGACACTGCTCACTGTGAGGGTTTTACTGAGCTCAGTGATACATGATCACTGTGAGGGTTTAACTGAGCTCAGTGATATCTGCTCACTGTGAGGGTTTTACTGAGCTCTCTGATACCTGCTCACCCTGAGGGTTTGACTGAGCTCAGTGATACCTGCTCACTGTGAGGGTTTTACTGTGCTCAGTGATACCTGCTCACTGTGAGGCATTTACTGAGCTCACTGATTCCTGCTCACTGTGAGGGTTTTACTGAGCTCAGTGATACCTGCTCACTTATTAGGGTTTTACTGTGCTCAGTGATACCTGCTCACTGTTAGTGTTTTACTGAGTTCAGTGAAACCTGCTCACTGTTTAGGTTTTACTGAACTCAGTGATGTCTGCTCACTCTGAGGGTATCAATGAGCTCAGTGATGTCTGCTCACTGTGAGTGTTTGACTGAGCTCAGTGTTACCTGCTCACTGTGAGGGTTTTACTGAGCTCAGTGATACCAGCTCACTGTGAGGATTTTACTGAGCTCAGTGACGTCTGATCACTGTGAGGGTTTTACTGAGCTCAGTGATACCTGCTCACTGTGAGGGTGTTACTGATCTCAGTGATACCAGCTCACTGTGAAAGTTTTACTGATCTCAGTGATACCTGCTCACTGTGAGGGTTTTACTGAGCTCAGTGATTCCAGCTCAATGTGAGGATTTTTCTGAGCTCAGTGATACCTGCTCACAGTGATGGTTTTACTGATCTCAGTGATACCTGCTCGCTGTGAGGGATTTACAGAGCTCAGTGATACCTGCCCACTGTGAGGGTTTTACTGAGCTCAGTGTTACCTGCTCACTGTGAGGGTTTTACTGAGCTCAGTGATACCTGCTCACTGTGAGGGTTTTACTGAGCTCAGTGAAACCGGCTCACTGTGAGGTTTTTACTGAGCTCAGTGATGTCTGCTCACTGTGAGGGTTTTACTGAGCTCAGTGATGTCTGCTCACTGTGAGGGTTTTACTGAGCTCAGTGATACCAGCTCAATGTGAGGATTTTACTGAGCTCAGTGATACCAGCACAATGTGAGGATTTTTCTGAGCTCAGTGATACCTGCACACTGTGAGGGTTTTACTGAGCTCAGTGATACCTGCACACTGTGAGGGTTTTACTGAGCTCAGTGATACCTGCTCACAGTGATGGTTTTACTGAGCTCAGTGATACCTGCTCACTGTGAGGGTTTTTCAGAGCTCAGTGATACCTGCTCACTGTGAGGGTTTTACTGAGCTCACTGATACCAGCTCACTGTGTGGGTTTTACTGAGCTCAGTGATGTCTGCTCACTGTGTGGGTTTTACTGAGCTCAGTGATGTCTGCCCACTGTGAGGTTTTTACTGAGCTCAGTGATGTCTGCTCACTGTGACGGTTTTACTGAGCTTAGTGATACCTGCTCACTGTGAGGGCTTTACTGAGCTCAGTGAAGTCTGCTCACTGTGAGGGTTTTACTGAGCTCACTGATATTGCTCACTTTGAGGGTTTTACTGAGCTCAGTGATAACTGCTCACTGTGAGGGATTTACTGAGCTCAGTGATACCTGATCACTGTGAGGGTTTAACTGAGGTCAGTGATATCTGCTCACCGTGAGGGTTTTACTGAGCTCTCTGATACCTGCTCACTGTGAGGGTTTGACTGAGCTCAGTGATACCTGCTCACTGTGAGGGTTTTACTGTGCTCAGTGATACCTGCTCACTGTTAGTGTTTTACTGAGCACCGTGATGTATGCTCACTGTGAGTGTTTTACTGATCTCAGTGATGTCTGCTCACTGTGTGTTTTACTGATCTCAGTGATGTCTGCTCACTGTGAGTGTTTTACTGAGCTCAGTGATACCTGCTCACTGTGAGGGTTTTACTGTGCTCTGTGATACCTGCTCACTGTGAGGGTTTAACTCAGCTCAGTGATGTCAGCTCACTGTGAGGTTTTTCCTGAGCTCAGTGATGTCTGTTCACTGTGTGGGTTTTACTGAGCCCTGTAATGTCTGCTCACTGTGAGGGTTTTTACTGAGCTCAGTGATACCTGCTCACTGTGAGGGTTTTACTTAGCTCAATGATACCTGCTCACTGTGAGGGTTTTACTGAGCTCAGTAATACCTGCTCACTGTGAGGGTTTTACTGAGCTCAGTGATGTCTGCTCACTGTGAGGGTTTTACTGAGCTCAGTGATCCCTGCTCACTGTGACGGTTTTTCTGAGTTCAGTGTCATCCTGCTCACTGCGAGGGTTTTACTGAGCTGAGTGATACCTGCTCACTGTGAGGGTTTTACTGTGCTCAGTGATGTCTGCTCACTGTGTGGGTTTTACTGAGCTCACTGATACCAGCTCACTGTGAGGGTTTTACTGTGCTCAGTGATGTCTGCTCACTGTGAGGGTTTTACTGAGCTCAGTGATACCTGCTCACTGTGAGGGTTTTACTGAGCTCAGTGATACCTGCTCACTGTGTGGATTTTACTGAGGTCAGTGATACCTGCTCACGGTGAGGGTTTTACTGAGCTCAGTGATACCTCCTCACTGTGAGGGTTTTACTGAGCTCAGTGATGTCTGCTCACTGTGAGGGTTTTACTGAGCTCAGTGAAGTCTGCTCACTGTCAGGGTTTTACTGAGCTCAGTGATGTCTGCTCACTGTGAGGGTTTTACTGAGCTCAGTGATGTCTGCTCACTGTGAGGGTTTTACTGAGCTCAGTGATACCTGCTCACAGTGTGGGTTTCACTGAGCTCAGTGATATTTGTTCACTGTGAGGGTTTTACTGAGCTCAGTGATACCTGCTCACTGTGAGGGTTTTACTGAGCTCAGTGATACCGGCTCACTGTGAGGGTTTTACTGATCTCAGTGATATTTGTTCACTGTGAGGGTTTTACTGAGCTCCTTGATACCTGCTCACTGTGAGGTTTTTACTGATCTCAGTAATGTCTGCGCTCTGTTAGGGTTTTACTGAACTCAGTGATACCTGCTCACTGTGAGGGTTTTACTGAGCTCAGTGAAACCTGCTCACTGTGAGGGTTTACTGAGCTCAGTGATACCTGCTCACTGTGAAGGTTTTACTTAGCTCAGTGATGTCTGTTCACTGTGAGGGTTTTACTGTGCTCAGTGATGCCTGCTCACTGTGAGGGTTTAACTGAGATCAGTGATGTCTGCTCACTGTGAGGGTTTTACTGAGCTCAGTGATACCTTCTCACTGTGAGTATTTTACGGTGCTCAGTGATGCCTGCTCACTGTGAGGGTTTTACTGAGCTCAGTGATGCCTGCTCACTGTGAGGGTTTAACTGAGATCAGTGATGTCTGCTCACTGTGAGGGTTTTACTGAGCTCAGTGATACCTTCTCACTGTGAGTATTTTACGGTGCTCAGTGATGCCTGCTCACTGTTAGGGTTTTACTGAGCTCAGTGATGTCTGCTCACTGTGAGGTTTTTACTGAGCTCAGTGATACCTGCTCACTGTGAGGGTTATACTGAGCTCAGTGATACCTCCTCACTTAGAGGGTTTTACTGAGCTCAGTGATCACTGCTCACTGTGAGGGTTTTACTGAGCTCAGTGATACCTGCTCACTGTGAGGGTTTTACTGAGCTCACTGATACCTGCTCACTGTGAGGGTTTTACTGAGCACAGTGATACCTGCTCACTGTGAGGGTTTTACTGATCACAGTGATACCTGCTCACTGTGAGGGTTATACTGAGCACAGTGATACCTGCTCACTGTGAGGGTTTTACTGAGCTCAGTGATCACTGCTCACTGTGAGGGTTTTACTGAGCTCAGTGATACCTGCTCACTGTGAGGGTATTACTGAGGTCATTGATATCTGCTCACTGTGAGGGTTTTACTGAGCTCAGTGATACCTGCTCACTGTGAGGGTTTTACTGAGCTCAGTGATACCTGCTCACTGTGAGGGTTTTACTGATCTCAGTGATGTCTGCTCACTGTGAGGGTTTTACTCAGCTCAGTGATGTCTGCTCACTGTGAGTGGTTTACTGAGTTCAGTGAAACCTGCTCACTGTTTAGGTTTTACTGAGCTCAGTGATGTCTGCTCACTCTGAGGGTGTTACTGAGCTCAGTGATGTCTGCTCACTGTGAGTGTTTTACTGAGCTCAGTGATACCTGCTCACTGTGAGGGTTTTACTGAGCTCAGTGATACCAGCTCACTTTGAGGATTTTACTGAGCTCAGTGATGTCTGATCACGGTGAGGGTTTTACTGAGCTCAGTGATACCTGCTCACTGTGAGGGTGTTACTGATCTCAGTGATACCAGCTCACTGTGAAAGTTTTACTGATCTCAGTGATACCTGCTCACTGTGAGGGTTTTACTTGCTCAGTGATTCCAGCTCAATGTGAGGATTTTTCTGAGCACAGTGATTCCTGCTCACTGTGAGGGTTTTGCTGATCTCAGTGATACCTGCTCACTGTGAGGGTTTTACTGAGCTCAGTGATGTCTGCTCACTGTGAGGGTTTTACTGAGCTCAGTGATACCTGCTCACTGTGAGGGTTTTACTGATCTCAGTGATACCTGCTCGCTGTGAGGGATTTACAGAGCTCAGTGATACCTGCTCACTGTGAGGGTTTTACTGAGCTCAGTGATAACTGCTCATTGTGAGCGTTTAACTGAGCTCAGTGATACCTTCACTGTGAGGGTTTTGCTGATCTCAGTGATACCTGCTCACAGTGAGGGTTTTACTGAGCTGAGTGATACCTGCTCACTGTGAGGGTTTTACTGAGCTCAGTGATGTCTGCTCACTGTGAGGGTTTTACTGAGCTCAGTGATACCAGCTCAATGTGAGGATTTTACTGAGCTCAGTGATACCAGCACAATGTGAGGATTTTACTGAGGTCAGTGATACCTGCAAACTGTGAGGGTTTTACTGAGCTCAGTGATACCTGCTCACAGTGATGGTTTTACTGAGCTCAGTGATACTTGCTCACTGTGAGGGTTTTACTGAGCTCAGTGATACCTGCTCACTGTGAGGGTTTTACTAACTCAAGAAGTATGGTCACTGTGAGGGTTTAACTGAGCTCAGTGATGTCTGCTCACTGTGAGGGTTTTACTGACCTCAGTGATGTCTGCTCACTGTGAGGTTTTTACTGATCTCAGTGATGTCTGCTCACTGTGACGGTTTTACTGAGATTAGTGATACTTGCTCACTGTGAGGGTTTTACTGAGCTCAGTGATACCTGCTCACTGTTAGTGTTTTACTGAGCACCGTGATGTCTGCTCACTGTGAGTGTTTTACTGATCTCAGTGATGTCTGCTCACTGTGAGTGTTTTACTGATCTCAGTGATGTCTGCTCACTGTGAGTGTTTTACTGAGTTCAGTGAAACCTGCTCACTGTTTAGGTTTTACTGAGCTCAGTGATGTCTGCTCACTCTGAGGGTATCACTGAGCTCAGTGATGTCTTCTCACTGTGAGTGTTTTACTGAGCTCAGTGTTACCTGCTCACTGTGAGGGTTTTACTGAGCTCAGTGATACCAGCTCACTGTGAGGATTTTACTGAGCTCAGTGATACCTGCTCACTGTGAGGGTGTTACTGATCTCAGTGATACCAGCTCACTGGGAAAGTTTTACTGATCTCAGTGATACCTGCTCACTGTGAGGGTTTTACTGAGCTCAGTGATTCCAGCTCAATGTGAGGATTTTTCTGAGCTCAGTGATACCTGCTCACAGTGATGGTTTTACTGATCTCAGTGATACCTGCTCGCTGTGAGGGATTTACAGAGCTCAGTGATACCTGCTCACTGTGAGGGTTTTACTGAGCTCACTGATACCTGCTCATTGTGAGCGTTTTACTGAGCTCACTGATACCTGCCCACTGTGAGGGTTTTACTGAGCTCAGTGTTACCTGCTCACTGTGAGGGTTTTACTGAGCTCAGTGATACCTGCTCACTGTGAGGGTTTTACTGAGCTCAGTGAAACCTGCTCACTGTGAGGTTTTTACTGAGCTCAGTGATGTCTGCTCACTGTGAGGGTTTTACTGAGCTCAGTGATGTCTGCTCACTGTGAGGGTTTTACTGAGCTCAGTGATACCAGCTCAATGTGAGGATTTTACTGAGCTCAGTGATACCAGCACAATGTGAGGATTTTTCTGAGCTCAGTGATACCTGCACACTGTGAGGGTTTTACTGAGCTCAGTGATACCTGCACACTGTGAGGGTTTTACTGAGCTCAGTGATACCTGCTCACAGTGATGGTTTTACTGAGCTCAGTGATACCTGCTCACTGTGAGGGTTTTTCAGAGCTCAGTGATACCTGCTCACTGTTAGGGTTTTACTGAGCTCACTGATACCAGCTCACTGTGAGGGTTCTACTGAGCTCAGTGATGTCTGCTCACTGTGAGGGTTTTACTGAGCTCAGTGATGTCTGCTCACTGTGAGGGTTTTACTGAGCTCAGTGATGTCTGCCCACTGTGAGGTTTTTACTGAGCTCAGTGATGTCTGCTCACTGTGACGGTTTAACTGAGCTTAGTGATACCTGCTCACTGTGAGGGCTTTACTGAGCTCAGTGAAGTCTGCTTACTGTGAGGGTTTTTCTGAGCTCAGTGATACCTGCTCACTGTGAGGGCTTTACTGAGCTCAGTGATGTCTGCTCACTGTGAGGGTTTTACTGAAATCAGTGATACCTGCTCACTGTGAGGGTTTTACTGAACTCAGTGATACCTGCTCACTGTGAGGGTTTTACTGAGCTCTGTGATACCTGCTCACTGTGAGGGTTTTACTGAGCTCAGTGATGTCTGCTCACTGTGAGGGTTTTACTGAGCTCAGTGATACCTGCTCAATGTGAGGGCTTTACTGAGCTCAGTGAAGTCTGCTCACTGTGAGGGTTTTACTGAGCTCACTGATATTGCTCACTGTGAGGGTTTTACTGAGCTCAGTGATAACTGCTCACTGTGAGGGATTTACTGAGCTCAGTGATACCTGATCACTGTGAGGGTTTTACTGAGGTCAGTGATACCTGCTCACTGTGAGGTTTTTACTGAGCTCTCTGATACCTGCTCACTGTGAGGGTTTGACTGAGCTCAGTGATACCTGCTCACTGTGAGGGTTTTACTGTGCTCAGTGATACCTGCTCACTGTTCGTGTTTTACTGAGCACCGTGATGTCTGCTCACTGTGAGTGTTTTACTGATCTCAGTGATGTCTGCTCACTGTGAGTGTTTTACTGATCTCAGTGATGTCTGCTCACTGTGAGTGTTTTACTGAGCTCAGTGATACCTGCTCACTGTGAGGGTTTAACTGTGCTCTGTGATACCTGCTCACTGTGAGGGTTTAACTCAGCTCAGTGATGTCAGCTCACTGTGAGGTTTTTCCTGAGCTCAGTGATGTCTGTTCACTGTGTGGGTTTTACTGAGCCCTGTAATGTCTGCTCACTGTGAGGGTTGTACTGATCTCAGTGATACCTGCTCTCTGTGAGGTTTTTACTGAGCTCAGTGATACCTGCTCACTGTGAGGGTTTTACTTAGCTCAATGATACCTGCTCACTGTGAGGGTTTTACTGAGCTCAGTGATGTCTGCTCACTGTGAGGGTTTTACTGAGCTCAGTGATCCCTGCTCACTGTGACGGTTTTTCTGAGTTCAGTGTCATCCTGCTCACTACGAGGGTTTTACTGAGCTGAGTGATACCTGCTCACTGTGTGGGTTTTACTGAGCTCACTGATACCAGCTCACTGTGAGGGTTTTACTGTGCTCAGTGATGTCTGCTCACTGTGAGGCTTTTACTGAGGTCAGTGATACCTGCTCACGGTGAGGGTTTTACTGAGCTCAGTGATGTCTGCTCACTGTGAGGGTTTTAGTGAGCTCAGTGATGTCTGCTCACTGTCAGGGTTTTACTGAGCTCAGTGATGTCTGCTCACTGTGAGGGTTTTACTGAGCTCAGTGATGTCTGCTCTCTGTGAGGGTTTTACTGAGCTCAGTGATACCTGCTCACTGTGTGGGTTTCACTGAGATCAGTGATATTTGTTCACTGTGAGGGTTTTACTGAGCTCAGTGATACCTGCTCACTGTGAGGGTTTTACTGAGCTCATTGATACCTGCTCACTGAGAGGTTTTTACTGATCTCAGTAATGTCTGCTCACTGTGAGGGTTTTACTGAGCTCACTGATACCTGCTCACTGTTAGGGTTTTACTGAACTCAGTGATACCTGCTCACTGTGAGGGTTTTACTGAGCTCAGTGAAACCTTCTCACTGTGAGGGTTTACTGAGCTCAGTGATACCTGCTCACTGTGAAGGTTTTACTTAGCTCAGTGATGTCTGCTCACTGTGAGGGTTTAACTGAGATCAGTGATGTCTGCTCACTGTGAGGGTTTTACTGAGCTCAGTGATACCTTCTCACTGTGAGTATTTTACGGTGCTCAGTGATGCCTGCTCACTGTGAGGGTTTTACTGAGCTCAGTGATGTCTGCTCACTGTTAGGGTTTTACTGAGCTAAGTGATAACTGCTCACTTTGAGGGTTTTACTGAGCTCAGTGATGTCTGCTCACTGTTAGGGTTTTACTGAACTCAGTGATACCTGCTCACTGTGAGGGTTTTACTGAGCTCAGTGATACCTGCTCACTGTGAGGTTTTTACTGAGCTCAGTGTTACCTGCTCACTGTGAGGGTTTTACTGAGCTCAGTGATACCTGCTCACTGTGTGGGTTTTACTGAGCTCAGTGATACCTGCTCACTGTGAGGGTTATACTGAGCTCAGTGATACCTGCTCACTTAGAGGGTTTTACTGAGCTCAGTGATCACTGTTCACTGTGAGGGTTTTACTGAGCTCAGTGATACCTGCTCACTGTGAGGGTTTTACTGAGGTCAGTGATATCTGCTCACTGTGAGGGTTTTACTGAGCTCACTGATACCTGCTCACTGTGTGTGTTTTACTGAGCTCAGTGATAACTGCTCACTGTGAGTGATTTACTGAGCTCAGTGATACCTGATCACTGTGAGGGTTTTACTGAGGTCAGTGATATCTGCTCACTGTGAGGGTTTTACTGAGCTCTCTGATACCTGCTCACTGTGAGGGTTTGACTGAGCTCAGTGATACCTGCTCACTGTGAGGGTTTTACTGTGCTCAGTGATACCTGCTCACTGTGAGGCATTTACTGAGCTCACTGATTCCTGCTCACTGTGAGGGTTTTACTGAGCTCAGTGATACCTGCTCACTTATTAGGGTTTTACTGTGCTCAGTGATACCTGCTCACTGTTAGTGTTTTACTGAGCACCGTGATGTCTGCTCACTGTGAATGTTTTACTGATCTCAGTGATGTCTGCTCACTGTGAGTGTTTTACTGATCTCAGTGATGTCTGCTCACTGTGAGTGTTTTACTGAGCTCAGTGATACCTGCTCACTGTGAGTGTTTTACTGAGCTCAGTGATGTCTGCTCACTGTGAGGGTTTAACTGTGCTCTGTGATACCTGCTCACTGTGAGGGTTTAACTCAGCTCAGTGATGTCAGCTCACTGTGAGGTTTTTCCTGAGCTCAGTGATGTCTGTTCACTGTGTGGGTTTTACTGAGCCCTGTAATGTCTGCTCACTGTGAGGGTTGTACTGATCTCAGTGATACCTGCTCTCTGTGAGGTTTTTACTGAGCTCAGTGATACCTGCTGACTGTGAGGGTTTTACTGAGCTCAGTGATGTCTGCTCACTGTGAGGGTTTTACTTAGCTCAATGATACCTGCTCACTGTGAGGGTTTTACTGAGCTCAGTAATACCTGCTCACTGTGAGGGTTTTACTGAGCTCAATGATGTCTGCTCACTGTGAGGGTTTTACTGAGCTCAGTGATCCCTGCTCACTGTGACGGTTTTTCTGAGTTCAGTGTCATCCTGCTCACTGCGAGGGTTTTACTGAGCTGAGTGATACCTGCTCACTGTGAGGGATTTACAGAGCTCAGTGAAAGCTGCTCACTGTGAGGGTTTTACTGAGCTCAGTGATACCAGCTCACTGTGAGGGTTTTACTGAGCTCAGTGATATCTGCTCACTGTGAGGCTTTTACTGAGCTCAGTGATACCTTCTCACTGTGAGGATTTTACTGAGGTCAGTGATACCTGCTCACGGTGAGGGTTTTACTGAGCTCAGTGATACCTCCTCACTGTGAGGGTTTTACTGAGCTCAGTGATGTCTGCTCACTGTGAGGGTTTTACTGAGCTCAGTGATGTCTGCTCACTGTGTGGGTTTCACTGAGCTCAGTGATATTTGTTCACTGTGAGGGTTTTACTGAGCTCAGTGATACCTGCTCACTGTGAGGGTTTTACTGAGCTCAGTGATACCTGCTCACTGTGTGGGTTTCACTGAGCTCAGTGATATTTGTTCACTGTGAGGGTTTTACTGAGCTCAGTGATACCTGCTCACTGTGAGGGTTTTACTGAGCTCAGTGATACCGGCTCACTGTGAGGGTTTTACTGAGCTCAGTGATACCTGCTCACTGTGAGGGTTTTACTGAGCTCAGTGATACCTGCTCACTGTGAAGGTTTTACTTAGCTCAGTGATGTCTGTTCACTGTGAGGGTTTTACTGTGCTCAGTGATGCCTGCTCACTGTGAGGGTTTAACTGAGATCAGTGATGTCTGCTCACTGTGAGGGTTTTACTGAGCTCAGTGATACCTTCTCACTGTGAGTATTTTACGGTGCTCAGTGATGCCTGCTCACTGTGAGGGTTTTACTGAGCTCAGTGATGTCTGCTCACTGTTAGGGTTTTACTGAGCTCAGTGATGTCTGCTCACTGTGAGGGATTTACTGAACTCAGTGATACCTGCTCACTGTGAGGGTAACACTGAGCTCAGTGATAACTGCTCACTTTGAGGGTTTTACTGAACTCAGTGATACCTGCTCACTGTGAGGGTTATACTGAGCTCAGTGATACCTGCTCACTGTGAGGGTTTTACTGAACTCAGTGATACCTGCTCACTGTGAGGGTTATACTGAGCTCAGTGATACCTGCTCACTTAGAGGGTTTTACTGAGCTCAGTGATACCTGCTCACTGTGAGGGTTTTACTGAGCTCAGTGATACCTGCTCAATGTTAGTGTTTTACTGAGCTCAGTGATACCTGCTCACTGTTAGTGTTTTACTGAGCTCACTGATACCTGCTCACTGTGAGGGTTTTACTGAGCTCAGTGATACCTGCTCACTGTGAGGGTTTTACTGAGTTCAGTGAAACCTGCTCACTGTTTAGGTTTTACTGAGCTCAGTGATGTCTGCTCACTCTGAGGGTGTTACTGAGCTCAGTGATGTCTGCTCACTGTGAGTGTTTTACTGAGCTCAGTGATACCTGCTCACTGTGAGGGTTTTACTGAGCTCAGTGATACCAGCTCACTTTGAGGATTTTACTGAGCTCAGTGATGCCTGATCACTGTGAGGGTTTTACTGAGCTCAGTGATACCTGCTCACTGTGAATGTGTTACTGATCTCAGTGATACCAGCTCACTGT
This sequence comes from Isurus oxyrinchus, assembly GCA_026770705.1. NCBI lineage: Eukaryota > Metazoa > Chordata > Chondrichthyes > Lamniformes > Lamnidae > Isurus > Isurus oxyrinchus. The sequence continues at coordinate 235,834 of JANJGN010000641.1, forward strand.
GAAAGTTTTACTGATCTCAGTGATACCTGCTCACTGTGAGGGTATTACTTGCTCAGTGATTCCAGCTCAATGTGAGGATTTTTCTGAGCACAGTGATTCCTGCTCACTGTGAGGGTTTTGCTGATCTCAGTGATACCTGCTCACTGTGAGGGTTTTACTGAGCTCAGTGATGTCTGCTCACTGTGAGGGTTTTACTGAGCTCAGTGATACCTGCTCACTGTGAGGGTTTTACTGATCTCAGTGATACCTGCTGACAGTGATAGTTTTACTGATCTCAGTGATACCTGCTCGCTGTGAGGGATTTACAGAGCTCAGTGATACCTGCTCACTGTGAGGGTTTTACTGAGCTCAGTGATACCTGCCCACTGTGAGGGTTTTACTGAGCTCAGTGATACCTGCTCACTGTGAGGGTTTTACTGAGCTCAGTGATACCTGCTCATTGTGAGCGTTTAACTGAGCTCAGTGATACCTGCTCACTGTGAGGGTTTTACTGAGCTCAGTGAAACCTGCTCACTGTGAGGTTTTTACTGATCTCAGTGATACCTGCTCACTGTGAGGTTTTTACTGATCTCAGTGATACCTGCTCACTGTGAGGGTTTTACTGAGCTCAGTGATGTCTGCTCACTGTGAGGGTTTTACTGAGCTCAGTGATACCTGCTCACTGTGAGGGTTTTACTGAGCTCAGTGATACCTGCTCATTGTGAGCGTTTAACTGAGCTCAGTGATACCTGCTCACTGTGAGGGTTTTACTGAGCTCAGTGAAACCTGCTCACTGTGAGGTTTTTACTGATCTCAGTGATACCTGCTCACTGTGAGGTTTTTACTGATCTCAGTGATACCTGCTCACTGTGAGGGTTTTACTGAGCTCAGTGATGTCTGATCAGTGTTAGGGTTTTACTGAGCTCAGTGATGACTGCTCACTGTGAGGGTTTTACTGAGCTCAGTGATACCAGCTCAATGTGAGGATTTTACTGAGCTCAGTGATACCAGCACAATGTGAGGATTTTACTGAGGTCAGTGATACCTGCAAACTGTGATGGTTTTACTGAGCTCAGTGATACCTGCTCACTGTGAGGGTTTTTCAGAGCTCAGTGATACCTGCTCACTGTGAGGGTTTTACTGAGCTCACTGATACCTGCTAACTGTGAGGGTTTTACTGAGCTCACTGATACCTGCTCACTGTGAGGGTTTTACTGAGCTCACTGATACGTGCTCACTGTGAGGGTTTTACTGATCTCACTGATACCTGCTCACTGTGAGGGTTTTACTGAGCTCAGTGATACCTGCTCACTGTGAGGGTTTTACTAACTCATGAAGTATGCTCACTGTGAGGGTTTTACTGAGCTCAGTGATGTCTGCTCACTGTGAGGGTTTTACTGACCTCAGTGATGTCTGCTCACTGTGAGGTTTTTACTGATCTCAGTGATGTCTGCTCACTGTGACGGTTTTACTGAGATTAGTGATACTTGCTCACTGTGAGGGTTTTACTGAGCTCAGTGATACCTGCTCACTGTTAGTGTTTTACTGAGCACCGTGATGTCTGCTCACTGTGAGTGTTTTACTGATCTCAGTGATGTCTGCTCACTGTGAGTGTTTTACTGATCTCAGTGATGTCTGCTCACTGTGAGTGTTTTACTGAGTTCAGTGAAACCTGCTCACTGTTTAGGTTTTACTGAGCTCAGTGATGTCTGCTCACTCTGAGGGTATCACTGAGCTCAGTGATGTCTTCTCACTGTGAGTGTTTTACTGAGCTCAGTGTTACCTGCTCACTGTGAGGGTTTTACTGAGCTCAGTGATACCAGCTCACTGTGAGGATTTTACTGAGCTCAGTGATACCTGCTCACTGTGAGGGTGTTACTGATCTCAGTGATACCAGCTCACTGGGAAAGTTTTACTGATCTCAGTGATACCTGCTCACTGTGAGGGTTTTACTGAGCTCAGTGATTCCAGCTCAATGTGAGGATTTTTCTGAGCTCAGTGATACCTGCTCACAGTGATGGTTTTACTGATCTCAGTGATACCTGCTCGCTGTGAGGGATTTACAGAGCTCAGTGATACCTGCTCACTGTGAGGGTTTTACTGAGCTCACTGATACCTGCTCATTGTGAGCGTTTTACTGAGCTCACTGATACCTGCCCACTGTGAGGGTTTTACTGAGCTCAGTGTTACCTGCTCACTGTGAGGGTTTTACTGAGCTCAGTGATACCTGCTCACTGTGAGGGTTTTACTGAGCTCAGTGAAACCTGCTCACTGTGAGGTTTTTACTGAGCTCAGTGATGTCTGCTCACTGTGAGGGTTTTACTGAGCTCAGTGATGTCTGCTCACTGTGAGGGTTTTACTGAGCTCAGTGATACCAGCTCAATGTGAGGATTTTACTGAGCTCAGTGATACCAGCACAATGTGAGGATTTTTCTGAGCTCAGTGATACCTGCACACTGTGAGGGTTTTACTGAGCTCAGTGATACCTGCACACTGTGAGGGTTTTACTGAGCTCAGTGATACCTGCTCACAGTGATGGTTTTACTGAGCTCAGTGATACCTGCTCACTGTGAGGGTTTTTCAGAGCTCAGTGATACCTGCTCACTGTTAGGGTTTTACTGAGCTCACTGATACCAGCTCACTGTGAGGGTTCTACTGAGCTCAGTGATGTCTGCTCACTGTGAGGGTTTTACTGAGCTCAGTGATGTCTGCTCACTGTGAGGGTTTTACTGAGCTCAGTGATGTCTGCCCACTGTGAGGTTTTTACTGAGCTCAGTGATGTCTGCTCACTGTGACGGTTTAACTGAGCTTAGTGATACCTGCTCACTGTGAGGGCTTTACTGAGCTCAGTGAAGTCTGCTTACTGTGAGGGTTTTTCTGAGCTCAGTGATACCTGCTCACTGTGAGGGCTTTACTGAGCTCAGTGATGTCTGCTCACTGTGAGGGTTTTACTGAAATCAGTGATACCTGCTCACTGTGAGGGTTTTACTGAACTCAGTGATACCTGCTCACTGTGAGGGTTTTACTGAGCTCTGTGATACCTGCTCACTGTGAGGGTTTTACTGAGCTCAGTGATGTCTGCTCACTGTGAGGGTTTTACTGAGCTCAGTGATACCTGCTCAATGTGAGGGCTTTACTGAGCTCAGTGAAGTCTGCTCACTGTGAGGGTTTTACTGAGCTCACTGATATTGCTCACTGTGAGGGTTTTACTGAGCTCAGTGATAACTGCTCACTGTGAGGGATTTACTGAGCTCAGTGATACCTGATCACTGTGAGGGTTTTACTGAGGTCAGTGATACCTGCTCACTGTGAGGTTTTTACTGAGCTCTCTGATACCTGCTCACTGTGAGGGTTTGACTGAGCTCAGTGATACCTGCTCACTGTGAGGGTTTTACTGTGCTCAGTGATACCTGCTCACTGTTCGTGTTTTACTGAGCACCGTGATGTCTGCTCACTGTGAGTGTTTTACTGATCTCAGTGATGTCTGCTCACTGTGAGTGTTTTACTGATCTCAGTGATGTCTGCTCACTGTGAGTGTTTTACTGAGCTCAGTGATACCTGCTCACTGTGAGGGTTTAACTGTGCTCTGTGATACCTGCTCACTGTGAGGGTTTAACTCAGCTCAGTGATGTCAGCTCACTGTGAGGTTTTTCCTGAGCTCAGTGATGTCTGTTCACTGTGTGGGTTTTACTGAGCCCTGTAATGTCTGCTCACTGTGAGGGTTGTACTGATCTCAGTGATACCTGCTCTCTGTGAGGTTTTTACTGAGCTCAGTGATACCTGCTCACTGTGAGGGTTTTACTTAGCTCAATGATACCTGCTCACTGTGAGGGTTTTACTGAGCTCAGTGATGTCTGCTCACTGTGAGGGTTTTACTGAGCTCAGTGATCCCTGCTCACTGTGACGGTTTTTCTGAGTTCAGTGTCATCCTGCTCACTACGAGGGTTTTACTGAGCTGAGTGATACCTGCTCACTGTGTGGGTTTTACTGAGCTCACTGATACCAGCTCACTGTGAGGGTTTTACTGTGCTCAGTGATGTCTGCTCACTGTGAGGCTTTTACTGAGGTCAGTGATACCTGCTCACGGTGAGGGTTTTACTGAGCTCAGTGATGTCTGCTCACTGTGAGGGTTTTAGTGAGCTCAGTGATGTCTGCTCACTGTCAGGGTTTTACTGAGCTCAGTGATGTCTGCTCACTGTGAGGGTTTTACTGAGCTCAGTGATGTCTGCTCTCTGTGAGGGTTTTACTGAGCTCAGTGATACCTGCTCACTGTGTGGGTTTCACTGAGATCAGTGATATTTGTTCACTGTGAGGGTTTTACTGAGCTCAGTGATACCTGCTCACTGTGAGGGTTTTACTGAGCTCATTGATACCTGCTCACTGAGAGGTTTTTACTGATCTCAGTAATGTCTGCTCACTGTGAGGGTTTTACTGAGCTCACTGATACCTGCTCACTGTTAGGGTTTTACTGAACTCAGTGATACCTGCTCACTGTGAGGGTTTTACTGAGCTCAGTGAAACCTTCTCACTGTGAGGGTTTACTGAGCTCAGTGATACCTGCTCACTGTGAAGGTTTTACTTAGCTCAGTGATGTCTGCTCACTGTGAGGGTTTAACTGAGATCAGTGATGTCTGCTCACTGTGAGGGTTTTACTGAGCTCAGTGATACCTTCTCACTGTGAGTATTTTACGGTGCTCAGTGATGCCTGCTCACTGTGAGGGTTTTACTGAGCTCAGTGATGTCTGCTCACTGTTAGGGTTTTACTGAGCTAAGTGATAACTGCTCACTTTGAGGGTTTTACTGAGCTCAGTGATGTCTGCTCACTGTTAGGGTTTTACTGAACTCAGTGATACCTGCTCACTGTGAGGGTTTTACTGAACTCAGTGATACCTGCTCACTGTGAGGGTTTTACTGAGCTCAGTGATACCTGCTCACTGTGAGGTTTTTACTGAGCTCAGTGTTACCTGCTCACTGTGAGGGTTTTACTGAGCTCAGTGATACCTGCTCACTGTGTGGGTTTTACTGAGCTCAGTGATACCTGCTCACTGTGAGGGTTATACTGAGCTCAGTGATACCTGCTCACTTAGAGGGTTTTACTGAGCTCAGTGATCACTGTTCACTGTGAGGGTTTTACTGAGCTCAGTGATACCTGCTCACTGTGAGGGTTTTACTGAGGTCAGTGATATCTGCTCACTGTGAGGGTTTTACTGAGCTCACTGATACCTGCTCACTGTGTGTGTTTTACTGAGCTCAGTGATAACTGCTCACTGTGAGTGATTTACTGAGCTCAGTGATACCTGATCACTGTGAGGGTTTTACTGAGGTCAGTGATATCTGCTCACTGTGAGGGTTTTACTGAGCTCTCTGATACCTGCTCACTGTGAGGGTTTGACTGAGCTCAGTGATACCTGCTCACTGTGAGGGTTTTACTGTGCTCAGTGATACCTGCTCACTGTGAGGCATTTACTGAGCTCACTGATTCCTGCTCACTGTGAGGGTTTTACTGAGCTCAGTGATACCTGCTCACTTATTAGGGTTTTACTGTGCTCAGTGATACCTGCTCACTGTTAGTGTTTTACTGAGCACCGTGATGTCTGCTCACTGTGAATGTTTTACTGATCTCAGTGATGTCTGCTCACTGTGAGTGTTTTACTGATCTCAGTGATGTCTGCTCACTGTGAGTGTTTTACTGAGCTCAGTGATACCTGCTCACTGTGAGTGTTTTACTGAGCTCAGTGATGTCTGCTCACTGTGAGGGTTTAACTGTGCTCTGTGATACCTGCTCACTGTGAGGGTTTAACTCAGCTCAGTGATGTCAGCTCACTGTGAGGTTTTTCCTGAGCTCAGTGATGTCTGTTCACTGTGTGGGTTTTACTGAGCCCTGTAATGTCTGCTCACTGTGAGGGTTGTACTGATCTCAGTGATACCTGCTCTCTGTGAGGTTTTTACTGAGCTCAGTGATACCTGCTGACTGTGAGGGTTTTACTGAGCTCAGTGATGTCTGCTCACTGTGAGGGTTTTACTTAGCTCAATGATACCTGCTCACTGTGAGGGTTTTACTGAGCTCAGTAATACCTGCTCACTGTGAGGGTTTTACTGAGCTCAATGATGTCTGCTCACTGTGAGGGTTTTACTGAGCTCAGTGATCCCTGCTCACTGTGACGGTTTTTCTGAGTTCAGTGTCATCGTGCTCACTGCGAGGGTTTTACTGAGCTGAGTGATACCTGCTCACTGTGAGGGATTTACAGAGCTCAGTGAAAGCTGCTCACTGTGAGGGTTTTACTGAGCTCAGTGATACCAGCTCACTGTGAGGGTTTTACTGAGCTCAGTGATATCTGCTCACTGTGAGGCTTTTACTGAGCTCAGTGATACCTTCTCACTGTGAGGATTTTACTGAGGTCAGTGATACCTGCTCACGGTGAGGGTTTTACTGAGCTCAGTGATACCTCCTCACTGTGAGGGTTTTACTGAGCTCAGTGATGTCTGCTCACTGTGAGGGTTTTACTGAGCTCAGTGATGTCTGCTCACTGTGTGGGTTTCACTGAGCTCAGTGATATTTGTTCACTGTGAGGGTTTTACTGAGCTCAGTGATACCTGCTCACTGTGAGGGTTTTACTGAGCTCAGTGATACCTGCTCACTGTGTGGGTTTCACTGAGCTCAGTGATATTTGTTCACTGTGAGGGTTTTACTGAGCTCAGTGATACCTGCTCACTGTGAGGGTTTTACTGAGCTCAGTGATACCGGCTCACTGTGAGGGTTTTACTGAGCTCAGTGATACCTGCTCACTGTGAGGGTTTTACTGAGCTCAGTGATACCTGCTCACTGTGAAGGTTTTACTTAGCTCAGTGATGTCTGTTCACTGTGAGGGTTTTACTGTGCTCAGTGATGCCTGCTCACTGTGAGGGTTTAACTGAGATCAGTGATGTCTGCTCACTGTGAGGGTTTTACTGAGCTCAGTGATACCTTCTCACTGTGAGTATTTTACGGTGCTCAGTGATGCCTGCTCACTGTGAGGGTTTTACTGAGCTCAGTGATGTCTGCTCACTGTTAGGGTTTTACTGAGCTCAGTGATGTCTGCTCACTGTGAGGGATTTACTGAACTCAGTGATACCTGCTCACTGTGAGGGTAACACTGAGCTCAGTGATAACTGCTCACTTTGAGGGTTTTACTGAACTCAGTGATACCTGCTCACTGTGAGGGTTATACTGAGCTCAGTGATACCTGCTCACTGTGAGGGTTTTACTGAACTCAGTGATACCTGCTCACTGTGAGGGTTATACTGAGCTCAGTGATACCTGCTCACTTAGAGGGTTTTACTGAGCTCAGTGATACCTGCTCACTGTGAGGGTTTTACTGAGCTCAGTGATACCTGCTCAATGTTAGTGTTTTACTGAGCTCAGTGATACCTGCTCACTGTTAGTGTTTTACTGAGCTCACTGATACCTGCTCACTGTGAGGGTTTTACTGAGCTCAGTGATACCTGCTCACTGTGAGGGTTTTACTGAGTTCAGTGAAACCTGCTCACTGTTTAGGTTTTACTGAGCTCAGTGATGTCTGCTCACTCTGAGGGTGTTACTGAGCTCAGTGATGTCTGCTCACTGTGAGTGTTTTACTGAGCTCAGTGATACCTGCTCACTGTGAGGGTTTTACTGAGCTCAGTGATACCAGCTCACTTTGAGGATTTTACTTAGCTCAGTGATGCCTGATCACTGTGAGGGTTTTACTGAGCTCAGTGATACCTGCTCACTGTGAATGTGTTACTGATCTCAGTGATACCAGCTCACTGTGAAAGTTTTACTGATCTCAGTGATACCTGCTCACTGTGAGGGTTTTACTGAGCTCAGTGATGTCTGCTCACTGTGAGGGTTTTACTGAGCTCAGTGATACCTGCTCACTGTGAGGGTTTTACTGATCTCAGTGATACCTGCTGACAGTGATAGTTTTACTGATCTCAGTGATACCTGCTCGCTGTGAGGGATTTACAGAGCTCAGTGATACCTGCTCACTGTGAGGGTTTTACTGAGCTCAGTGATACCTGCCCACTGTGAGGGTTTTACTGAGCTCAGTGATACCTGCTCACTGTGAGGGTTTTACTGATCTCAGTGATACCTGCTCACTGTGAGGGTTTTACTGAGCTCAGTGATGTCTGCTCACTGTGAGGGTTTTACTGAGCTCAGTGATACCTGCTCACTGTGAGGGTTTTACTGAGCTCAGTGATACCTGCTCATTGTGAGCGTTTAACTGAGCTCAGTGATACCTGCTCACTGTGAGGGTTTTACTGAGCTCAGTGAAACCTGCTCACTGTGAGGTTTTTACTGATCTCAGTGATACCTGCTCACTGTGAGGTTTTTACTGATCTCAGTGATACCTGCTCACTGTGAGGGTTTTACTGAGCTCAGTGATGTCTGATCAGTGTTAGGGTTTTACTGAGCTCAGTGATGACTGCTCACTGTGAGGGTTTTACTGAGCTCAGTGATACCAGCTCAATGTGAGGATTTTACTGAGCTCAGTGATACCAGCACAATGTGAGGATTTTACTGAGGTCAGTGATACCTGCAAACTGTGATGGTTTTACTGAGCTCAGTGATACCTGCTCACTGTGAGGGTTTTTCAGAGCTCAGTGATACCTGCTCACTGTGAGGGTTTTACTGAGCTCACTGATACCTGCTAACTGTGAGGGTTTTACTGAGCTCACTGATACCTGCTCACTGTGAGGGTTTTACTGAGCTCACTGATACGTGCTCACTGTGAGGGTTTTACTGATCTCACTGATACCTGCTCACTGTGAGGGTTTTACTGAGCTCAGTGATACCTGCTCACTGTGAGGGTTTTACTAACTCATGAAGTATGCTCACTGTGAGGGTTTTACTGAGCTCAGTGATGTCTGCTCACTGTGAGGGTTTTACTGACCTCAGTGATGTCTGCTCACTGTGAGGTTTTTACTGTGCTCAGTGATGTCTGCTCACTGTGACGGTTTTACTGAGATTAGTGATACTTGCTCACTGTGAGGGTTTTACTGAGCTCAGTGAAGTCTGCTCACTGTGAGGGTTTTACTGAGCTCAGTAATGTCTGCTCACTGTGAGGGTTTTACTGAGCTCAGTGATACCTGCTCACTGTGAGGGATTTACTGAACTCAGTGATACCTGCTCACTTAGAGGGTTTTACTGAGCTCAGTGATCACTGCTCACTGTGAGGGTTTTACTGAGCTCAGTGATACCTGCTCACTGTGAGGGTTTTACTGAGGTCAGTGATATCTGCTCACTGTGAGGGTTTTACTGAGCTCACTGATACCTGCTCACTGTGAGGGTTTTACTGAGCTCAGTGATAACTGCTCACTGTGAGGGATTTAGTGAGCTCAGTGATACCTGATCACTGTGAGGGTTTTACTGAGGTCAGTGATATCTGCTCACTGTGAGGGTTTTACTGAGCTCACTGATACCTGCTTACTGTGAGGGTTTTACTGAGCTCAGTGATACCTGCTCACTGTGAGGGTTTTACTGTGCTCAGTGATACCTGCTCACTGTGAGGCATTTACTGAGCTCACTGATTCCTGCTCACTGTGAGGGTTTTACTGAGCTCAGTGATACCTGCTCACTGTGAGGCTTTTACTGAGCTCAGTGATGTCTGCTCACTGTTACTGTTTTACTGAGCACAGTGATGTCTGCTCACTGTGAGGGTTTTACTGATCTCAGTGATGTCTGCTCACTGTGAGTGTTTTACTGATCTCAGTGATGTCTGCTCACTGTGAGTGTTTTACTGAGTTAAGTGAAACCTGCTCACTGTTTAGGTTTTACTGAGCTCAGTGATGTCTGCTCACTCTGAGGGTATTACTGAGCTCAGTGATGTCTGCTCACTGTCAGGGTTTTACTGAGCTCAGTGATGTCTGCTCACTGTGAGGGTTTTACTTAGCTCAATGATACCTGCTCACTGTGTGGGTTTCACTGAACTCAGTGATACCTGCTCACTGTGAGTGTTTTACTGAGCTCAGTGATATCTGCTCACTGTGAGGGTTTTACTGAGCTCAGTGATACCTGCTAACTGTGAGGGTTTTACTGAGGTCAGTAATATCTGCTCACTGTGATGGTTTTACTGAGCTCACTGATACCTGCTCACTGTGAGGGTTTTACTGAGCTCAGTGATAACTGCTCACTGTGAGGGATTTACTGAGCTCAGTGATACCTGAGCACTGTGAGGGTTTTACTGAGGTCAGTGATATCTGCTCACTGTGAGGGTTTTACTGAGCTCACTGATACCTGCTCACTGTGAGGGTTTTACTGAGCTCACTGATACCTGCTCACTGTGAGGCATTTACTGAGCTCAGTTATACCTGCTCACTGTTAGTGTTTTACTGAGCTCAGTGATGTCTGCTCACTGTGAGTGTTTTACTGATCTCAGTGATGTCTGCTCATTGTGAGTGTTTTACTGATCTCAGTGAAGTCTGCTCACTGTGAGTGTTTTACTGAGTTCAGTGAAACCTGCTCACTGTTTAGGTTTTACTGAGCTCAGTGATGTCTGCTCACTCTGAGGGTTTTACTGAGCTCAGTGATACCTGCTCACTGTGAGTGTTTTACTGAGCTCAGTGATACCTGCTCACTGTGAGGGTTTTACTGAGCTCAGTGATACCTGCTCACTGTGAGGGTTTTACTGAGCTCAGTGATACCTGCTCACTGTGAGGGTTTTACTGAGCTCAGTGATACCAGCTCACTGTGAGGATTTTACTGAGCTCAGTGATGTCTGATCACTGTGAGGGTGTTACTGATCTCAGTGATGCCAGCTCACTGTGAAAGTTTTACTGAGCTCAGTGATACCTCCTCACTGTGAGGGTTTTACTGAGCTCAGTGATTCCAGCTCAATGTGAGGATTTTTCTGAGCACAGTGATACCTGCTCACTGTGAGGGTTTTACTGAGCTCAGTGATGTCTGCTCACTGTGAGGGTTTTACTGAGCTCAGTGAAACCTGCTCACAGTGATGGTTTTACTGAGCTCAGTGATACCTGCTCGCTGTGAGGGATTTACAGAGCTCAGTGATACCAGCTCACTGTGAGGGTTTTACTGAGCTCACTGATATCTGCTCATTGTGAGCGTTTTACTGAGCTCAGTGATACCTGCTCACTGTGAGGGTTTTACTGTGCTCAGTGATACCTGCTCACTGTGAGGGTTTTACTGTGCTCAGTGATACCTGCTCACTGTGAGGGTTTTACTGAGCTCAGTGATGTCTGCTCACATTGAGGGTTTTGCTGAGCTCAGTGATACCTGCTCACTGTGTGGATTTTACTGAGCTCTGTGAAACCTGCTCACTGTGAGGGTTTTACTGATCTAAGTGATGTCTGCTCACTGTGAGAGTTTTACTGAGCTCAGTGATACCTGCTCACTGTGAGGGTTTTACTGAGCTCAGTGAAGTCTGCTCACTGTGAGGGTTTTACTGAGCTCAGTGATACCTGCTCAATGTGAGGGTTTTACTGTGCTCAGTGAAAGCTGCTCACTGTGAGGGTTTTACTGAGCTCAGTGATACCTGCTCACTGTGAGGGTTTTACTGAGCTCAGTGATGTCTGCTCACTGAGAGGGTTTAACTGAGCTCAGTGATACCTGCTCACTGTGAGGGTTTTACTGAGCTCAGTGATGTCTGCTCACTGTGAGGGTTTTACAGAGATCAGTGAAGTCTGCTCACTGTGAGGGTTTTCCTGAGCTCAGTGATGTCTGCTCACTGTGAGAGTTTTACTGAGCTCAGTGATACCTGCTCACTGTGAGGGTTTTACTGAGCTCAGTGATGTCTGCTCACTGTGAGGATTTTACTGAGCTCAGTGATGTCTGCTCACTGTGAGGGTTTTACTGAGCTCAGTGATACCTGCTCACTGTGAGGGTTTTACTGAGCTCAGTGATACCTGCTCACTGTGAGGGTTTTACTAAACTCAGTGATGTCTGCTCAATGTGAGGGTTTTACTGAGCTCAGTGATACCTGCTCACTGTGAGGGTTATAATGATCTCAGTCATGTCTGCTCACTGTGAGGGTTTTACTGAGCTCAGTGATGTCTGCTCACTGTGTGGGTTTTACTGAGCTCAGTGATACCTGCTCACTGTGAGGGTTTCATGAGCTCAGTGATACCTGCTCACTCTGAGGGTTTTACAGAGCTCAGTGATACCTGCTCACTGAGAGGGTTTTACTGAGCTCAGTGATGTCTGCTCACTGTGAGGGTTTTACTGAGCTCAGTGATACCTGCTCACTGTGAGGGTTTTAATGATCTCAGTGATGTCTGCTCACTGTGAGGGTTTTACTGAGCTCAGTGATACCTGCTCACTGTGAGGGTTTTAATGAACACAGTGATGTCTGCTCACTGTGAGGGTTTTACTGAGCTCAGTGATACCTGCTCACTGTGAGGGTTTTAATGATCTCAGTGATGTCTGCTCACTGTGAGGGTTTTACTGAGCTCAGTGATACCTGCTCACTGTGAGGGTTTTAATGAACTCAGTGATGTCTGCTCACTGTGAGGGTTTTACTGAGCTCAGTGATACCTGCTCACTGTGAGGGTTTTACTGAGCTCAGTGATGTCTGCTCACTGTGAGGGTTTTACTGAGCTCAGTGATACCTGCTCAAAGTGAGGGATTGACTGAGCTCTGTGATACCTGCTCACAGTGAGGGTTTTACTGAGCTCAGTGATACCTGCTCACTGTGAAGGTTTTACTGCGCTCATTCATGTCTGCTCACTGTGAGGGTTTTACTGAACTCAGTGATGTCTGCTCACTGTGAGGGTTTTACTGAACTCAGGGATGTCTGCTCACTGTGAGGGTTTCATTGAGCTCAGTGATACCTGCTCACTTTGAGGGTTTTACTGATCTCAGTGATACCTGCTCACTGTGAGGATTTTACTGAGCTCAGTGATGTCTGCTCACTGTGAGGGTTTCAGTGATCTCAGTGATACCTGCTCACTGTGAGGGTTTTAGTGAGCTCATTGATACCTGCTCACTGTGAGGGTTTTACTGACCTCAGTGATACCTGCTCACTGAGAGGGCTTTACTGAGCTCAATGATACCTGCTCACTGTGAGAGTTTTACTGAGCTCAGTGATACCTGCTCACTGTGAGCGTTTTACTGAGCTCAGTGATACCTGCTCACTGTGAGGGTTTTACTGATCTCAGTGATGTCTGCTCACTCTGAGGGTTTTACTGAGCTCAGTGATGTCTGCTCACTGTGAGGGTTTTACTGAACTCAGTGATACCTGCTCACTGTGAGGGTTTAACTGAGCTCAGTGAAAGCTGCTCACTGTGAGGGTTTTACTGAGCTCAGTGATGTCTGCTCACTGTGAGTGTTTTACTGAGCTCAGTGATGTCTGCTCACTGTGAGGGTTTTACAGAGCTCAGTGAAGTCTGCTAACTGTGAGGATTTACCTGAGCTCAGTGATACCTGCTCACTGTGAGGGTTTTACTGAGCTCAGTGATACCTGCTCACTGAGAGGGTTTTACTGAGCTCAGTGATGTCTGCTGACTGTGAGAGTTTTACTGTGCTCAGTGATAACTGCTCACTGTGAGGCTTTTACTGAGCTCAGTGGTACCTGATCACTGTGAGGGTTTTACTGAGCTCAGTGATACCTGCTCACTGTAAGGGTTTTAATGTACTCAGTGATGTCTGCTAACTGTGAGGGTTTTACTGAGCTCAGTGATACCTGCTCACTGTGAGGGTTTTACAGATCTCAGTGATGTCTGCTCACTGTGAGGGTATTACTGAGCTCAGTGATGTCTGCTCACATTGAGGGTTTTACTGAGCTCAGTGATACCTGCTCACTGTGTGGATTTTACTGTGCTCAGTGATACCTGCTCACTGTGAGGGTTTTACTGATCTCAGTGATGTCTGCTCACTGTGAGGGTTTTACTGAGCTCTGTGAAACCTGCTCACTGTGAGGGTTTTACTGATCTAAGTGATGTCTGCTCACTGTGAGAGTTTTACTGAGCTCAGTGATTCCTGCTCACTGTGAGGGTTTTACTGAGCTCAGTGATGTCTGCTCACTGTGAGGGTTTTACTGAGCTCAGTGATACCTGCTCAATGTGAGGGTTTTACTGTGCTCAGTGAAAGCTGCTCACTGTGAGGGTTTTACTGAGCTCAGTGATACCTGCTCACTGTGAGGGTTTTACTGAGCTCAGTGATGTCTGCTCACTGAGAGGGTTTAACTGAGCTCAGTGATACCTGCTCACTGTGAGGGTTTTACTGAGCTCAGTGATACCTGCTCACTGTGAGGGTTTTACTGAGCTCAGTGATACCTGCTCACTGTGAGGGTTTTACTGAGCTCAGTGATACCTGCTCACTGTGAGGGTTTTACTGAACTCAGTGATGTCTGCTCAATGTGAGGGTTTTACTGAGCTCAGTGATACCTGCTCACTGTGAGGGTTATAATGATCTCAGTGATGTCTGCTCACTGTGAGGGTTTTACTGAGCTCAGTGATGTCTGCTCACTGTGTGGGTTTTACTGAGCTCAGTGATACCTGCTCACTGTGAGGGTTTCATGAGCTCAGTGATACCTGCTCACTCTGAGGGTTTTACAGAGCTCAGTGATACCTGCTCACTGAGAGGGTTTTACTGAGCTCAGTGATGTCTGCTCACTGCGAGGGTTTTACTGAGCTCAATGATGTGTGCTCACTGTGAGGGATTTACTGAGCTCAGTGATACCTGCTCACTGTGAGGGTTTTACTGAGCTCAGTGATAGCTGCTCACTGTGAGGGTTTTACTGAGCTCAGTGATGTCTGCTAACTGTGAGTGTTTTACTGAACTCAGTGATATTTGCTCACTGTTTAGGTTTTACTGAGCACAGTGATGCCTGCTCACTGTGAGGGTTTTACTGAGCTCAGTGATACCTGCTCACTGTGAGGGTTTTAATGATCTCAGTGATGTCTGCTCACTGTGAGGGTTTTACTGAGCTCAGTGATACCTGCTCACTGTGAGGGTTTTAATGAACTCAGTGATGTCTGCTCACTGTGAGGGTTTTACTGAGCTCAGTGATACCAGCTCACTGTGAGGGTTTTACAGAGCTCAGTGATACCTGCTCACTGAGAGGGTTTTACTGAGCTCAGTTATACCTGCTCTCTGTGAGGGTTTTACTGAGCTCAGTGATGTCTGCTCACTGTGAGGGTTTTACTGAGCTCAGTGATACCTGCTCAAAGTGAGGGATTGACTGAGCTCAGTGATACCTGCTCACAGTGAGGGTTTTACTGAGCTCAGTGATACCTGCTCACTGTGAAGGTTTTACTGAGCTCACTGATGTCTGTCACTGTGAGGGTTTTACTGATCTCAGTGATGTCTGCTCACTGTGAGGGTTTTACTGAACTCAGGGATGTCTGCTCAATGTGAGGGTTTCATTGAGCTCAGTGATACCTGCTCACTGTGAGGGTTTTACTGATCTCAGTGATACCTGCTCACTGTGAGGATTTTACTGAGCTCAGTGAAACCTGCTCACTGTGAGGGTTTCAGTGATCTCAGTGATACCTGCTCACTGTGAGGGTTTTAGTGAGCTCAGTGATACCTGCTCACTGTGAGGGATTTACTGACCTCAGTGATACCTGCTCACTGAGAGGGCTTTACTGAGCTCAATGATACCTGCACACTGTGAGAGTTTTACTGAGCTCAGTGATACCTGCTCACTGTGAGGGTTTTACTGATCTCAGTGATGTCTGCTCACTCTGAGGGTTTTACTGAGCTCAGTGATGTCTGCTCACTGTGAGGATTTTACTGAACTCAGTGATACCTGCTCACTCTGAGGGTTTAACTGAGCTCAGTGAAAGCTGCTACTGTGAGGGTTTTACTGAGCTCAGTGATACCTGCTCACTGTGAGGTATTTACTGAGCTCAGTGAAAGCTGCTCACTGTGAGGGTTTTACTGAGCTCAGTGATACCTGCTCAATGTGAGGGTTTTACTGAGCTCAGTGATACCTGCTCACTGTGAGGGTTTTACTGAGCTCAGTGATGTCTGCTCACTGTGAGGGTTTTACTAATCTCAGAGATGTCTGCTCACTGTGAGGGTTTTCCTGAGCTCAGTGATACCTGCTCACTGTGAGGGTTTTACTGAGCTCAGTGATACCTGCTCACTGTGAAAGTTTTACTGAGCTCAGTGATGTCTGCTCACTGTGAGGGTTTTACTGAGCTCAGTGATAACTGCTCACTGTGAAAGTTTTACTGAGCTCAGTGATTCCTGCTCACTGTGATGGTTTTACTGAGCTTAGTGATACCTGCTCACTGTGAGGGTTTTACTGAACTCAGTGATACCTGCTCACTGTGAGGGTTTTACTGAGCTCAGTGATACCTGCTCACTGTGAGGGTTTTACTGAACTCAGTGATACCTGCTCACTGTGAGGGTTTTACTGAGCTCAGTGATACCTGCTCACTGTGAGGGTTTTACTGAACTCAGTGATACCTGCTCACTGAGAGGGTTTTACTGAACTCAGTGATGTCTGCTCACTGTGAGTATTTTACTGAGCTCAGTGATACCTGCTCACTGTGAGGGTTTTACTGAGCTCAGTGATACCTGCTCACTGAGAGGGTTTTACTGAACTCAGTGATGTCTGCTCACTGTGAGGGTTTTACTGAGCTCAGTGATAACTGCTCACTGTGAAAGTTTTACTGAGCTCAGTGATTCCTGCTCACTGTGAGGGTTTTACTGAGCTCAGTGATACCTGCTCACTGTGAGGGTTTTACTGAGCTCAGTGATGTCTGCTCACTGTGAGGCTTTTACTGAGCTCAGTGATACCTGCTCACTGTGAGGCTTTTACTGAGCTCAGTGATACCTGCTCACTGTGAGGGTTTTACTGAGCTCAGTGATACCTGCTCACTGTGAGGGTTTTACTGAACTCAGTGATACCTGCTCACTGTGAGGGTTTTACTGAGCTCAGTGATACCTGCTCACTGTGAGGGTTTTACTGAACTCAGTGATACCTGCTCACTGAGAGGGTTTTACTGAACTCAGTGATGTCTGCTCACTGTGAGTATTTTACTGAGCTCAGTGATACCTGCTCACTGTGAGGGTTTTACTGAGCTCAGTGATACCTGCTCACTGAGAGGGTTTTACTGAACTCAGTGATGTCTGCTCACTGTGACTATTTTACTGAGCTCAGTGATACCTGCTCACTGTGAGGGTTTTACTGAGCTCAGTGAAGCCTGCTCACTCTGAGGGTTTTACTGAGCTCAGTGATACCTGCTCACTGTGAGGGTTTTACTGATCTATGTGATGTGTGCTCACTGTGAGGATATTACTGAGCTCAGTGTTGTCTGCTCATTGTGAGGGTTTTACTGAGCTCAGTGATACCTGCTCACTGTGAGGGTTTTACAGAGTTCAATGATGTCTGCTCACTGTGAGGGTTTTACTGAGCTCTGTGATACCTACTCACTGTGAGGCTTTTACTGATCTCACTGAAACCTGCTCACTGTGAGAGTTTTACTGAGCTCAGTAATACCTGCTCACTGTGAGGGTTTCACTGAGCTCAGTGATGTCTGCTCACTGTGAGGGTTTTACTGAGCTCAGTGATACCTGCTCACTGTGTGGGTTTTACTGAGCTCAGTGATGTCTGCTCACAGTGAGGGTTTTACTGAGCTCAGTGATGTCTGCTCACTGTGAGGGTTTCACTGAGCTCAGTGATACCTGCTCACTGTGTGGATTTTACTGAGCTAAGTGATACCTGCTCACTGTGAGGGTTTTACTGAGCTAGTGATACATGCTCACTGTAAGGGTTTTACTGAGCTCAGTGATGTCTGCTCACTGTGAGGGTTTTACTGATCTCAGTGATGTCTGCTCACTGTGAGGGTTTTACAGAGATCAGTGATGTCTGCTCACTGTGAGGCTTTTCCTGAGCTCAGTGATGTCTGCTCACTGTGAGGGTTTTACTGAGGTCAGTGATACCTGCTCACTGTGAGGGTTTTACTGAGCTCAGTGATGTCTGCTCACTGTGAGGGATTTACTGAGCTCAGTGATGTCTGCTCACTGTGAGAGTTTTACTGAGCTCAGTGATACCTGCTCACTGTGAGGGTTTTACTGAGCTCAGTGATGTCTGCTCACTGTGAGGGTTTTACTGAGCTCAGTGATAACTGCTCACTGTGAGGCTTTTACTGAGCTCAGTGATACCAGCTCACTGTGAGGGTTTTACTGAGCTCAGTGATACCTGCTCACTGTGAGGGTTTCATGAGCTCAGTGATACCTGCTCACTCTGAGGGTTTTACAGAGCTCAGTGATACCTGCTCACTGTGAGGGTTTCATGAGCTCAGTGATACCTGCTCACTCTGAGGGTTTTACAGAGCTCACTGATACCTGCTCACTGAGAGGGTTTTACTGACCTCAGTGATGTCTGCTCACTGTGAGGGTTTTACTGAGCTCAATGATGTCTGCTCACTGTGAGGGATTTACTGAGCTCAGTGATACCTGCTCACTGTGAGGGTTTTACTGAGCTCAGTGATAGCTGCTCACTGTGAGGGTTTTACTGAGCTCAGTGATAGCTGCTCACTGTGAGGGTTTTACTGAGCTCAGTGATGTCTGCTAACTGTGAGTGTTTTACTGAACTCAGTGATATTTGCTCAGTGTTTAGGTTTTACTGAGCACAGTGATGCCTGCTCACTGTGAGGGTTTTACTGAGCTCAGTGATACCTGCTCACTGTGAGGGTTTTAATGATCTCAGTGATGTCTGCTCACTGTGAGGGTTTTACTGAGCTCAGTGATACCTGCTCACTGTGAGGGTTTTAATGAACTCAGTGATGTCTGCTCACTGTGAGGGTTTTACTGAGCTCAGTTAAACCTGCTCTCTGTGAGGGTTTTACTGAGCTCAGTGATGTCTGCTCACTGTGAGGGTTTTACTGAGCTCAGTGATACCTGCTCACTGTGAGGGTTATAATGATCTCAGTGATGTCTGCTCACTGTGAGGGTTTTACTGAGCTCAGTGATGTCTGCTCACTGTGTGGGTTTTACTGAGCTCAGTGATACCTGCTCACTGTGAGGGTTTCATGAGCTCAGTGATACCTGCTCACTCTGAGGGTTTTACAGAGCTCAGTGATACCTGCTCACTGAGAGGGTTTTACTGAGCTCAGTGATGTCTGCTCACTGCGAGGGTTTTACTGAGCTCAATGATGTCTGCTCACTGTGAGGGATTTACTGAGCTCAGTGATACCTGCTCACTGTGAGGGTTTTACTGAGCTCAGTGATAGCTGCTCACTGTGAGGGTTTTACTGAGCTCAGTGATGTCTGCTAACTGTGAGTGTTTTACTGAACTCAGTGATATTTGCTCACTGTTTAGGTTTTACTGAGCACAGTGATGCCTGCTCACTGTGAGGGTTTTACTGAGCTCAGTGATACCTGCTCACTGTGAGTGTTTTAATGATCTCAGTGATGTCTGCTCACTGTGAGGGTTTTACTGAGCTCAGTGATACCTGCTCACTGTGAGGGTTTTAATGAACTCAGTGATGTCTGCTCACTGTGAGGGTTTTACTGAGCTCAGTGATACCAGCTCACTGTGAGGGTTTTACAGAGCTCAGTGATACCTGCTCACTGAGAGGGTTTTACTGAGCTCAGTTATACCTGCTCTCTGTGAGGGTTTTACTGAGCTCAGTGATGTCTGCTCACTGTGAGGGTTTTACTGAGCTCAGTGATACCTGCTCAAAGTGAGGGATTGACTGAGCTCAGTGATACCTGCTCACAGTGAGGGTTTTACTGAGCTCAGTGATACCTGCTCACTGTGAAGGTTTTACTGAGCTCACTGATGTCTGTCACTGTGAGGGTTTTACTGATCTCAGTGATGTCTGCTCACTGTGAGGGTTTTACTGAACTCAGGGATGTCTGCTCAATGTGAGGGTTTCATTGAGCTCAGTGATACCTGCTCACTGTGAGGGTTTTACTGATCTCAGTGATACCTGCTCACTGTGAGGATTTTACTGAGCTCAGTGAAACCTGCTCACTGTGAGGGTTTCAGTGATCTCAGTGATACCTGCTCACTGTGAGGGTTTTAGTGAGCTCAGTGATACCTGCTCACTGTGAGGGATTTACTGACCTCAGTGATACCTGCTCACTGAGAGGGCTTTACTGAGCTCAATGATACCTGCACACTGTGAGAGTTTTACTGAGCTCAGTGATACCTGCTCACTGGGAGGGTTTTACTGATCTCAGTGATGTCTGCTCACTCTGAGGGTTTTACTGAGCTCAGTGATGTCTGCTCACTGTGAGGATTTTACTGAACTCAGTGATACCTGCTCACTCTGAGGGTTTAACTGAGCTCAGTGAAAGCTGCTACTGTGAGGGTTTTACTGAGCTCAGTGATACCTGCTCACTGTGAGGTATTTACTGAGCTCAGTGAAAGCTGCTCACTGTGAGGGTTTTACTGAGCTCAGTGATACCTGCTCAATGTGAGGGTTTTACTGAGCTCAGTGATACCTGCTCACTGTGAGGGTTTTACTGAGCTCAGTGATGTCTGCTCACTGTGAGGGTTTTACTAATCTCAGAGATGTCTGCTCACTGTGAGGGTTTTCCTGAGCTCAGTGATACCTGCTCACTGTGAGGGTTTTACTGAGCTCAGTGATACCTGCTCACTGTGAAAGTTTTACTGAGCTCAGTGATGTCTGCTCACTGTGAGGGTTTTACTGAGCTCAGTGATAACTGCTCACTGTGAAAGTTTTACTGAGCTCAGTGATTCCTGCTCACTGTGATGGTTTTACTGAGCTCAGTGATACCTGCTCACTGTGAGGGTTTTACTGAACTCAGTGATACCTGCTCACTGTGAGGGTTTTACTGAGCTCAGTGATACCTGCTCACTGTGAGGGTTTTACTGAACTCAGTGATACCTGCTCACTGTGAGGGTTTTACTGAGCTCAGTGATACCTGCTCACTGTGAGGGTTTTACTGAACTCAGTGATACCTGCTCACTGAGAGGGTTTTACTGAACTCAGTGATGTCTGCTCACTGTGAGTATTTTACTGAGCTCAGTGATACCTGCTCACTGTGAGGGTTTTACTGAGCTCAGTGATACCTGCTCACTGAGAGGGTTTTACTGAACTCAGTGATGTCTGCTCACTGTGAGGGTTTTACTGAGCTCAGTGATACCTGCTCACTGTGAAAGTTTTACTGAGCTCAGTGATTCCTGCTCACTGTGAGGGTTTTACTGAGCTCAGTGATACCTGCTCACTGTGAGGGTTTTACTGAGCTCAGTGATGTCTGCTCACTGTGAGGCTTTTACTGAGCTCAGTGATACCTGCTCACTGTGAGGCTTTTACTGAGCTCAGTGATACCTGCTCACTGTGAGGGTTTTACTGAGCTCAGTGATACCTGCTCACTGTGAGGGTTTTACTGAACTCAGTGATACCTGCTCACTGTGAGGGTTTTACTGAGCTCAGTGATACCTGCTCACTGTGAGGGTTTTACTGAACTCAGTGATACCTGCTCACTGAGAGGGTTTTACTGAACTCAGTGATGTCTGCTCACTGTGAGTATTTTACTGAGCTCAGTGATACCTGCTCACTGTGAGGGTTTTACTGAGCTCAGTGATACCTGCTCACTGAGAGGGTTTTACTGAACTCAGTGATGTCTGCTCACTGTGACTATTTTACTGAGCTCAGTGATACCTGCTCACTGTGAGGGTTTTACTGAGCTCAGTGAAGCCTGCTCACTCTGAGGGTTTTACTGAGCTCAGTGATACCTGCTCACTGTGAGGGTTTTACTGATCTATGTGATGTGTGCTCACTGTGAGGATATTACTGAGCTCAGTGTTGTCTGCTCATTGTGAGGGTTTTACTGAGCTCAGTGATACCTGCTCACTGTGAGGGTTTTACAGAGTTCAATGATGTCTGCTCACTGTGAGGGTTTTACTGAGCTCTGTGATACCTACTCACTGTGAGGCTTTTACTGATCTCACTGAAACCTGCTCACTGTGAGAGTTTTACTGAGCTCAGTAATACCTGCTCACTGTGAGGGTTTCACTGAGCTCAGTGATGTCTGCTCACTGTGAGGGTTTTACTGAGCTCAGTGATCTCTGCTCACTGTGAGGGTTTTACTGAGCTCAGTGATGTCTGCTCACTGTGAGGGTTTTACTGAGCTCAGTGACACCTGCTCACTGTGAGGGTTTTACTGAGCTCAGTGATGTCTGCTAACTGTGAGTGTTTAACTGAACTCAGTGATATTTGCTCACTGTTTACGTTTTACTGAGCACAGTGATGCCTGCTCACTGTGAGGGTTTTACTGAGCTCAGTGATACCTGCTCACTGTGAGGGTTTTAATGATCTCAGTGATGTCTGCTCACTGTGAGGGTTTTACTGAGCTCAGTGATACCTGCTCACTCTGAGGGTTTTAATGAACTCAGTGATGTCTGCTCACTGTGAGGGTTTTACTGAGCTCAGTGATACCTGCTCACTGTGAGGGTTTTACTGAGCTCAGTGATGTCTGCTCACTGTGAGGGTTTTACTGAGCTCAGTGATACCTGCTCAAAGTGAGGGATTGACTGAGCTCAGTGATGTCTGCTCACTGTGAGGGTTTTACTGAACTCAGGGATGTCTGCTCAATGTGAGGGTTTCATTGAGCTCAGTTATACCTGCTCACTGTGAGGGTTTTACTGATCTCAGTGATACCTGCTCACTGTGAGGATTTTACTGAGCTCAGTGAAACCTGCTCACTGTGAGGGTTTCAGTGAGCTCAGTGATACCTGCTCACTGTGAGGGTTTTAGTGAGCTCAGTGATACCTGCTCACTGTGAGGGATTTACTGACCTCAGTGATACCTGCTCACTGAGAGGGCTTTACTGAGCTCAATGATACCTGCACACTGTGAGAGTTTTACTGAGCTCAGTGATACCTGCTCACTGTGAGGGTTTTACTGATCTCAGTGATGTCTGCTCACTCTGAGGGTTTTACTGAGCTCAGTGATGTCTGCTCACTGTGAGGATTTTACTGAACTCAGTGATACCTGCTCACTCTGAGGGTTTAACTCAGCTCAGTGAAAGCTGCTACTGTGAGGGTTTTACTGAGCTCAGTGATACCTGCTCACTGTGAGGGTTTTACTGAGCTCAGTGATACCTGCTCAATGTGAGGGTTTTACTGAGCTCAGTGATGTCTGCTCACTGTGAGGGTTTTACTGAGCTCAGTGATACCTGCTCACTGTGAGGGTTTTACTGAGCTCAGTGATGTCTGCTCACTGTGAGGGTTTTACAGAGATCAGTGAAGTCTGCTCACTGTGAGGGTTTTCCTGAGCTCAGTGATACCTGCTCACTGTGAAAGTTTTACTGAGCTCAGTGATGTCTGCTCACTGTGAGGGTTTTACTGAGCTCAGTGATAACTGCTCACTGTGAGGGTTTTACTGAGCTCAGTGATGTCTGCTCACTGTGAGAGTTTTACTGAGCTCAGTGATACCTGCTCACTGTGAGGCTTTTACTGAGCTCAGTGATACCTGCTCACTGTGAGGGTTTTACTGAGCTCAGTGATACCTGCTCACTGTGAGGGTTTTACTGAACTCAGTGATACCTGCTCACTGAGAGGGTTTTACTGAACTCAGTGATGTCTGCTCACTGTGAGTATTTTACTGAGCTCAGTGATACCTGCTCAATGTGAGGGTTTAACTGAGCTCAGTGATACCTGCTCACTGTGAGGGTTTTACTGAGCTCAGTGATACCTGTTCACTGAGAGGGTTTTACTCAACTCAGTGATACCTGCTCACTGTGAGGGTTTTACTGAGCTCAGTGAAGCCTGCTCACTCTGAGGTTTTTACTGAGCTCAGTGATACCTGCTCACTGTGAGGGTTTTACTGATCTATGTGATGTCTGCTCACTGTGAGGATATTACTGAGCTCAGTGATGTCTGCCCACTGTGAGGGTTTTACTGAGCTCAGTGATACCTGCTCACTGTGAGGGTTTTACAGAGTTCAATGATGTCTGCTCACTGTGAGGGTTTTACTGAGCTCTGTGAAACCTACTCACTGTGAGGCTTTTACTGATCTCACTGAAACCTGCTCACTGTGAGAGTTTTACTGAGCTCAGTGATACCTGCTCACTGTGAGGGTTTCACTGAGCTCAGTGATGTCTGCTCACTGTGAGGGTTTTACTGAGCTCAGTGATCTCTGCTCACTGTGAGGGTTTTACTGAGCTCAGTGATCTCTGCTCACTGTGAGGGTTTTACTGAGCTCAGTGACACCTGCTGACTGTGAGGGTTTTACTGAGCTCAGTGATGTCTGCTAACTGTGAGTGTTTTACTGAACTCAGTGATATTTGCTCACTGTTTAGGTTTTACTGAGCACAGTGATGCCTGCTCACTGTGAGGGTTTTACTGAGCTCAGTGATAACTGCTCACTGTGAGGGTTTTAATGATCTCAGTGATGTCTGCTCACTGTGAGGATTTTACTGAGCTCAGTGATGTCTGCTCACTGTGAGGATTTTACTGAACTCAGTGATACCTGCTCACTCTGAGGGTTTAACTCAGCTCAGTGAAAGCTGCTACTGTGAGGGTTTTACTGAGCTCAGTGATACCTGCTCACTGTGAGGGTTTTACTGAGCTCAGTGATACCTGCTCAATGTGAGGGTTTTACTGAGCTCAGTGATGTCTGCTCACTGTGAGGGTTTTACTGAGCTCAGTGATACCTGCTCACTGTGAGGGTTTTACTGAGCTCAGTGATGTCTGCTCACTGTGAGGGTTTTACAGAGATCAGTGAAGTCTGCTCACTGTGAGGGTTTTCCTGAGCTCAGTGATACCTGCTCACTGTGAAAGTTTTACTGAGCTCAGTGATGTCTGCTCACTGTGAGGGTTTTACTGAGCTCAGTGATAACTGCTCACTGTGAGGGTTTTACTGAGCTCAGTGATGTCTGCTCACTGTGAGAGTTTTACTGAGCTCAGTGATACCTGCTCACTGTGAGGCTTTTACTGAGCTCAGTGATACCTGCTCACTGTGAGGGTTTTACTGAGCTCAGTGATACCTGCTCACTGTGAGGGTTTTACTGAACTCAGTGATACCTGCTCACTGAGAGGGTTTTACTGAACTCAGTGATGTCTGCTCACTGTGAGTATTTTACTGAGCTCAGTGATACCTGCTCAATGTGAGGGTTTAACTGAGCTCAGTGATACCTGCTCACTGTGAGGGTTTTACTGAGCTCAGTGATACCTGTTCACTGAGAGGGTTTTACTGAACTCAGTGATACCTGCTCACTGTGAGGGTTTTACTGAGCTCAGTGAAGCCTGCTCACTCTGAGGTTTTTACTGAGCTCAGTGATACCTGCTCACTGTGAGGGTTTTACTGATCTATGTGATGTCTGCTCACTGTGAGGATATTACTGAGCTCAGTGATGTCTGCCCACTGTGAGGGTTTTACTGAGCTCAGTGATACCTGCTCACTGTGAGGGTTTTACAGAGTTCAATGATGTCTGCTCACTGTGAGGGTTTTACTGAGCTCTGTGATACCTACTCACTGTGAGGCTTTTACTGATCTCACTGAAACCTGCTCACTGTGAGAGTTTTACTGAGCTCAGTGATACCTGCTCACTGTGAGGGTTTCACTGAGCTCAGTGATGTCTGCTCACTGTGAGGGTTTTACTGAGCTCAGTGATCTCTGCTCACTGTGAGGGTTTTACTGAGCTCAGTGATCTCTGCTCACTGTGAGGGTTTTACTGAGCTCAGTGACACCTGCTGACTGTGAGGGTTTTACTGAGCTCAGTGATGTCTGCTAACTGTGAGTGTTTTACTGAACTCAGTGATATTTGCTCACTGTTTAGGTTTTACTGAGCACAGTGATGCCTGCTCACTGTGAGGGTTTTACTGAGCTCAGTGATAACTGCTCACTGTGAGGGTTTTAATGATCTCAGTGATGTCTGCTCACTGTGAGGATTTTACTGAGCTCAGTGATACCTGCTCACTGTGAGGGTTTTAATGAACTCAGTGATGTCTGCTCACTGTGAGGGTTTTACTGAGCTCAGTGATACCTGCTCACTGTGAGGGTTTTACTGAGCTCAGTGATGTCTGCTCACTGTGAGGGTTTTACTGAGCTCAGTGATACCTGCTCAAAGTGAGGGATTGACTGAGCTCAGTGATACCTGCTCACAGTGAGGGTTTTACTGAGCTCAGTGATACCTGCTCACTGTGAAGGTTTTACTGCGCTCACTCATGTCTGCTCACTGTGAGGGTTTTACTGAACTCAGTGATGTCTGCTCACTGTGAGGGTTTTACTGAACTCAGGGATGTCTGCTCACTGTGAGGGTTTCATTGAGCTCAGTGATACCTGCTCACTGTGAGGGTTTTACTGATCTCAGTGATACCTGCTCACTGTGAGGATTTTACTGAGCTCAGTGAAACCTGCTCACTGTGAGGGTTTCAGTGATCTCAGTGATACCTGCTCACTGTGAGGGTTTTAGTGAGCTCAGTGATGTCTGCTCACTGTGAGGGTTTTACTGACCTCAGTGATACCTGCTCACTGAGAGGGCTTTACTGAGCTCAATGATACCTGCTCACTGTGAGAGTTTTACTGAGCTCAGTTATACCTGCTCACTGTGAGGGTTTTACTGATCTCAGTGATGTATGCTCACTCTGAGGGTTTTACTGAGCTCAGTGATGTCTGCTCACTGTGAGGGTTTTACTGAACTCAGTGATACCTGCTCACTGTGAGGGTTTAACTGAGCTCAGTGAAAGCTGCTCACTGTGAGGGTTTAACTGAGCTCAGTGATACCTGCTCACTGTGAGGGTTTTTCTGAGCTCAGTGATGTCTGCTCACTGAGAGGGTTTAACTGAGCTCAGTGATACCTGCTCACTGTGAGGGTTTTACTGAGCTCAGTGATACCTGCTCACTGTGAGGGTTTTCCTGAGCTCAGTGATACCTGCTCACTGTGAGGTTTTTACTGAGTCAGTGACGTCTGCTAACTGTGAGGATTTACCTGAGCTCAGTGATACCTGCTCACTGTGAGGGTTTTACTGAGCTCAGTGATACCTGCTCACTGAGATGGTTTTACTGAGCTCAGTGATGTCTGCTCACTGTGAGAGTTTTACTGAGCTCAGTGTTACCTGCTCACTGTGAGGGTTTTACTGAGCTCAGTGATACCTGCTCACTGTGAGGGATTTACTGTGCTCAGTGATACCTGCTCACTGAGATGGTTTTACTGAGCTCAGTGATGTCTGCTCACTGTGAGAGTTTTACTGAGCTCAGTGATGTCTGCTCACTGTGAGAGTTTTACTGAGCTCAGTGTTACCTGCTCACTGTCAGGGTTTTACTGAGCTCAGTGATACCTGCTCACTGTGAGGGTTTTACTGTGCTCAGTGATACCTGCTCACTGTGAGGGTTTTACTGAGCTCAGTGAAACCTGCTCACTGTGAGAGTTTTACTGAGCTCAGTGATACCTGCTCTCTGTGAGGGTTTTACTGAGCTCAGTGATACCTGCTCACTGTGAGGGTATTACTGAGCTCAGTGATGTCTGCTCACATTGAGGGTTTTACTGAGCTCAGTGATGTCTGCTCACTGTGTGGGTTTTACTGAGCTCGCTGATACCTGCTCACTGTGAGGGTTTTACTGAGCTCAGTGACACCTGCTCACTGTGAGGGTTTTACTGAGCTCAGTGATGTCTGCTATCTGTGAGTGTTTTACTGAACTCAGTGATACCTGCTCACTGTGAGGGTTTTAATGATCTCAGTGATGTCTGCTCACTGTGAGGGTTTTACTGAGCTCAGTGATACCTGCTCACTGTGAGGGTTTTAATGAACTCAGTGATGTCTGCTCACTGTGAGGGTTTTACTGAGCTCAGTGATACCTGCTCACTGTGAGGGTTTTACTGAGCTCAGTGATGTCTGCTCACTGTGAGGGTTTTACTGAGCTCAGTGATACCTGCTCTAAGTGAGGGATTGACTGAGCTCAGTGATACCTGCTCACAGTGAGGGTTTTACTGAGCTCAGTGATACCTGCTCACTGTGAAGGTTTTACTGCGCTCACTCATGTCTGCTCACTGTGAGGGTTTTACTGAACTCAGTGATGTCTGCTCACTGTGAGGGTTTTACTGAACTCAGGGATGTCTGCTCACTGTGAGGGTTTCATTGAGCTCAGTGATACCTGCTCACTGTGAGGGTTTTACTGATCTCAGTGATACCTGCTCACTGTGAGGATTTTACTGAGCTCAGTGAAACCTGCTCACTGTGAGGGTTTCAGTGATCTCAGTGATACCTGCTCACTGTGAGGGTTTTACTGACCTCAGTGATACCTGCTCACTGTGAGGGTTTTACTGATCTCAGTGATACCTGCTCACTGTCAGGGTTTTACTGAGCTCAGTGATACCTGCTCACTGTGAGGGTTTTACTGAGCTCAGTGATGTCTGCTCACTGTGAGGGTTTTACTGAGCTCAGTGATACCTGCTCACTGTGAGGGTTTTACTGAGCTCAGTGATACCTGCTCACTGTGAGGGTTTTAATGAACTCAGTGATGTCTGCTCACTGTGAGGGTTTTACTGAGCTCAGTGATACCTGCTCACTGTGAGGGTTTTACTGAGCTCAGTGATACCTGCTCACTGTGAGGGTATCACTGAGCTCAGTGATGTCTGCTCACATTGAGGGTTTTACTGAGCTCAGTGATGTCTGCTCACATTGAGGGTTTTACTGAGCTCAGTGATACCTGCTCACTGTGAGGGTTTTACTGAGCTCAGTGATGTCTGCTCACAGTGAGGGTTTTACTGAGCTCAGTGATGTCTGCTCACTGTGAGGGTTTCACTGAGCTCAGTGATACCTGCTCACTGTGTGGATTTTACTGAGCTAAGTGATACCTGCTCACTGTGAGGGTTTTACTGAGCTAGTGATACATGCTCACTGTAAGGGTTTTACTGAGCTCAGTGATGTCTGCTCACTGTGAGGGTTTTACTGATCTCAGTGATGTCTGCTCACTGTGAGGGTTTTACAGAGATCAGTGATGTCTGCTCACTGTGAGGCTTTTCCTGAGCTCAGTGATGTCTGCTCACTGTGAGGGTTTTACTGAGGTCAGTGATACCTGCTCACTGTGAGGGTTTTACTGAGCTCAGTGATGTCTGCTCACTGTGAGGGATTTACTGAACTCAGTGATGTCTGCTCACTGTGAGAGTTTTACTGAGCTCAGTGATACCTGCTCACTGTGAGGGTTTTACTGAGCTCAGTGATGTCTGCTCACTGTGAGGGTTTTACTGAGCTCAGTGATAACTGCTCACTGTGAGGCTTTTACTGAGCTCAGTGATACCAGCTCACTGTGAGGGTTTTACTGAGCTCAGTGACACCTGCTCACTGTGAGGGTTTCATGAGCTCAGTGATACCTGCTCACTCTGAGGGTTTTACAGAGCTCAGTGATACCTGCTCACTGTGAGGGTTTCATGAGCTCAGTGATACCTGCTCACTCTGAGGGTTTTACAGAGCTCACTGATACCTGCTCACTGAGAGGGTTTTACTGACCTCAGTGATGTCTGCTCACTGTGAGGGTTTTACTGAGCTCAATGATGTCTGCTCACTGTGAGGGATTTACTGAGCTCAGTGATACCTGCTCACTGTGAGGGTTTTACTGAGCTCAGTGATAGCTGCTCACTGTGAGGGTTTTACTGAGCTCAGTGATAGCTGCTCACTGTGAGGGTTTTACTGAGCTCAGTGATGTCTGCTAACTGTGAGTGTTTTACTGAACTCAGTGATATTTGCTCAGTGTTTAGGTTTTACTGAGCACAGTGATGCCTGCTCACTGTGAGGGTTTTACTGAGCTCAGTGATACCTGCTCACTGTGAGGGTTTTAATGATCTCAGTGATGTCTGCTCACTGTGAGGGTTTTACTGAGCTCAGTGATACCTGCTCACTGTGAGGGTTTTAATGAACTCAGTGATGTCTGCTCACTGTGAGGGTTTTACTGAGCTCAGTTAAACCTGCTCTCTGTGAGGGTTTTACTGAGCTCAGTGATGTCTGCTCACTGTGAGGGTTTTACTGAGCTCAGTGATACCTGCTCACTGTGAGGGTTATAATGATCTCAGTGATGTCTGCTCACTGTGAGGGTTTTACTGAGCTCAGTGATGTCTGCTCACTGTGTGGGTTTTACTGAGCTCAGTGATACCTGCTCACTGTGAGGGTTTCATGAGCTCAGTGATACCTGCTCACTCTGAGGGTTTTACAGAGCTCAGTGATACCTGCTCACTGAGAGGGTTTTACTGAGCTCAGTGATGTCTGCTCACTGCGAGGGTTTTACTGAGCTCAATGATGTCTGCTCACTGTGAGGGATTTACTGAGCTCAGTGATACCTGCTCACTGTGAGGGTTTTACTGAGCTCAGTGATAGCTGCTCACTGTGAGGGTTTTACTGAGCTCAGTGATGTCTGCTAACTGTGAGTGTTTTACTGAACTCAGTGATATTTGCTCACTGTTTAGGTTTTACTGAGCACAGTGATGCCTGCTCACTGTGAGGGTTTTACTGAGCTCAGTGATACCTGCTCACTGTGAGGGTTTTAATGATCTCAGTGATGTCTGCTCACTGTGAGGGTTTTACTGAGCTCAGTGATACCTGCTCACTGTGAGGGTTTTAATGAACTCAGTGATGTCTGCTCACTGTGAGGGTTTTACTGAGCTCAGTGATACCAGCTCACTGTGAGGGTTTTACAGAGCTCAGTGATACCTGCTCACTGAGAGGGTTTTACTGAGCTCAGTTATACCTGCTCTCTGTGAGGGTTTTACTGAGCTCAGTGATGTCTGCTCACTGTGAGGGTTTTACTGAGCTCAGTGATACCTGCTCAAAGTGAGGGATTGACTGAGCTCAGTGATACCTGCTCACAGTGAGGGTTTTACTGAGCTCAGTGATACCTGCTCACTGTGAAGGTTTTACTGAGCTCACTGATGTCTGTCACTGTGAGGGTTTTACTGATCTCAGTGATGTCTGCTCACTGTGAGGGTTTTACTGAACTCAGGGATGTCTGCTCAATGTGAGGGTTTCATTGAGCTCAGTGATACCTGCTCACTGTGAGGGTTTTACTGATCTCAGTGATACCTGCTCACTGTGAGGATTTTACTGAGCTCAGTGAAACCTGCTCACTGTGAGGGTTTCAGTGATCTCAGTGATACCTGCTCACTGTGAGGGTTTTAGTGAGCTCAGTGATACCTGCTCACTGTGAGGGATTTACTGACCTCAGTGATACCTGCTCACTGAGAGGGCTTTACTGAGCTCAATGATACCTGCACACTGTGAGAGTTTTACTGAGCTCAGTGATACCTGCTCACTGTGAGGGTTTTACTGATCTCAGTGATGTCTGCTCACTCTGAGGGTTTTACTGAGCTCAGTGATGTCTGCTCACTGTGAGGATTTTACTGAACTCAGTGATACCTGCTCACTCTGAGGGTTTAACTGAGCTCAGTGAAAGCTGCTACTGTGAGGGTTTTACTGAGCTCAGTGATACCTGCTCACTGTGAGGTATTTACTGAGCTCAGTGAAAGCTGCTCACTGTGAGGGTTTTACTGAGCTCAGTGATACCTGCTCAATGTGAGGTTTTTACTGAGCTCAGTGATACCTGCTCACTGTGAGGGTTTTACTGAGCTCAGTGATGTCTGCTCACTGTGAGGGTTTTACTAATCTCAGAGATGTCTGCTCACTGTGAGGGTTTTCCTGAGCTCAGTGATACCTGCTCACTGTGAGGGTTTTACTGAGCTCAGTGATACCTGCTCACTGTGAAAGTTTTACTGAGCTCAGTGATGTCTGCTCACTGTGAGGGTTTTACTGAGCTCAGTGATACCTGCTCACTGTGAAAGTTTTACTGAGCTCAGTGATTCCTGCTCACTGTGATGGTTTTACTGAGCTCAGTGATACCTGCTCACTGTGAGGGTTTTACTGAACTCAGTGATACCTGCTCACTGTGAGGGTTTTACTGAGCTCAGTGATACCTGCTCACTGTGAGGGTTTTACTGAACTCAGTGATACCTGCTCACTGTGAGGGTTTTACTGAGCTCAGTGATACCTGCTCACTGTGAGGGTTTTACTGAACTCAGTGATACCTGCTCACTGAGAGGGTTTTACTGAACTCAGTGATGTCTGCTCACTGTGAGTATTTTACTGAGCTCAGTGATACCTGCTCACTGTGAGGGTTTTACTGAGCTCAGTGATACCTGCTCACTGAGAGGGTTTTACTGAACTCAGTGATGTCTGCTCACTGTGAGGGTTTTACTGAGCTCAGTGATAACTGCTCACTGTGAAAGTTTTACTGAGCTCAGTGATTCCTGCTCACTGTGAGGGTTTTACTGAGCTCAGTGATACCTGCTCACTGTGAGGGTTTTACTGAGCTCAGTGATGTCTGCTCACTGTGAGGCTTTTACTGAGCTCAGTGATACCCACTGTGAGGCTTTTACTGAGCTCAGTGATACCTGCTCACTGTGAGGGTTTTACTGAGCTCAGTGATACCTGCTCACTGTGAGGGTTTCACTGAACTCAGTGATACCTGCTCACTGTGAGGGTTTTACTGAGCTCAGTGATACCTGCTCACTGTGAGGGTTTTACTGAACTCAGTGATACCTGCTCACTGAGAGGGGTTTTACTGAACTCAGTGATGTCTGCTCACTGTGAGTATTTTACTGAGCTCAGTGATACCTGCTCACTGTGAGGGTTTTACTGAGCTCAGTGATACCTGCTCACTGAGAGGGTTTTACTGAACTCAGTGATGTCTGCTCACTGTGACTATTTTACTGAGCTCAGTGATACCTGCTCACTGTGAGGGTTTTACTGAGCTCAGTGAAGCCTGCTCACTCTGAGGGTTTTACTGAGCTCAGTGATACCTGCTCACTGTGAGGGTTTTACTGATCTATGTGATGTGTGCTCACTGTGAGGATATTACTGAGCTCAGTGTTGTCTGCTCATTGTGAGGGTTTTACTGAGCTCAGTGATACCTGCTCACTGTGAGGGTTTTACAGAGTTCAATGATGTCTGCTCACTGTGAGGGTTTTACTGAGCTCTGTGATACCTACTCACTGTGAGGCTTTTACTGATCTCACTGAAACCTGCTCACTGTGAGGGTTTCACTGAGCTCAGTGATGTCTGCTCACTGTGAGGGTTTTACTGAGCTCAGTGATGTCTGCTCACTGTGAGGGCTTTACTGAGCTCAGTGACACCTGCTCACTGTGAGGGTTTTACTGAGCTCAGTGATGTCTGCTAACTGTGAGTGTTTAACTGAACTCAGTGATATTTGCTCACTGTTTACGTTTTACTGAGCACAGTGATGCCTGCTCACTGTGAGGGTTTTACTGAGCTCAGTGATACCTGCTCACTGTGAGGGTTTTAATGATCTCAGTGATGTCTGCTCACTGTGAGGGTTTTACTGAGCTCAGTGATACCTGCTCACTCTGAGGGTTTTAATGAACTCAGTGATGTCTGCTCACTGTGAGGGTTTTACTGAGCTCAGTGATACCTGCTCACTGTGAGGGTTTTACTGAGCTCAGTGATGTCTGCTCACTGTGAGGGTTTTACTGAGCTCAGTGATACCTGCTCAAAGTGAGGGATTGACTGAGCTCAGTGATGTCTGCTCACTGTGAGGGTTTTACTGAACTCAGGGATGTCTGCTCAATGTGAGGGTTTCATTGAGCTCAGTTATACCTGCTCACTGTGAGGGTTTTACTGATCTCAGTGATACCTGCTCACTGTGAGGATTTTACTGAGCTCAGTGAAACCTGCTCACTGTGAGGGTTTCAGTGAGCTCAGTGATACCTGCTCACTGTGAGGGTTTTAGTGAGCTCAGTGATACCTGCTCACTGTGAGGGATTTACTGACCTCAGTGATACCTGCTCACTGAGAGGGCTTTACTGAGCTCAATGATACCTGCACACTGTGAGAGTTTTACTGAGCTCAGTGATACCTGCTCACTGTGAGGGTTTTTACTGATCTCAGTGATGTCTGCTCACTCTGAGGGTTTTACTGAGCTCAGTGATGTCTGCTCACTGTGAGGATTTTACTGAACTCAGTGATACCTGCTCACTCTGAGGGTTTAACTCAGCTCAGTGAAAGCTGCTACTGTGAGGGTTTTACTGAGCTCAGTGATACCTGCTCACTGTGAGGGTTTTACTGAGCTCAGTGATACCTGCTCAATGTGAGGGTTTTACTGAGCTCAGTGATGTCTGCTCACTGTGAGGGTTTTACTGAGCTCAGTGATACCTGCTCACTGTGAGGGTTTTACTGAGCTCAGTGATGTCTGCTCACTGTGAGGGTTTTACAGAGATCAGTGAAGTCTGCTCACTGTGAGGGTTTTCCTGAGCTCAGTGATACCTGCTCACTGTGAAAGTTTTACTGAGCTCAGTGATGTCTGCTCACTGTGAGGGTTTTACTGAGCTCAGTGATAACTGCTCACTGTGAGGGTTTTACTGAGCTCAGTGATGTCTGCTCACTGTGAGAGTTTTTACTGAGCTCAGTGATACCTGCTCACTGTGAGGGCTTTTACTGAGCTCAGTGATACCTGCTCACTGTGAGGGTTTTACTGAGCTCAGTGATACCTGCTCACTGTGAGGGTTTTACTGAACTCAGTGATACCTGCTCACTGAGAGGGTTTTACTGAAATCAGTGATGTCTGCTCACTGTGAGTATTTTACTGAGCTCAGTGATACCTGCTCAATGTGAGGGTTTAACTGAGCTCAGTGATACCTGCTCACTGTGAGGGTTTTACTGAGCTCAGTGATACCTGTTCACTGAGAGGGTTTTACTGAACTCAGTGATACCTGCTCACTGTGAGGGTTTTTACTGAGCTCAGTGAAGCCTGCTCACTCTGAGGTTTTTACTGAGCTCAGTGATACCTGCTCACTGTGAGGGTTTTACTGATCTATGTGATGTCTGCTCACTGTGAGGATATTACTGAGCTCAGTGATGTCTGCCCACTGTGAGGGTTTTACTGAGCTCAGTGATACCTGCTCACTGTGAGGGTTTTACAGAGTTCAATGATGTCTGCTCACTGTGAGGGTTTTACTGAGCTCTGTGATACCTACTCACTGTGAGGCTTTTACTGATCTCACTGAAACCTGCTCACTGTGAGAGTTTTACTGAGCTCAGTGATACCTGCTCACTGTGAGGGTTTCACTGAGCTCAGTGATGTCTGCTCACTGTGAGGGTTTTACTGAGCTCAGTGATCTCTGCTCACTGTGAGGGTTTTACTGAGCTCAGTGATCTCTGCTCACTGTGAGGGTTTTACTGAGCTCAGTGACACCTGCTGACTGTGAGGGTTTTACTGAGCTCAGTGATGTCTGCTAACTGTGAGTGTTTTACTGAACTCAGTGATATTTGCTCACTGTTTAGGTTTTACTGAGCACAGTGATGCCTGCTCACTGTGAGGGTTTTACTGAGCTCAGTGATAACTGCTCACTGTGAGGGTTTTAATGATCTCAGTGATGTCTGCTCACTGTGAGGATTTTACTGAGCTCAGTGATACCTGCTCACTGTGAGGGTTTTAATGAACTCAGTGATGTCTGCTCACTGTGAGGGTTTTACTGAGCTCAGTGATACCTGCTCACTGTGAGGGTTTTACTGAGCTCAGTGATGTCTGCTCACTGTGAGGGTTTTACTGAGCTCAGTGATACCTGCTCAAAGTGAGGGATTGACTGAGCTCAGTGATACCTGCTCACAGTGAGGGTTTTACTGAGCTCAGTGATACCTGCTCACTGTGAAGGTTTTACTGCGCTCACTCATGTCTGCTCACTGTGAGGGTTTTACTGAACTCAGTGATGTCTGCTCACTGTGAGGGTTTTACTGAACTCAGGGATGTCTGCTCACTGTGAGGGTTTCATTGAGCTCAGTGATACCTGCTCACTGTGAGGGTTTTACTGATCTCAGTGATACCTGCTCACTGTGAGGATTTTACTGAGCTCAGTGAAACCTGCTCACTGTGAGGGTTTCAGTGATCTCAGTGATACCTGCTCACTGTGAGGGTTTTAGTGAGCTCAGTGATGTCTGCTCACTGTGAGGGTTTTACTGACCTCAGTGATACCTGCTCACTGTGAGGGTTTTACTGATCTCAGTGATGTATGCTCACTCTGAGGGTTTTACTGAGCTCAGTGATGTCTGCTCACTGTGAGGGTTTTACTGAACTCAGTGATACCTGCTCACTGTGAGGGTTTAACTGAGCTCAGTGAAAGCTGCTCACTGTGAGGGTTTAACTGAGCTCAGTGATACCTGCTCACTGTGAGGGTTTTTCTGAGCTCAGTGATGTCTGCTCACTGAGAGGGTTTAACTGAGCTCAGTGATACCTGCTCACTGTGAGGGTTTTACTGAGCTCAGTGATACCTGCTCACTGTGAGGGTTTTCCTGAGCTCAGTGATACCTGCTCACTGTGAGGTTTTTACTGAGTCAGTGACGTCTGCTAACTGTGAGGATTTACCTGAGCTCAGTGATACCTGCTCACTGTGAGGGTTTTACTGAGCTCAGTGATACCTGCTCACTGAGATGGTTTTACTGAGCTCAGTGATGTCTGCTCACTGTGAGAGTTTTACTGAGCTCAGTGTTACCTGCTCACTGTGAGGGTTTTACTGAGCTCAGTGATACCTGCTCACTGTGAGGGTTTTACTGTGCTCAGTGATACCTGCTCACTGAGATGGTTTTACTGAGCTCAGTGATGTCTGCTCACTGTGAGAGTTTTACTGAGCTCAGTGATGTCTGCTCACTGTGAGGGTTTTACTGAGCTCAGTGATGTCTGCTCACTGTGAGAGTTTTACTGAGCTCAGTGTTACCTGCTCACTGTCAGGGTTTTACTGAGCTCAGTGATACCTGCTCACTGTGAGGGTTTTACTGTGCTCAGTGATACCTGCTCACTGTGAGGGTTTTACTGAGCTCAGTGATACCTGCTCACTGTGAGGGTTTTAATGAACTCAGTGATGTCTGCTCACTATGAGGGTTTTACTGAGCTCAGTGATACCTGCTCACTGTGAGGGTTTTACTGAGCTCAGTGATACCTGCTCACTGTGGGGGTTTTACTGAACTCAGCGATGTCTGCTCACTGTGAGGGTTTTACTGAGCTCAGTGAAACCTGCTCACTGTGAGAGTTTTACTGAGCTCAGTGATACCTGCTCTCTGTGAGGGTTTTACTGAGCTCAGTGATACCTGCTCACTGTGAGGGTATTACTGAGCTCAGTGATGTCTGCTCACATTGAGGGTTTTACTGAGCTCAGTGATGTCTGCTCACTGTGTGGGTTTTACTGAGCTCGCTGATACCTGCTCACTGTGAGGGTTTTACTGAGCTCAGTGACACCTGCTCACTGTGAGGGTTTTACTGAGCTCAGTGATGTCTGCTATCTGTGAGTGTTTTACTGAACTCAGTGATACCTGCTCACTGTGAGGGTTTTAATGATCTCAGTGATGTCTGCTCACTGTGAGGGTTTTACTGAGCTCAGTGATACCTGCTCACTGTGAGGGTTTTACTGAGCTCAGTGATACCTGCTCACTGTGAGGGTTTTACTGAGCTCAGTGATGTCTGCTCACTGTGAGGGTTTTACTGAGCTCAGTGATACCTGCTCGAAGTGAGGGATTGACTGAGCTCAGTGATACCTGCTCACAGTGAGGGTTTTACTGAGCTCAGTGATACCTGCTCACTGTGAAGGTTTTACTGCGCTCACTCATGTCTGCTCACTGTGAGGGTTTTACTGAACTCAGTGATGTCTGCTCACTGTGAGGGTTTTACTGAACTCAGGGATGTCTGCTCACTGTGAGGGTTTCATTGAGCTCAGTGATACCTGCTCACTGTGAGGGTTTTACTGATCTCAGTGATACCTGCTCACTGTGAGGATTTTACTGAGCTCAGTGAAACCTGCTCACTGTGAGGGTTTCAGTGATCTCAGTGATACCTGCTCACTGTGAGGGTTTTACTGACCTCAGTGATACCTGCTCACTGTGAGGGTTTTACTGATCTCAGTGATACCTGCTCACTGTCAGGGTTTTACTGAGCTCAGTGATACCTGCTCACTGTGAGGGTTTTACTGAGCTCAGTGATGTCTGCTCACAGTGAGGGTTTTACTGAGCTCAGTGATACCTGCTCACTGTGAGGGTTTTACTGAGCTCAGTGATACCTGCTCACTGTGAGGGTTTTAATGAACTCAGTGATGTCTGCTCACTGTGAGGGTTTTACTGAGCTCAGTGATACCTGCTCACTGTGAGGGTTTTACTGAGCTCAGTGATACCTGCTCACTGTGAGGGTATTACTGAGCTCAGTGATGTCTGCTCACATTGAGGGTTTTACTGAGCTCAGTGATGTCTGCTCACATTGAGGGTTTTACTGAGCTCAGTGATACCTGCTCACTGTGAGGGTTTTACTGAGCTCAGTGATGTCTGCTCACAGTGAGGGTTTTACTGAGCTCAGTGATGTCTGCTCACTGTGAGGGTTTCACTGAGCTCAGTGATACCTGCTCACTGTGTGGATTTTACTGAGCTAAGTGATACCTGCTCACTGTGAGGGTTTTACTGAGCTAGTGATACATGCTCACTGTAAGGGTTTTACTGAGCTCAGTGATGTCTGCTCACTGTGAGGGTTTTACTGATCTCAGTGATGTCTGCTCACTGTGAGGGTTTTACAGAGATCAGTGATGTCTGCTCACTGTGAGGCTTTTCCTGAGCTCAGTGATGTCTGCTCACTGTGAGGGTTTTACTGAGCTCAGTGATACCTGCTCACTGTGAGGGTTTTACTGAGCTCAGTGATGTCTGCTCACTGTGAGGGATTTACTGAGCTCAGTGATGTCTGCTCACTGTGAGAGTTTTACTGAGCTCAGTGATACCTGCTCACTGTGAGGGTTTTACTGAGCTCAGTGATGTCTGCTCACTGTGAGGGTTTTACTGAGCTCAGTGATAACTGCTCACTGTGAGGCTTTTACTGAGCTCAGTGATACCAGCTCACTGTGAGGGTTTTACTGAGCTCAGTGATACCTGCTCACTGTGAGGGTTTCATGAGCTCAGTGATACCTGCTCACTCTGAGGGTTTTACAGAGCTCAGTGATACCTGCTCACTGTGAGGGTTTCATGAGCTCAGTGATACCTGCTCACTCTGAGGGTTTTACAGAGCTCACTGATACCTGCTCACTGAGAGGGTTTTACTGACCTCAGTGATGTCTGCTCACTGTGAGGGTTTTACTGAGCTCAATGATGTCTGCTCACTGTGAGGGATTTACTGAGCTCAGTGATACCTGCTCACTGTGAGGGTTTTACTGAGCTCAGTGATAGCTGCTCACTGTGAGGGTTTTACTGAGCTCAGTGATAGCTGCTCACTGTGAGGGTTTTACTGAGCTCAGTGATGTCTGCTAACTGTGAGTGTTTTACTGAACTCAGTGATATTTGCTCAGTGTTTAGGTTTTACTGAGCACAGTGATGCCTGCTCACTGTGAGGGTTTTACTGAGCTCAGTGATACCTGCTCACTGTGAGGGTTTTAATGATCTCAGTGATGTCTGCTCACTGTGAGGGTTTTACTGAGCTCAGTGATACCTGCTCACTGTGAGGGTTTTAATGAACTCAGTGATGTCTGCTCACTGTGAGGGTTTTACTGAGCTCAGTTAAACCTGCTCTCTGTGAGGGTTTTACTGAGCTCAGTGATGTCTGCTCACTGTGAGGGTTTTACTGAGC
This sequence comes from Isurus oxyrinchus, assembly GCA_026770705.1. Lineage (NCBI taxonomy): Eukaryota > Metazoa > Chordata > Chondrichthyes > Lamniformes > Lamnidae > Isurus > Isurus oxyrinchus. The sequence goes on from JANJGN010000641.1 coordinate 275,302, forward strand.
TCAGTGATACCTGCTCACTGTGAGGGTTATAATGATCTCAGTGATACCTGCTCACAGTGAGGGTTTTACTGAGCTCAGTGATACCTGCTCACTGTGAAGGTTTTACTGAGCTCACTGATGTCCGCTCACTGTGAGGGTTTTACTGATCTCAGTGATGTCTGCTCACTGTGAGGGTATAACTGAGTTCAGTGATGTCTGCTCACTGTGAGGGTTCTACTGATCTCAGTGATACCTGCTCACTGTGTGGATTTTACTGAGCTCAGTGATACCTGCTCACTGTGAGGGTTTTACTGAGCTCAGTGATGTCTGCTCACTGTGAGGCTTGTACTGATCTCAGTGATACCTGATCACTGTGAGTGTTTTACTGAGTTCAGTGATATTTGCTCACAGTTTAGGTTTTACTGAGCTCACTGATGTCAGCTCACTCTGAGGGTTTTACTGAGCTCAGTGATACCTGCTCACTGTGAGGGTTTTACTGAACTCAGTGATGTCTGCTCACTGTGAGGGTTTTACTGAGCTCAGTGATATCTGCTCACTGTGAGGGTTTTACTGAGCTCACTGATACCTGCTCACTGTGAGGGTTTTACTGAGCTCAGTGATACCTGCTCACTGTGAGGGTTTTACTGTGCTCAGTGATACCTGCTCACTGTGAGGCATTTACTGAGCTCACTGTTACCTGCTCACTGTGAGGGTTTTACTGATCTCAGTGATACCTGCTCACTGTGAGGGTTTTACTGAGCTCAGTGATACCTGCTCACTGTGAGGGTTTTACTGAGCTCAGTGATACCTGCTCACTGTGAGGGTTTTACTGTGCTCAGTGATACCTGCTCACTGTGAGGGTTTTACTGAGCTCAGTGATACCTGCTCACTGTGAGGCTTTTACTGAGCTCAGTTATACCTGCTCACTCTGAGGGTTTTACTGAGCTCAGTGATGTCTGCTCACTGTGAGGGTTTTACTGATCTCAGTGATACCTGCTCACTGTTTAGGTTTTACTGAGCTCAGTGATGTCTGCTCACTCTGAGGGTTTTACTGAGCTCAGTGATACATGCTCACTGTGACGATTTTACAGAGCTCACTGATGTCTGCTCACTGTGAGGGTTTTACTGATCTCAGTGACCAGCTCACTGTGAGGGTTTTACTGAGCTCAGTGATACCTGCTCACTGTGAGGGTTCAACTGAGCTCAGTGATACCAGCTCAATGTGAGGATTTTACTGAGCTCAGTGACTCCAGCTCAATGTGAGGATTTTACTGAGTTCAGTGATACCTGCTCACTGTGAGGGTTTTACTGATCTCAGTGATACATGCTCACTGTGAGGGTTTCACTGAGCTCAGTGATACATGCTCACTGTAATGGTTTTACTGAGCTCAGTGTTACCTGCTCACAGTGAGGGTTTTACAGAGCTCAGTGATTCCTGCTCACTGTGAGGGTTTTACTGACCTCACCGATACCTGCTCACTGTGAGGGTTTTACTGAGCTCAGTGATACCTGCTCACTGTGAGGGTTTTACTGTGCTCAGTGATACCTGCCCTCTTTGAGGCTTTTACTGAGTTCACTGATAACTGCTCACTGTGAGGCTTTTACTGAGCTCAGTGATACCTGCTCACTGTGAGGGTTTTACTGAGCTCAGTGATGTCTGCTGACTGTGAGGGTTTTACTGATCTCAGTGATACCTGCTCACTGTGAGGGTTTCACTGAGCTCAGTGTCACCTGCTCACTGCGAGGGTTTTACTGAGCTGAGTGATACCTGCTCACTGTGAGGGTTTTACTGAGCTCACTGATACCTGCTCACTGTGAGGGTTTTACTGTGCTCAGTGATACCTGCTCTCTGTGAGGGTTTTACTGAGCTCAGTGATACCTGCTCACTGTGAGGGTTTTACTGATCTCAGTGATACCTGCTCACTGTGAGGGTTTTACTGAGCTCAGTGATACCTGCTCACTGTGAGGGTTTTACTGACTTCAGTGATGTCTGCTCACTGTGAGGGTTTTACTGAGCTCAGTGATGTCTGCTCACTGTAAGTGTTTTACTGTGCTCAGTGATGCCTGCTCACACTGAGGGTTTTACTGAGCTCAGTGATGTCTGCTCACTGTGAGGGTTTTACTGAGCTCAGTGATATATGCTCACAGTTTAGGTTTTACTGAGCTCACTGATGTCAGCTCACTCTGAGGGTTTTACTGAGCTCAGTGATACCTGCTCACTGTGAGGGTTTTACTGATCTCAGTGATGTCTGCTCACTGTGAGGGTTTTACTGAGCTCAGTGATACCTGCTCACTGTGAGGGTTTTACTGAGCTCAGTGATATCTGCTCACTGTGAGGGTTTTACTGAGCTCACTGATACCTGCTCACTGTGAGGCTTTTACTGAGCTCAGTTATACCTGCTCACTCTGAGGGTTTTACTGAGCTCAGTGATGTCTGCTCACTGTGAGGGTTTTACTGATCTCAGTGATACCTGCTCACTGTTTAGGTGTTACTGAGCTCAGTGATGTCTGCTCACTCTGAGGGTTTTACTGAGCTCAGTGATACATGCTCACTGTGAGGATTTTACTGAGCTCACTGATGTCTGCTCACTGTGAGGGTTTTTCTGATCTCAGTGACCAGCTCACTGTGAGGGTTTTACTGAGCTCAGTGATACCTGCTCACTGTGAGGGTTTAACTGAGCTCAGTGATACCAGCTCAATGTGAGGATTTTACTGAGCTCAGTGATTCCAGCTCAATGTGAGGATTTTACTGAGTTCAGTGATACCTGCTCACTGTGAGGGTTTTACTGAGCTCAGTGATAACTGCACACTGTGAGAGTTTTACTGAGCTCAGTGATGTCTGCTCACTGTGAGGGTTTTACTGATCTCAGTGATACATGCTCACTGTGAGGGTTTCACTGAGCTCAGTGATACATGCTCACTGTAATGGTTTTACTGAGCTCAGTGTTACCTGCTCACAGTGAGGGTTTTACAGAGCTCAGTGATTCCTGCTCACTGTGAGGGTTTTACTGACCTCACCGATACCTGCTCACTGTGAGGTTTTTACTGAGCTCAGTGATACCTGCTCACTGTGAGGGTTTTACTGTGCTCAGTGATACCTGCCCTCTTTGAGGCTTTTACTGAGTTCACTGATAACTGCTCACTGTGAGGCTTTTACTGAGCTCAGTGATACCTGCTCACTGTGAGGGTTTTACTGAGCTCAGTGATGTCTGCTGACTGTGAGGGTTTTACTGATCTCAGTGATACCTGCTCACTGTGAGGGTTTCACTGAGCTCAGTGTCACCTGCTCACTGCGAGGGTTTTACTGAGCTCAGTGATACCTGCTCACTGTGAGGGTTTTACTGAGCTCACTGATACCTGCTCACTGTGAGGGTTTTACTGTGCTCAGTGATACCTGCTCACTGTGAGGATTTTACTGAGCTCAGTGATACCTGCTCACTGTGAGGGTTTCAGTGATCTCAGTGATACCTGCTCACTGTGAGGGTTTTACTGAGCTCAGTGATACCTGCTCACTGAGAGGGCTTTACTGAGCTCTGTGAAACCTGCTCACTGTGAGAGTTTTACTGAGCTCAGTGATACCTGCTCACAGTGAAGGTTTGACTGATCTCAGTGATGTCTGCTCACTGTGAGGGTTTTACTGAGCTCAGTGATGTCTGCTCACTGTGAGGGTTTTACTGAGCTCAGTGATACCTGCTCACTGTGAGGGTTTTACTGAGCTCAGTGATGTCTGCTCACTGTGAGGGTTTTACTGAGCTCAGTGATACCTGCTCACTCTGAGGGTTTTACTGAGCTCAGTGATGTCTGCTCACTGTGAGGGTTTTACAGAGATCAGTGAAGTCTGCTCACTGTGAGGGTTTTCCTGAGCTCAGTGATGTCTGCTCACTGTGAGAGTTTTACTGAGCTCAGTGATACCTGCTCACTGTGAGGGTTTTACTGAGCTCAGTGATGTCTGCTCACTGTGAGGCTTTTACTGAGCTCAGTGATACCTGCTCACTGTGAGGGTTATAATGATCTCAGTGTTGTCTGCTCACTGTGAGGGTTTTACTGAGCTCAGTGATGTCTGCTCACTGTGTGGGTTTTACTGAGCTCAGTGATACCTGCTCACTGTGAGGGTTTAACTGATCTCAGTGATACCTGCTCACTGTGAGGCTTTTACTGAGCTCAGTGATACCTGCTCACTGTGAGGGTTTTACTGAGCTCAGTGATGTCTGCTGACTGTGAGGGTTTTACTGATCTCAGTGATACCTGCTCACTGTGAGGGTTTCACTGAGCTCAGTGTCACCTGCTCACTGCGAGGGTTTTACTGAGCTCAGTGATACCTGCTCACTGTGAGGGTTTTACTGAGCTCACTGATACCTGCTCACTGTGAGGGTTTTACTGTGCTCAGTGATACCTGCTCACTGTGAGGATTTTACTGAGCTCAGTGATACCTGCTCACTGTGAGGGTTTTACTGAGCTCAGTGATGTCTGCTCACTGTGAGGCTTTTACTGAGCTCAGTGATACCTGCTCACTGTGAGGGTTATAATGATCTCAGTGTTGTCTGCTCACTGTGAGGGTTTTACTGAGCTCAGTGATGTCTGCTCACTGTGTGGGTTTTACTGAGCTCAGTGATACCTGCTCACTGTGAGGGTTTAACTGACCTCAGTGATGTCTGCTCACTGTGAGGGTTTTACTGAACTCAGGGAAGTCTGCTCACTGTGAGGGTTTCATGAGCTCAGTGATACCTGCTCACTCTGAGGGTTTTACAGAGCTCAGTGATACCTGCTCACTGAGAGGGTTTTACTGAGCTCAGTGATGTCTGCTCACTGTGAGGGTTTTACTGAGCTCAATGATGTCTGCTCACTGTGAGGGATTTACTGAGCTCAGTGATACCTGCTCACTGTGAGGGTTTTACTGAGCTCAGTGATAGCTGCTCACTGTGAGGGTTTTACTGAGCTCAGTGATGTCTGCTAACTGTGAGTGTTTTACTGAACTCAGTGATATTTGCTCACTGTTTAGGTTTTACTGAGCTCAGTGATACCTGTTCACTGTGAGGGTTTTAATGATCTCAGTGATGTCTGCTCACTGTGAGGGTTTTACTGATCTCAGTGATACCTGCTCACTGTGAGGGTTTTAATGAACTCAGTGATGTCTGCTCACTGTTAGGGTTTTACAGAGATCAGTGATACCTGCTCTCTGTGAGGGTTTTACTGAGCTCAGTGATGTCTGCTCACTGTGAGGGTTTTACTGAGCTCAGTGATACCTGCTCACTGTGAGGGATTGACTGAGCTCAGTGATACCTGCTCACAGTGAGGGTTTTACTGTGCTCAGTGAGACCTGCTCACTGTGAGGGTTTTACTGAGCTCAGTGATGTCTGCTCACTGTGAGGGTTTTACTGAACTCAGGGATGTCTGCTCAATGTGAGGGTTTCATTGAGCTCAGTGATACCTGCTCACTGTGAGGGTTTTACTGATCTCAGTGATACCTGCTCACTGTGAGGATTTTACTGAGCTCAGTGAAACCTGCTCACTGTGAGGGTTTCAGTGATCTCAGTGATACCTGCTCACTGTGAGGGTTTTAGTGAGCTCAGTGATACCTGCACACTGTGAGGTTTTTACTGACCTCAGTGATACCTGCTCACTGAGAGGGCTTTACTGAGCTCAATGATACCTGCTCACTGTGAGAGTTTTACTGAGCTCAGTGATACCTGCTCACTGTGAGGGTTTTACTGATCTCAGTGATGTCTGCTCACTCTGAGGGTTTTCCTGAGCTCAGTGATGTCTGATCACTGAGAGGCTTTTACTGAGCTCAGTGATGTCTGCTCACTGTGAGGGTTTTACAGAGCTCAGTGAAGTCTGCTAACTGTGAGGATTTACCTGAGCTCAGTGATACCTGCTCACTGTGAGGGTTTTACTGAGCTCAGTGATACCTGCTCACTGAGAGGGTTTTACTGAGCTCCGTGATGTCTGCTCACTGTGAAAGTTTTACTGAGCTCAGTGATAACAGCTCACTGTGAGGCTTTTAATGAGCTCAGTGGTACCTGCTCACTGTGAGGGTTTTACTGAGCTCAGTGATACCTGCTCACTGTGAGGGCTTTACTGAGCTCAGTGATACCTGTTCACTGTGAGGGTTTTACTGAGCTCAGTGATACCTGCTCACTGTGAGGGCTTTACTGAGCTCAGTGATACCTGCTCACTGAGAGGGTTTTACTGAGCTCAGTGATACCTGCTCACTGTGAGGGTTTTAATGAACTCAGTGATGTCTGCTCACTGTGAGGGTTTTACTGAGCTCAGTGATGTCTGCTCACAGTGAGGTTTTTACTGAGCTCAGTGATGTCTGCTCACTGTGAGGGTTTTACTGAGCTCAGTGATGTCTGCTCACTGTGAGGGTTTTACTGAGCTCAGTGATACCTGCTCACTGTGTGGATTTTACTGAGCTAAGTGATACCTGCTCACTGTGAGGGTTTTACTGAGCTCAGTGAAAGCTGCTCACTGTGAGGGTTTTACTGAGCTCAGTGATACCTGCTCACTGTGAGAGTTTTACTGAGCTCAGTGATGTCTGCTCACTGTGAGGGTTTTACTGAGCTCAGTGATACCTGCTCACTGTGAGGGTTTTACTGACTTCAGTGATGTCTGCTCACTGTGAGGGTTTTACTGAGCTCAGTGATGTCTGCTCACTGTAAGTGTTTTACTGAGTTCAGTGATATTTGCTCACTGTTTAGGTGTTACTGATCTCAGTGATCACAGCTCACTGTGAGCGTTTTACTGAGCTCAGTGAAACCAGCTCAATGTGAGGATTTTACTGAGCTCAGTGATACCAGCTCAATGTGAGGATTTTACTGAGCTCAGTGATACCTGCTCACTGTGAGGGTTTTACTGAGCTCAGTGATACCTGCTCACTGTGAGGGTTTTACTGAGCTCAGTGATACCTGCTCACAGTGATGGTTTTACTGAGCTCAGTGATACCTGCTCACTGTGAGGGTTTTACTGAGCTCAGTGATACCTGCTCACTGTGAGGGTTTTACTGAGCTCAGTGATACCTGCTCACTGTGATGTTTTAACTGTGCTCAGTGATACCTGCTCACTTTGAGGCTTTTACTGAGCTCACTGATACCTGCTCACTGCGAGGGTTTTACTGTGCTCAGTGATACCTGCTCACTGTGATGTTTTAACTGTGCTCAGTGATACCTGCTCACTTTGAGGCTTTTACTGAGCTCACTGATACCTGCTCACTGCGAGGGTTTTACTGTGCTCAGTGATACCTGCTCACTGTGAGGGTTTTACTGATCTCAGTGATACCTGCTCACAGTGATGGTTTTACTGAGCTCAGTGATACCTGCTCACTATGAGGGTTTTACAGACCTCAATGATACCTGCTCACTGTGAGGGTTTCAGTAAGCTCAGTGATGTCTGCTCACTGTGAGGGTTTTACTGAGCTCAGTGATACCTGCTCACTGTGAGGGTTTTACTGAGCTCAGTGATACCTGCTCACTGTGAGGGTTTTACTGAGCTCAGTGATACCTGCTCACTGTGAGGGTTTTACTGAGCTCAGTGATACCTGCTCACTGTGAGGGTTTTACTGAGCTCAGTGATACCTGCTCACTGTGAGGGTTTTACTGAGCTCAGTGATACCTGCTCACTGTGAGGCTTTTACTGAGCTCAGTGATACCTGCTCACTGTGAGGGTTTTCCTGAGCTCAGTGATGTCTGTTCACTGTGTGGGTTTTACTTAACTCAGTGATGTCTGTTCACTGTGACAGTTTTACTGAGCTCAGTGATACCTGTTCAAAGTGAGAGTTTAACTGAGCTCAGTGATACCTGCTCACTGTGAGGGTGGTACTGAGCTCAGTGATACCTGCTCACTGTGAGGGTGGTACTGATCTCAGTGATACCTGCTCACTGTGAGGGTTTTACTGAGCTCAGTGATACCTGCTCACTGTGAGGGTTGTACTGATCTCAGTGATACCTGCTCACTGAGAGGGTTTTACTGAGCTCAGTGATACCTGCTCACTGTGAGGGAATTACTGAGCTCAGTGAAACCTGCTCACTGTGAGGGTTTTACTGAGCTCAGTGATACCTGCTCACTGTGAGGGTTTTCATGAGCTCAGTGACGTCTGCTCACTGTGAGGGTTTTACTGAGCTCAGTGATACCTGCTCACTGTGAGGGGTTCACTGAGCTCAGTGATGTCTGCTCACTGTGAGGGTTTTACTGAGCTCAGTGAAGTCTGCTCACTGTGAGGGTTTTAATGAGCTCAGTGACACCTGCTCACTGTGAGGGTTTTACTGAGCTCAATGATACCTGCTCACTGTGTGGGTTTCACTGAGCTCAGTGATATTTGTTCACTGTGAGGGTTTTACTGAGCTCAGTGATACCTGCTCACTGGGAGGGTTTCACTGAGGTCAGTGATGTCTGCTCACTGTGAGGGTTTTACTGAACTCAGTGATACCTGTTCACTGTGAGGGTTTTACTGAGCTCAGTGAAACCTGCTCACTGTGAGTGTTTTACTGAGCTCAGTGATACCTGCTCACTGTGAAGGTTTTACTGCGATCAGTGATGCCTGCTCACTGTGAGGTTTTTACTGAACTCAGTGATGTCTGCTCACTGTGAGGGTTTTACTGAGCTCAGTGATACCTGCTCTCTGTGAGGGTTTTACTGAGCTCAGTAATACCTGCTCACTTTGAGGATTTTACTGAGCTCAGTGATGTCTGCCTACTGTGAGTGTTTTACTGAGCTCAGTGATACCTGCTCACTGTGAGGGTTGTACTGATCTCAGTGATACCTGCTCATTGTGAGGGTTATACTGAGCTCCGTGATGTCTGCTCACTGTGAGGGTTTAACTGAGCTCAGTGATTTCTGCTCACTGAGAGCGTTTTACTTAGCTCAATGATACGAGCTCACTGTGAAGGTTTTACTGAGCTCAGTGATACCTGCTCACTGTGAGGGTTTTACTGAGCTCAGTGATACCTGCTCACCGTGAGGGTTATACTGAGCTCAGTGATACCTGCTCACTGTGAGGGTTTAACTGAGCTCAGTGAAAACTGCTCACTGTGAGGGTTTTACTGAGCTCAGTGATACCTGCTCACTGTGAGGGTTTTACTGAGCTCAGTGATACCTGCTCACTGTGAGGGTTATACTGAGCTCAGTGATACCTGCTCATTGTGAGGGTTTAACTGAGCTCAGTGAAAACTGCTCACTGTGAGGGTTTTACTGAGCTCAGTGATTTCTGCTCACTGTGAGGGTTTTACTGAGCTCACTGATACATGCTCACGGTGAGGGTTTTACTGAGCTCAGTGATACCTGCTCACTGTGAGGCATTTACTGAGCTCACTGATACCTGCTCAATGGGAGGGTTTTACTGAGCTCAGTGATACCTGCTCACTGTGAGGGTTTTACTGAGCTCAGTGATACCTGGTCACTGTGAGGGTTTTTCTGAGCTCAGTGATGTCTGCTCACTGTGAGGGTTTTACTGAGTTCAGTGATACCTGCTCCTTGTGAGTGTTTTTCTGAGCTCAGTGTCACCTGCTCACTGCGAGGCTTTTACTGAGCTGAGTGATACCTGCTCACTGTGAGGGTTTAACTGAGATCAGTGATGTCTGCGCACTGTGAGGATTTTACTGAGCTCAGTGATACCTTCTCACTGTGAGTATTTTACGGTGCTCAGTGATGCCTGCTCACTGTGAGGGTTTTACTGAGCTCAGTGATGTCTGCTCACTGTTAGGGTTTTACTGAGCTAAGTGATACCTGCTCACTGTGAGGCTTATACTCAGCTCAGTGATACCTGCTGACTGTGAGGGTTTTACTGAACTCAGAGATACCTGCTCACTGTGAGGGTTTTTCTGAGCTCAGTGATGTCTGCTCACTGTGAGGGTTTTACTGAACTCAGTGATACCTGCTCACTGTGAGGGTTCTACTGAGCTCAGTGATACCTGCTCACTTAGAGGGTTTTACTGAGCTCAGTGATCACTGCTCACTGTGAGGGTTTTACTGAGCTCAGTGATACCTGCTCACAGTGAGGGTTTTACTGAGGTCAGTGATATCTGCTCACTGTGAGGGTTTTACTGAGCTCACTGATACCTGCTCACTGTGAGTGTTTTACTGAGCTCAGTGATAACTGCTCACTGTGAGGGATTTACTGAGCTCAGTGATACCTGATCACTGTGAGGGTTTTACTGAGGTCAGTGATATCTGCTCACTGTGAGGGTTTTACTGAGCTCACTGATACCTGCTCACTGTGAGGGTTTTACTGAGCTCAGTGATACCTGCTCACTGTGAGGGTTTTACTGAGCTCAGTGATACCTGCTCACTGTTAGTGTTTTACTGATCTCAGTGATATCTGCTCAATGTGAGTGTTTTACTGAGTTCAGTGAAACCTGCTCACTGTTTAGGTTTTACTGAGCTCAGTGATGTCTGCTCACTGTGACGGTTTTACTGAGCTCAGTGATACCTGCTCACTGTGAGGGTTTTACTGAGCTCAATGATACCTGCTCACTGTGTGGGTTTCACTGAGCTCAGTGATATTTGTTCACTGTGAGGGTTTTACTGAGCTCAGTGATACCGGCTCACTGTGAGGTTTTTACTGAGCTCAGTGATACCTGCTCACTGTGAGGCTTTTACTGAGCTCAGTGATATTTGTTCACTGTGAGGGTTTTACTGAGCTCAGTGATACCTGCTCACTGGGAGGGTTTCACTGAGGTCAGTGATGTCTGCTCACTGTGAGGGTTTTACTGAACTCAGTGATACCTGCTCACTGTGAGGGTTTTACTGAGCTCAGTGAAACCTGCTCACTGTGAGTGTTTTACTGAGCTCAGTGATACCTGCTCACTGTGAAGGTTTTACTGAGCTCAGTGATGTATGATCACTGTGAGTGTTTTACTGAGCTCAGTGATGTCTGCTCACTGTGAGGGTTTTACTGAGCTCAGTGATACCTGCTCACTGTGAGGTTTTTACTGCGATCAGTGATGCCTTCTCACTGTGAGGTTTTTACTGAACTCAGTGATGTCTGCTCACTGTGAGGGTTTTACTGAGCTCAGTGATACCTGCTCTCTGTGAGGGTTTTACTGAGCTCAGTAATACCTGCTCACTTTGAGGATTTTACTGAGCTCAGTGATGTCTGCCTACTGTGAGTGTTTTACTGAGCTCAGTGATACCTGCTCACTGTGAGGGTTGTACTGATCTCAGTGATACCTGCTCATTGTGAGGGTTATACTGAGCTCCGTGATGTCTGCTCACTGTGAGGGTTTAACTGAGCTCAGTGATTTCTGCTCACTGAGAGCGTTTTACTTAGCTCAATGATACGAGCTCACTGTGAAGGTTTTACTGAGCTCAGTGATACCTGCTCACTGTGAGGGTTTTACTGAGCTCAGTGATACCTGCTCACCGTGAGGGTTATACTGAGCTCAGTGATACCTGCTCACTGTGAGGGTTATACTGAGCTCAGTGATACCTGCTCACTGTGAGGGTTTAACTGAGCTCAGTGAAAACTGCTCACTGTGAGGGTTTTACTGAGCTCAGTGATTTCTGCTCACTGTGAGGGTTTTACTGAGCTCACTGATACCTGCTCACGGTGAGGGTTTTACTGATCTCAGTGCACCTGCTCACTGTGAGGCATTTACTGAGCTCACTGATACCTGCTCAATGGGAGGGTTTTACTGAGCTCAGTGATACCTGCTCACTGTGAGGGTTTTACTGAGCTCAGTGATAGCTGGTCACTGTGAGGGTTTTTCTGAGCTCAGTGATGTCTGCTCACTGTGAGGGTTTTACTGAGTTCAGTGATACCTGCTCCTTGTGAGTGTTTTACTGAGCTCAGTGTCACCTGCTCACTGCGAGGCTTTTACTGAGCTGAGTGATACCTGCTCACTGTGAGGGTTTAACTGAGATCAGTGATGTCTGCTCACTGTGAGGGTTTAACTGAGCTCAGTGATGTCTGCTCACTGTGAGGGTTTTACTGAGCTCAGTGATACCTTCTCACTGTGAGTATTTTACGGTGCTCAGTGATGCCTGCTCACTGTGAGGGTTTTACTGAGCTCAGTGATGTCTGCTCACTGTTAGGGTTTTACTGAGCTAAGTGATACCTGCTCACTTTGAGGGTTTTACTGAGCTCAGTGATACCTGCTCGCTGTGAGGGTTCTACTGAGCTCAGTGATACCTGCTCACTGTGAGGGTTCTACTGAGCTCAGTGATACCTGCTCACTTAGAGGGTTTTACTGAGCTCAGTGATCACTGCTCACTGTGAGGGTTTTACTGAGCTCAGTGATACCTGCTCACTGTGAGGGTTTTACTGAGGTCAGTGATATCTGCTCACTGTGAGGGTTTTACTGAGCTCACTGATACCTGCTCACTGTGAGTGTTTTACTGAGCTCAGTGATAACTGCTCACTGTGAGGGATTTACTGAGCTCAGTGATACCTGATCACTGTGAGGGTTTTACTGAGGTCAGTGATATCTGCTCACTGTGAGGGTTTTACTGAGCTCACTGATACCTGCTCACTGTGAGGGTTTTACTGAGCTCAGTGATACCTGCTCACTGTGAGGGTTTTACTGATCTCAGTGATGTCTGCTCACTGTGAGGGTGTTCCTGATCTCAGTGATACCTGCTCACTGTGAGTGTTTTACTGAGTTCAGTGAAACCTGCTCACTGTTTAGGTTTTACTGAGTTCAGTGATGTCTGCTCACTGTGACGGTTTTACTGAGCTCAGTGATACCTGCTCACTGTGAGGGTTTTACTGAGCTCAATGATACCTGCTCACTGTGTGGGTTTCACTGAGCTCAGTGATATTTGTTCACTGTGAGGGTTTTACTGAGCTCAGTGATACCGGCTCACTGTGAGGTTTTTACTGAGCTCAGTGATACCTGCTCACTGTGAGGCTTTTACTGAGCTCAGTGATACCTGCTCACTCTGAGGGTATTACTGAGCTCAGTGATGTCTGCTCACTGTGAGGGTTTTACTGAGCTCAGTGATACCTGCTCACTGTGAGGGTTTTACTGAGCTCAATGATACCTGCTCACTGTGTGGGTTTCACTGAGCTCAGTGATATTTGTTCACTGTGAGGGTTTTACTGAGCTCAGTGATACCTGCTCACTGTGTGGATTTTACTGAGCTCACTGATACCGGCTCACTGTGAGGTTTTTACGGAGCTCATTGATACCTGCTCACTGTGAGGTTTTTACTGATCTCAGTAATGTCTGCGCTCTGTTAGGGTTTTACTGAACTCAGTGATACCTGCTCACTGTGAGGGTTTTACTGAGCTCAGTGAAACCTGCTCACTGTGAGGGTTTACTGAGCTCAGTGATACCTGCTCAATGTGAAGGTTTTACTTCGCTCAGTGATGTCTGTTCACTGTGAGGGTTTTACTGTGCTCAGTGATACCTGCTCACTGTGAGGGTTTAACTGAGATCAGTGATGTCTGCTCACTGTGAGGGTTTTACTGAGCTCAGTGATACCTTCTCACTGTGAGTATTTTACGGTGCTCAGTGATGCCTGCTCACTGTGAGGGTTTTACTGAGCTCAGTGATGTCTGCTCACTGTTAGTGTTTTACTGAGCTCAGAGATGACTGCTCACTGTGAGGGATTTACTGAGCTCAGTGATGACTGCTCACTGTGAGGGATTTACTGAACTCAGTGATACCTGCTCACTGTGAGGGTTTTACTGAGCTCAGTGATACCTGCTCACTGTGAGGGTTATACTGAGCTCAGTGATACCTGCTCACTTAGAGGGTTTTACTGAGCTCAGTGACACTGCTCACTGTGAGGGTTTTACTGAGCTCAGTGATACTTGCTCACTGTGATTGTTTTACTGAGCTCAGTGATAACTGCTCACTGTGAGGGATTTACTGAGCTCAGTGATACATGATCACTGTGAGGGTTTAACTGAGGTCAGTGATATCTGCTCACTGTGAGGGTTTTACTGAGCTCAGTGATGTCTGCTCACTGTGAGGGTTTTACTGAGCTCAGTGATACCTGCTCACTGTGAGGGTTTGACTGAGCTCAGTGATACCTGCTCACTGTGAGGCATTTACTGAGCTCACTGATTCCTGCTCACTGTGAGGGTTTTACTGTGCTCAGTGATACCTGCTCACTGTGAGGCATTTACTGAGCTCACTGATTCCTGCTCACTGTGAGGGTTTTACTGAGCTCAGTGATACCTGCTCACTTATTAGGGTTTTACTGTGCTCAGTGATACCTGCTCACTGTTAGTGTTTTACTGAGCACCGTGATGTCTGCTCACTGTGAGTGTTTTACTGATCTCAGTGATGTCTGCTCACTGTGAGTGTTTTACTGATCTCAGTGATGTCTGCTCACTGTGAGTGTTTTACTGAGTTCAGTGAAACCTGCTCACTGTTTAGGTTTTACTGAACTCAGTGATGTCTGCTCACTCTGAGGGTATCAATGAGCTCAGTGATGTTTGCTCACTGTGAGTGTTTGACTGAGCTCAGTGTTACCTGCTCACTGTGAGGGTTTTACTGAGCTCAGTGATACCAGCTCACTGTGAGGATTTTACTGAGCTCAGTGATGTCTGATCACTGTGAGGGTTTTACTGAGCTCAGTGATACCTGCTCACTGTGAGGGTGTTACTGATCTCAGTGATACCAGCTCACTGTGAAAGTTTTACTGATCTCAGTGATACCTGCTCACTGTGAGGGTTTTACTGAGCTCAGTGATTCCAGCTCAATGTGAGGATTTTTCTGAGCTCAGTGATACCTGCTCACAGTGATGGTTTTACTGATCTCAGTGATACCTGCTCGCTGTGAGGGATTTACAGAGCTCAGTGATACCTGCTCACTGTGAGGGTTTTACTGAGCTCACTGATACCTGCTCATTGTGAGCGTTTTACTGAGCTCAGTGATACCTGCCCACTGTGAGGGTTTTACTGAGCTCAGTGTTACCTGCTCACTGTGAGGGTTTTACTGAGCTCAGTGATACCTGCTCACTGTGAGGGTTTTACTGAGCTCAGTGAAACCGGCTCACTGTGAGGTTTTTACTGAGCTCAGTGATGTCTGCTCACTGTGAGGGTTTTACTGAGCTCAGTGATGTCTGCTCACTGTGAGGGTTTTACTGAGCTCAGTGATACCAGCTCAATGTGAGGATTTTACTGAGCTCAGTGATACCAGCACAATGTGAGGATTTTTCTGAGCTCAGTGATACCTGCACACTGTGAGGGTTTTACTGAGCTCAGTGATACCTGCACACTGTGAGGGTTTTACTGAGCTCAGTGATACCTGCTCACAGTGATGGTTTTACTGAGCTCAGTGATACCTGCTCACTGTGAGGGTTTTACTGAGCTCAGTGATACCTGCTCACTGTTAGTGTTTTACTGATCTCAGTGATGTCTGCTCACTGTGAGGGTGTTCCTGATCTCAGTGATACCTGCTCACTGTGAGTGTTTTACTGAGTTCAGTGAAACCTGCTCACTGTTTAGGTTTTACTGAGTTCAGTGATGTCTGCTCACTGTGACGGTTTTACTGAGCTCAGTGATACCTGCTCACTGTGAGGGTTTTACTGAGCTCAATGATACCTGCTCACTGTGTGGGTTTCACGGAGCTCAGTGATATTTGTTCACTGTGAGGGTTTTACTGAGCTCAGTGATACTGGCTCACTGTGAGGTTTTTACTGAGCTCAGTGATACCTGCTCACTGTGAGGCTTTTACTGAGCTCAGTGATACCTGCTCACTCTGAGGGTATTACTGAGCTCAGTGATGTCTGCTCACTGTGAGGGTTTTACTGAGCTCAGTGATACCTGCTCACTGTGAGGGTTTTACTGAGCTCAATGATACCTGCTCACTGTGTGGGTTTCACTGAGCTCAGTGATATTTGTTCACTGTGAGGGTTTTACTGAGCTCAGTGATACCTGCTCACTGTGTGGATTTTACTGAGCTCACTGATACCGGCTCACTGTGAGGTTTTTACGGAGCTCATTGATACCTGCTCACTGTGAGGTTTTTACTGATCTCAGTAATGTCTGCGCTCTGTTAGGGTTTTACTGAACTCAGTGATACCTGCTCACTGTGAGGGTTTTACTGAGCTCAGTGAAACCTGCTCACTGTGAGGGTTTACTGAGCTCAGTGATACCTGCTCAATGTGAAGATTTTACTTCGCTCAGTGATGTCTGTTCACTGTGAGGGTTTTACTGTGCTCAGTGATACCTGCTCACTGTGAGGGTTTAACTGAGATCAGTGATGTCTGCTCACTGTGAGGGTTTTACTTAGCTCAGTGATACCTTCTCACTGTGAGTATTTTACGGTGCTCAGTGATGCCTGCTCACTGTGAGGGTTTTACTGAGCTCAGTGATGTCTGCTCACTGTTAGTGTTTTACTGAGCTCAGTGACACCTGCTCACTGTGAGGGTTTTACTGAGCTCAGTGATACCTGCTCACTGTGAGGGTTTTACTGAGCTCAGTGATACCTGCTCACTGTGAGGGATTTACTGAACTCAGTGATACCTGCTCACTGTGAGGGTTTTACTGAGCTCAGTGATACCTGCTCACTGTGAGGGTTATACTGAGCTCAGTGATACCTGCTCACTTAGAGGGTTTTACTGAGCTCAGTGACACTGCTCACTGTGAGGGTTTTACTGAGCTCAGTGATACTTGCTCACTGTGATTGTTTTACTGAGCTCAGTGATAACTGCTCACTGTGAGGGATTTACTGAGCTCAGTGATACATGATCACTGTGAGGGTTTAACTGAGGTCAGTGATATCTGCTCACTGTGAGGGTTTTACTGAGCTCTCTGATACCTGCTCACTGTGAGAGTTTTACTCAGCTCAGTGATGTCTGCTCACTGTGAGGGTTTTACTGAGCTCAGTGATACCTGCTCACTGTGAGGGTTTGACTGAGCTCAGTGATACCTGCTAACTGTGAGGCCTTTACTGAGCTCACTGATTCCTGCTCACTGTGAGGGTTTTACTGTGCTCAGTGATACCTGCTCACTGTGAGGCATTTACTGAGCTCACTGATTCCTGCTCACTGTGAGGGTTTTACTGAGCTCAGTGATACCTGCTCACTTATTAGGGTTTTACTGTGCTCAGTGATACCTGCTCACTGTTAGTGTTTTACTGAGCACCGTGATGTCTGCTCACTGTGAGTGTTTTACTGATCTCAGTGATGTCTGCTCACTGTGAGTGTTTTACTGATCTCAGTGATGTCTGCTCACTGTGAGTGTTTTACTGAGTTCAGTGAAACCTGCTCACTGTTTAGGTTTTACTGAACTCAGTGATGTCTGCTCACTCTGAGGGTATCAATGAGCTCAGTGATGTCTGCTCACTGTGAGTGTTTGACTGAGCTCAGTGTTACCTGCTCACTGTGAGGGTTTTACTGAGCTCAGTGATACCAGCTCACTGTGAGGATTTTACTGAGCTCAGTGATGTCTGATCACTGTGAGGGTTTTACTGAGCTCAGTGATACCTGCTCACTGTGAGGGTGTTACTGATCTCAGTGATACCAGCTCACTGTGAAAGTTTTACTGATCTCAGTGATACCTGCTCACTGTGAGGGTTTTACTGAGCTCAGTGATTCCAGCTCAATGTGAGGATTTTTCTGAGCTCAGTGATACCTGCTCACAGTGATGGTTTTACTGATCTCAGTGATACCTGCTCGCTGTGAGGGATTTACAGAGCTCAGTGATACCTGCTCACTGTGAGGGTTTTACTGAGCTCACTGATACCTGCTCATTGTGAGCGTTTTACTGAGCTCAGTGATACCTGCCCACTGTGAGGGTTTTACTGAGCTCAGTGTTACCTGCTCACTGTGAGGGTTTTACTGAGCTCAGTGATACCTGCTCACTGTGAGGGTTTTACTGAGCTCAGTGAAACCGGCTCACTGTGAGGTTTTTACTGAGCTCAGTGATGTCTGCTCACTGTGAGGGTTTTACTGAGCTCAGTGATGTCTGCTCACTGTGAGGGTTTTACTGAGCTCAGTGATACCAGCTCAATGTGAGGATTTTACTGAGCTCAGTGATACCAGCACAATGTGAGGATTTTTCTGAGCTCAGTGATACCTGCACACTGTGAGGGTTTTACTGAGCTCAGTGATACCTGCACACTGTGAGGGTTTTACTGAGCTCAGTGATACCGGCTCACAGTGATGGTTTTACTGAGCTCAGTGATACCTGCTCACTGTGAGGGTTTTTCAGAGCTCAGTGATACCTGCTCACTGTGAGGGTTTTACTGAGCTCACTGATACCAGCTCACTGTGTGGGTTTTACTGAGCTCAGTGATGTCTGCTCACTGTGAGGGTTTTACTGAGCTCAGTGATGTCTGCCCACTGTGAGGTTTTTACTGAGCTCAGTGATGTCTGCTCACTGTGACGGTTTTACTGAGCTTAGTGATACCTGCTCACTGTGAGGGCTTTACTGAGCTCAGTGAAGTCTGCTCACTGTGAGGGTTTTACTGAGCTCACTGATATTGCTCACTGTGAGGGTTTTACTGAGCTCAGTGATAACTGCTCACTGTGAGGGATTTACTGAGCTCAGTGATACCTGATCACTGTGAGGGTTTAACTGAGGTCAGTGATATCTGCTCACTGTGAGGGTTTTACTGAGCTCTCTGATACCTGCTCACTGTGAGGGTTTGACTGAGCTCAGTGATACCTGCTCACTGTGAGGGTTTTACTGTGCTCAGTGATACCTGCTCACTGTTAGTGTTTTACTGAGCATCGTGATGTCTGCTCACTGTGAGTGTTTTACTGATCTCAGTGATGTCTGCTCACTGTGAGTGTTTTACTGATCTCAGTGATGTCTGCTCACTGTGAGTGTTTTACTGAGCTCAGTGATACCTGCTCACTGTGAGGGTTTAACTGTGCTCTGTGATACCTGCTCACTGTGAGGGTTTAACTCAGCTCAGTGATGTCCGCTCACTGTGAGGTTTTTCCTGAGCTCAGTGATGTCTGTTCACTGTGTGGGTTTTACTGAGCCCTGTAATGTCTGCTCACTGTGAGGGTTGTACTGATCTCAGTGATACCTGCTCTCTGTGAGGTTTTTACTGAGCTCAGTGATACCTGCTCACTGTGAGGGTTTTACTTAGCTCAATGATACCTGCTCACTGTGAGGGTTTTACTGAGCTCAGTAATACCTGCTCACTGTGAGGGTTTTACTGAGCTCAGTGATGTCTGCTCACTGTGAGGGTTTTACTGAGCTCAGTGATCCCTGCTCACTGTGACGGTTTTTCTGAGTTCAGTGTCATCCTGCTCACTGCGAGGGTTTTACTGAGCTGAGTGATACCTGCTCACTGTGTGGGTTTTACTGAGCTCACTGATACCAGCTCACTGTGAGGGTTTTACTGTGCTCAGTGATGTCTGCTCACTGTGAGGGTTTTACTGAGCTCAGTGATACCTGCTCACTGTGAGGGTTTTACTGAGCTCAGTGATACCTGCTCACTGTGAGGGTTTTACTGAGCTCAGTGATACCTGCTCACTGTGTGGATTTTACTGAGGTCAGTGATACCTGCTCACGGTGAGGGTTTTACTGAGCTCAGTGATACCTCCTCACTGTGAGGGTTTTACTGAGCTCAGTGATGTCTGCTCACTGTGAGGGTTTTACTGAGCTCAGTGATGTCTGCTCACTGTCAGGGTTTTACTGAGCTCAGTGATGTCTGCTCACTGTGAGGGTTCTACTGAGCTCAGTGATGTCTGCTCACTGTGAGGGTTTTACTGAGCTCAGTGATACCTGCTCACAGTGTGGGTTTCACTGAGCTCAGTGATATTTGTTCACTGTGAGGGTTTTACTGAGCTCAGTGATACCTGCTCACTGTGAGGGTTTTACTGAGCTCAGTGATACCGGCTCACTGTGAGGGTTTTACTGATCTCAGTGATATTTGTTCACTGTGTGGGTTTTACTGAGCTCATTGATACCTGCTCACTGTGAGGTTTTTACTGATCTCAGTAATGTCTGCGCTCTGTTAGGGTTTTACTGAACTCAGTGATACCTGCTCACTGTGAGGGTTTTACTGAGCTCAGTGAAACCTGCTCACTGTGAGGGTTTACTGAGCTCAGTGATACCTGCTCACTGTGAAGGTTTTACTTAGCTCAGTGATGTCTGCTCACTGTGAGGGTTTTACTGAGCTCAGTGATACCTTCTCACTGTGAGTATTTTACGGTGCTCAGTGATGCCTGCTCACTGTGAGGGTTATACTGAGCTCAGTGATACCTGCTCACTTAGAGGGTTTTACTGAGCTCAGTGATACCTGCTCACTGTGAGGGTTTTACTGAGCTCACTGATACCTGCTCACTGTGAGTGTTTTACTGAGCTCAGTGATAACTGCTCACTGTGAGTGATTTACTGAGCTCAGTGATACCTGATCACTGTGAGGGTTTTACTGAGGTCAGTGATATCTGCTCACTGTGAGGGTTTTACTGAGCTCACTGATACCTGCTCACTGTGAGGGTTTTACTGAGCTCAGTGATACCTGCTCACTGTGAGGGTTTTACTGAGCTCAGTGATACCTGCTCACTGTGAGGGTTTTACTGAGCTCACTGATACCTGCTCACTGTGAGGGTTTTACTGAGAACAGTGATGTCTGCTCACTGTGAGGGTTTTACTCAGCTCAGTGATACCTGCTCACTGTGAGTGGTTTACTGAGTTCAGTGAAACCTGCTCGCTGTTTAGGTTTTACTGAGCTCAGTGATGTCTGCTCACTCTGAGGGTGTTACTGAGCTCAGTGATGTCTGCTCACTGTGAGTGTTTTACTGAGCTCTGTGATACCTGCTCACTGTGAGGGTTTTACTGAGCTCAGTGATACCAGCTCACTTTGAGGATTTTACTGAGCTCAGTGATGTCTGATCACGGTGAGGGTTTTACTGAGCTCAGTGATACCTGCTCACTGTGAGGGTGTTACTGATCTCAGTGATACCAGCTCACTGTGAAAGTTTTACTGATCTCAGTGATACCTGCTCACTGTGAGGGTTTTACTTGCTCAGTGATTCCAGCTCAATGTGAGTCTTTTACTGAGCTCAGTGATACCTGCTCACTGTGAGGGTTTTGCTGATCTCAGTGATACCTGCTCACTGTGAGGGTTTTACTGAGCTCAGTGATGTCTGCTCACTGTGAGGGTTTTACTGAGCTCAGTGATGTCTGCTCACTGTGAGGGTTTTACTGAGCTCACTGATACCTGCTCACTGTGAGGGTTTTACTGATCTCAGTGATACCTGCTGACAGTGATAGTTTTACAGATCTCAGTGATACCTGCTCGCTGTGAGGGATTTACAGAGCTCAGTGATACCTGCTCACTGTGAGGGTTTTACTGAGCTCAGTGATACCTGCTCATTGTGAGCGTTTTACTGAGCTCACTGATGTCTGTCACTGTGAGGGTTTTACTGAGCTCAGTGATACCTGCTCACTGTGAGGTTTTTACTGATCTCAGTGATACCTGCTCACTGTGAGGTTTTTATTGATCTCAGTGATACCTGCTCACTGTGAGGGTTTTACTGAGCTCAGTGATGTCTGCTCACTGTGAGGGTTTTACTGAGCTCAGTGATACCAGCACAATGTGAGGATTTTACTGAGCTCAGTGATACCAGCACAATGTGAGGATTTTACTGAGGTCAGTGATACCTGCAAACTGTGAGGGTTTTACTGAGCTCAGTGATACCTGCTCACAGTGATGGTTTTACTGAGCTCAGTGATACCTGCTCACTGTGAGGGTTTTTCAGAGCTCAGTGATACCTGCTCACTGTGAGGGTTTTACTGAGCTCACTGATACCTGCTAACTGTGAGGGTTTTACTGAGCTCACTGATACCTGCTCACTGTGAGGGTTTTACTGAGCTCACTGATACCTGCTCACTGTGAGGGTTTTACAGATCTCACTGATACCTGCTCACTGTGAGGGTTTTACTGAGCTCAGTGATACCTGCTCACTGTGAGGGTTTTACTAACTCATGAATTATGGTCACTTTGAGGGTTTTACTGAGCTCAGTGATGTCTGCTCACTGTGAGGGTTTTACTGACCTCAGTGATGTCTGCTCACTGTGAGGTTTTTACTGAGCTCAGTGATGTCTGCTCACTGTGACGGTTTTACTGAGATTAGTGATACTTGCTCACTGTGAGGGTTTTACTGAGCTCAGTGATACCTGCTCACTGTGAGGCTTTTACTGAGCTCAGTGATACCTGCTCACTGTTAGTGTTTTACTGAGCACCGTGATGTCTGCTCACTGTGAGTGTTTTACTGATCTCAGTGATGTCTGCTCACTGTGAGTGTTTTACTGATCTCAGTGATGTCTGCTCACTGTGAGTGTTTTAGTGAGTTCAGTGAAACCTGCTCACTGTTTAGGTTTTACTGAGCTCAGTGATGTCTGCTCACTCTGAGGGTATCACTGAGCTCAGTGATGTCTGCTCACTGTGAGTGTTTTACTGAGCTCAGTGTTACCTGCTCACTGTGAGGGTTTTACTGAGCTCAGTGATACCAGCTCACTGTGAGGATTTTACTGAGCTCAGTGATACCTGCTCACTGTGAGGGTTTTACTGAGCTCAGTGATTCCAGCTCAATGTGAGGATTTTTCTGAGCTCAGTGATACCTGCTCACAGTGATGGTTTTACTGATCTCAGTGATACCTGCTCGCTGTGAGGGATTTACAGAGCTCAGTGATACCTGCTCACTGTGAGGGTTTTACTGAGCTCACTGATACCTGCTCATTGTGAGCGTTTTACTGAGCTCAGTGATACCTGCCCACTGTGAGGGTTTTACTGAGCTCAGTGTTACCTGCTCACTGTGAGGGTTTTACTGAGCTCAGTGATACCTGCTCACTGTGAGGGTTTTACTGAGCTCAGTGAAACCTGCTCACTGTGAGGTTTTTACTGAGCTCAGTGATGTCTGCTCACTGTGAGGGTTTTACTGAGCTCAGTGATGTCTGCTCACTGTGAGGGTTTTACTGAGCTCAGTGATACCAGCTCAATGTGAGGATTTTACTGAGCTCAGTGATACCAGCACAATGTGAGGATTTTTCTGAGCTCAGTGATACCTGCACACTGTGAGGGTTTTACTGAGCTCAGTGATACCTGCACACTGTGAGGGTTTTACTGAGCTCAGTGATACCTGCTCACAGTGATGGTTTTACTGAGCTCAGTGATACCTGCTCACTGTGAGGGTTTTTCAGAGCTCAGTGATACCTGCTCACTGTGAGGGTTTTACTGAGCTCACTGATACCAGCTCACTGTGAGGGTTTTACTGTGCTCAGTGATGTATGCTCACTGTGTGGGTTTTACTGAGCTCAGTGATGTCTGCTCACCGTGAGGGTTTTACTGAGCTCAGTGATGTCTGCTCACTGTGAGGGTTTTACTGAGCTCAGTGATGTCTGCCCACTGTGAGGTTTTTACTGAGCTCAGTGATGTCTGCTCACTGTGACGGTTTTACTGAGCTTAGTGATACCTGCTCACTGTGAGGGCTTTACTGAGCTCAGTGAAGTCTGCTCACTGTGAGCGTTTTACTGAGCTCAGTGATATTGCTCACTGTGAGGGTTTTTCTGAGCTCAGTGATGTCTGCTCACTGTGAGGGTTTTACTGAAATCAGTGATACCTGCTCACTGTGAGGGTTGTACTGAACTCAGTGATACCTGCTCACTGTGAGGGTTTTACTGAGCTCTGTGATACCTGCTCACTGTGAGGGTTTTACTGATCTCAGTGATGTCTGCTCACTGTGAGGGTTTTACTGAGCTCAGTGATACCTGCTCACTGTGAGGGTTTTACTGATCTCAGTGATATTGCTCACTGTGAGCGTTTTACTGAGCTCAGTGATAACTGCTCACTGTGAGGGATTTACTGAGCTCAGTGATACCTGATCACTGTGAGGGTTTTACTGAGGTCAGTGATACATGCTCACTGTAAGGGTTTTACTGAGCTCAGCGATACCTGCTCACTGTGAGGGTTTTACTGAGCTCAGTGATGTCTGCTCACTGTGAGGATTTTACTGAACTCAGTGATACCTGCTCACTGTGAGGTTTTTACTGAGCTCTCTGATACCTGCTCACTGTGAGGGTTTGACTGAGCTCAGTGATACCTGCTCACTGTGAGGGTTTTACTGTGCTCAGTGATACCTGCTCACTGTTCGTGTTTTACTGAGCACCGTGATGTCTGCTCACTGTGAGTGTTTTACTGATCTCAGTGATGTCTGCTCACTGTGAGTGTTTTACTGATCTCAGTGATGTCTGCTCACTGTGAGTGTTTTACTGAGCTCAGTGATACCTGCTCACTGTGAGGGTTTAACTGTGCTCTGTGATACCTGCTCACTGTGAGGGTTTAACTCAGCTCAGTGATGTCAGCTCACTGTGAGTTTTTTCCTGAGCTCAGTGATGTCTGTTCACTGTGTGGGTTTTACTGAGCCCTGTAATGTCTGCTCACTGTGAGGGTTGTACTGATCTCAGTGATACCTGCTCTCTGTGAGGTTTTTACTGAGCTCAGTGATACCTGCTCACTGTGAGGGTTTTACTTAGCTCAATGATACCTGCTCACTGTGAGGGTTTTACTGAGCTCAGTGATGTCTGCTCACTGTGAGTGTTTTACTGAGCTCAGTGATACCTGCTCACTGTGAGGGTTTTACTGAGCTCAGTGATCCCTGCTCACTGTGACGGTTTTTCTGAGTTCAGTGTCATCCTGCTCACTGCGAGGGTTTTACTGAGCTGAGTGATACCTGCTCACTGTGTGGGTTTTACTGAGCTCACTGATACCAGCTCACTGTGAGGGTTTTACTGTGCTCAGTGATATCTGCTCACTGTGAGGGTTTTACTGAGCTCAGTGATGTCTGCTCACTGTGAGAGTTTTACTGAGCTCAGTGATGTCTGCTCACTGTCAGGGTTTTACTGAGCTCAGTGATGTCTGCTCACTGTGAGGGTTTTACTGAGCTCAGTGATGTCTGCTCTCTGTGAGGGTTTTACTGAGCTCAGTGAAACCTGCTCACTGTGTGGGTTTCACTGAGCTCAGTGATATTTGTTCACTGTGAGGGTTTTACTGAGCTCAGTGATACCTGCTCACTGTGAGGGTTTTACTGAGCTCAGTGATACCGGCTCACTGTGAGGGTTTTACTGAGCTCAGTGATATTTGTTCACTGTGAGGGTTTTACTGAGCTCAGTGATACCTGCTCACTGTGAGGTTTTTACTGAGCTCAGTGATGTCTGCTCTCTGTGAGGGTTTTACTGAGCTCAGTGAAACCAGCTCACTGTGTGGGTTTCACTGAGCTCAGTGATATTTGTTCACTGTGAGGGTTTTACTGAGCTCAGTGATACCTGCTCACTGTTAGGGTTTTACTGAGCTCAGTGATACCGGCTCACTGTGAGGGTTTTACTGAGCTCAGTGATATTTGTTCACTGTGAGGGTTTTACTTAGCTCATTGATACCTGCTCACTGTGAGGTTTTTACTGATCTCAGTAATGTCTGCGCTCTGTTAGGGTTTTACTGAACTCAGTGATACCTGCTCACTGTGAGGGTTTTACTGAGCTCAGTGAAACCTGCTCACTGTGAGGGTTTTACTTAGCTCAGTGATGCCTGCTCACTGTGAGGGTTTAACTGAGATCAGTGATACCTGCTCACTGTGAGGGTTTTACTGAGCTCAGTGATACCTTCTCACTGTGAGTATTTTACGGTGCTCAGTGATGTCTGCTCACTGTGAGGGATTTACTGAACTCAGTGATACCTGCTCACTGTGAGGGTTATACTGAGCTCAGTGATACCTGCTCACTGTGAGGGTTTTACTGAGCTCAGTGATCACTGTTCACTGTGAGGGTTTTACTGAGGTCAGTGATACCTGCTCACTGTGAGGGTTTTACTGAGCTCAGTGATCACTGTTCACTGTGAGGGTTTTACTGAGGTCAGTGATATCTGCTCACTGTGAGGGTTTTACTGAGCTCAGTGATACCTGCTCACTCTGAGGGTTTTACTGAGGTCAGTGATATCTGCTCACTGTGAGGGTTTTACTGAGCTCAGTGATACCTGATCACTGTGAGTGTTTTACTGAGGTCAGTGATATCTGCTCACTGTGAGGGTTTTACTGAGCTCACTGATACCTGCTCACTGTGAGTGTTTTACTGAGCTCAGTGATAACTGCTCACTGTGAGTGATTTACTGAGCTCAGTGATACCTGCTCACTGTGAGGGTTTTACTGAGGTCAGTGATATCTGCTCACTGTGAGGGTTTTACTGAGCTCACTGATACCTGCTCACTGTGAGTGTTTTACTGAGCTCAGTGATAACTGCTCACTGTGAGTGATTTACTGAGCTCAGTGATACCTGATCACTGTGAGGGTTTTACTGAGGTCAGTGATATCTGCTCACTGTGAGGGTTTTACTGAGCTCTCTGATACCTGCTCACTGTGAGGGTTTGACTGAGCTCAGTGATACCTGCTCACTGTGAGGGTTTTACTGTGCTCAGTGATACCTGCTCACTGTGAGGCATTTACTGAGCTCACTGATTCCTGCTCACTGTGAGGGTTTTACTGAGCTCAGTGATACCTGCTCACTTATTAGGGTTTTACTGTGCTCAGTGATACCTGCTCACTGTTAGTGTTTTACTGAGCACCGTGATGTCTGCTCACTGTGAGTGTTTTACTGATCTCAGTGATGTCTGCTCACTGTGAGTGTTTTACTGATCTCAGTGATGTCTGCTCACTGTGAGAGTTTTACTGAGCTCAGTGATACCTGCTCACTGTGAGTGTTTTACTGAGCTCAGTGATGTCTGCTCACTGTGAGGGTTTAACTGTGCTCTGTGATACCTGCTCACTGTGAGGGTTTAACTCAGCTCAGTGATGTCAGCTCACTGTGAGGTTTTTCCTGAGCTCAGTGATGTCTGTTCACTGTGTGGGTTTTACTGAGCCCTGTAATGTCTGCTCACTGTGAGGGTTGTACTGATCTCAGTGATACCTGCTCTCTGTGAGGTTTTTACTGAGCTCAGGGATACCTGCTCACTGTGAGGGTTTTACTAAGCTCAGTGATGTCTGCTCACTGTGAGGGTTTTACTGAGCTCAGTGATCCCTGCTCATTGTGACGGTTTTTCTGAGTTCAGTGTCATCCTGCTCACTGCGAGGGTTTTACTGAGCTGAGTGATACCTGCTCACTGTGAGGGATTTACAGAGCTCAGTGAAAGCTGCTCACTGTGAGGGTTTTACTGAGCTCAGTGATACCAGCTCACTGTGAGGGTTTTACTGTGCTCAGTGATATCTGCTCACTGTGAGGCTGTTAGTGAGCTCAGTGATACCTTCTCACTGTGAGGATTTTACTGAGGTCAGTGATACCTGCTCACGGTGAGGGTTTTACTGAGCTCAGTGATACCTCCTCACTGTGAGGGTTTTACTGAGCTCAGTGATACCTGCTCACTGTGAGGGTTTTACTGAGCTCAGTGATGTCTGCTCACTGTGAGGGTTTTACTGAGCTCAGTGATGTCTGCTCACTGTGAGGGTTTTACTGAGCTCAGTGATACCTGCTCACTGTGTGGGTTTCACTGAGCTCAGTGATATTTGTTCACTGTGAGGGTTTTACTGAGCTCAGTGAAACCTGCTCACTGTGAGGGTTTTACTGAGCTCAGTGATACCGGCTCACTGTGAGGGTTTTACTGAGCTCAGTGATACCTGCTCACTGTGAGGTTTTTACTGATCTCAGTAATGTCTGCGCTCTGTTAGGGTTTTACTGAACTCAGTGATACCCGCTCACTGTGAGGGTTTTACTGAGCTCAGTGATACCTGCTCACTGTGAAGGTTTTACTTAGCTCAGTGATGTCTGTTCACTGTGAGGGTTTTACTGTGCTCAGTGATGCCTGCTCACTGTGAGGGTTTAACTGAGATCAGTGATGTCTGCTCACTGTGAGGGTTTTACTGAGCTCAGTGATACCTTCTCACTGTGAGTATTTTACGGTGCTCAGTGATACCTGCTCACTGTGAGGGTTTTACTGAGCTCAGTGATACCTGCTCACTGTGAGGATTTTACTGAGCTCAGTGATACCTGCTCACTGTGAGGGTTTTACTGTGCTCAGTGATACCTGCTCACTGTGAGGATTTTACTGAGCTCAGTGATACCTGCTCACTGTGAGGGTTTTACTGAGCTCAGTGATACCTGCTCACTGTGAGGGATTTACTGAACTCAGTGATACCTGCTCACTGTGAGGGTTATACTGAGCTCAGTGATACCTGCTCACTTAGAGGGTTTTACTGAGCTCAGTGATACCTGCTCACTGTGAGGCTTTTACTGAGCTCAGTGATACCTGCTCACTGTTAGTGTTTTACTGAGCTCAGTGATACCTGCTCACTGTGAGGGTTTTACTGAGCTCAGTGATACCTGCTCACTGTGAGGGTTTTACTGAGCTGAGTGATACCTGCTCACTGTGAGTGTTTTACTGAGTTCAGTGAAACCTGCTCACTGTTTAGGTTTTACTGAGCTCAGTGATGTCTGCTCACTCTGAGGGTGTTACTGAGCTCAGTGATACCTGCTCACTGTGAGGATTTTACTGAGCTCAGTGATGTCTGATCACTGTGAGGGTTTTACTGAGCTCAGTGATACCAGCTCACTGTGAAGGTGTTACTGATCTCAGTGATACCAGGTCACTGTGAAAGTTTTACTGATCTCAGTGATACCTGCTCACTGTGAGGGTTTTACTTGCTCAGTGATTCCAGCTCAATGTGAGGATTTTTCTGAGCACAGTGATTCCTGCTCACTGTGAGGGTTTTGCTGATCTCAGTGATACCTGCTCACTGTGAGGGTTTTACTGAGCTCAGTGATGTCTGCTCACTGTGAGGGTTTTCTTGAGCTCAGTGATACCTGCTCACTGTGAGGGTTTTACTGATCTCAGTGATACCTGCTGACAGTGATAGTTTTACTGATCTCAGTGATACCTGCTCGCTGTGAGGGATTTACAGAGCTCAGTGATACCTGCTCACTGTGAGGGTTTTACTGAGCTCAGTGATACCTGCCCACTGTGAGGGTTTTACTGAGCTCAGTGATACCTGCTCACTGTGAGGGTTTTACTGAGCTCAGTGATACCTGCTCATTGTGAGCGTTTAACTGAGCTCAGTGATACCTGCTCACTGTGAGGGTTTTACTGAGCTCAGTGAAACCTGCTCACTGTGAGGTTTTTACTGATCTCAGTGATACCTGCTCACTGTGAGGTTTTTACTGATCTCAGTGATACCTGCTCACTGTGAGGGTTTTACTGAGCTCAGTGATGTCTGCTCACTGTGAGGGTTTTACTGAGCTCAGTGATACCTGCTCACTGTGAGGGTTTTACTGAGCTCAGTGATACCTGCTCATTGTGAGCGTTTAACTGAGCTCAGTGATACCTGCTCACTGTGAGGGTTTTACTGAGCTCAGTGAAACCTGCTCACTGTGAGGTTTTTACTGATCTCAGTGATACCTGCTCACTGTGAGGTTTTTACTGATCTCAGTGATACCTGCTCACTGTGAGGGTTTTACTGAGCTCAGTGATGTCTGATCAGTGTTAGGGTTTTACTGAGCTCAGTGATGACTGCTCACTGTGAGGGTTTTACTGAGCTCAGTGATACCAGCTCAATGTGAGGATTTTACTGAGCTCAGTGATACCAGCACAATGTGAGGATTTTACTGAGGTCAGTGATACCTGCAAACTGTGATGGTTTTACTGAGCTCAGTGATACCTGCTCACTGTGAGGGTTTTTCAGAGCTCAGTGATACCTGCTCACTGTGAGGGTTTTACTGAGGTCACTGATACCTGCTAACTGTGAGGGTTTTACTGAGCTCACTGATACCTGCTCACTGTGAGGGTTTTACTGAGCTCACTGATACGTGCTCACTGTGAGGGTTTTACTGATCTCACTGATACCTGCTCACTGTGAGGGTTTTACTGAGCTCAGTGATACCTGCTCACTGTGAGGGTTTTACTAACTCATGAAGTATGCTCACTGTGAGGGTTTTACTGAGCTCAGTGATGTCTGCTCACTGTGAGGGTTTTACTGACCTCAGTGATGTCTGCTCACTGTGAGGTTTTTACTGAGCTCAGTGATGTCTGCTCACTGTGAGGGATTTACTGAGATTAGTGATACTTGCTCACTGTGAGGGTTTTACTGAGCTCAGTGAAGTCTGCTCACTGTGAGGGTTTTACTGAGCTCAGTAATGTCTGCTCACTGTGAGGGTTTTACTGAGCTCAGAGATACCTGCTCACTGTGAGGGATTTACTGAACTCAGTGATACCAGCTCACTTAGAGGGTTTTACTGAGCTCAGTGATCACTGCTCACTGTGAGGGTTTTACTGAGCTCAGTGATACCTGCTCACTGTGAGGGTTTTACTGAGGTCAGTGATATCTGCTCACTGTGAGGGTTTTACTGAGCTCACTGATACCTGCTCACTGTGAGGGTTTTACTGAGCTCAGTGATAACTGCTCACTGTGAGGGATTTAGTGAGCTCAGTGATACCTGATCACTGTGAGGGTTTTACTGAGGTCAGTGATATCTGCTCACTGTGAGGGTTTTACTGAGCTCACTGATACCTGCTCACTGTGAGGGTTTTACTGAGCTCAGTGATACCTGCTCACTGTGAGGGTTTTACTGAGCTCAGTGATACCTGCTCACTGTGAGGGTTTTACTGTGCTCAGTGATACCTGCTCACTGTGAGGCATTTACTGAGCTCACTGATTCCTGCTCACTGTGAGGGCTTTACTGAGCTCAGTGATACCTGCTCACTGTGAGGCTTTTACTGAGCTCAGTGATGTCTGCTCACTGTTACTGTTTTACTGAGCACAGTGATGTCTGCTCACTGTGAGGGTTTTACTGATCTCAGTGATGTCTGCTCACTGTGAGTGTTTTACTGATTTCAGTGAAACCTGCTCACTGTTTAGGTTTTACTGAGCTCAGTGATGTCTGCTCACTCTGAGGGTATTACTGAGCTCAGTGATGTCTGCTCACTGTCAGGGTTTTACTGAGCTCAGTGATGTCTGCTCACTGTGAGGGTTTTACTTAGCTCAATGATACCTGCTCACTGTGTGGGTTTCACTGAACTCAGTGATACCTGCTCACTGTGAGTGTTTTACTGAGCTCAGTGATATCTGCTCACTGTGAGGGTTTTACTGAGCTCAGTGATACCTGCTCACTGTGAGGGTTTTACTGAGGTCAGTGATATCTGCTCACTGTGAGGGTTTTACTGAGCTCACTGATACCTGCTCACTGTGAGGGTTTTACTGAGCTCAGTGATAACTGCTCACTGTGAGGGATTTAGTGAGCTCAGTGATACCTGATCACTGTGAGGGTTTTACTGAGGTCAGTGATATCTGCTCACTGTGAGGGTTTTACTGAGCTCACTGATACCTGCTCACTGTGAGGGTTTTACTGAGCTCAGTGATACCTGCTCACTGTGAGGGTTTTACTGAGCTCAGTGATACCTGCTCACTGTGAGGGTTTTACTGTGCTCAGTGATACCTGCTCACTGTGAGGCATTTACTGAGCTCACTGATTCCTGCTCACTGTGAGGGTTTTACTGAGCTCAGTGATACCTGCTCACTGTGAGGCTTTTACTGAGCTCAGTGATGTCTGCTCACTGTTACTGTTTTACTGAGCACAGTGATGTCCGCTCACTGTGAGGGTTTTACTGATCTCAGTGATGTCTGCTCACTGTGAGTGTTTTACTGATCTCAGTGATGTCTGCTCACTGTGAGTGTTTTACTGAGTTCAGTGAAACCTGCTCACTGTTTAGGTTTTACTGAGCTCACTGATGTCTGCTCACTCTGAGGGTATTACTGAGCTCAGTGATGTCTGCTCACTGTCAGGGTTTTACTGAGCTCAGTGATGTCTGCTCACTGTGAGGGTTTTACTTAGCTCAATGATACCTGCTCACTGTGTGGGTTTCACTGAACTCAGTGATACCTGCTCACTGTGAGTGTTTTACTGAGCTCAGTGATATCTGCTCACTGTGAGGGTTTTACTGAGCTCAGTGATACCTGCTCACTGTGAGGGTTTTACTGAGCTCAGTGATACCTGCTCACTGAGAGGGTTTTACTGAGCTCAGTGATAACTGCTCACTGTGAGGGTTTTACTGAGCTCAGTGATACCTGCTAACTGTGAGGGTTTTACTGAGGTCAGTGATATCTGCTCACTGTGATGGTTTTACTGAGCTCACTGATACCTGCTCACTGTGAGGGTTTTACTGAGCTCAGTGATAACTGCTCACTGTGAGGGATTTACTGAGCTCAGTGATACCTGAGCACTGTGAGGGTTTTACTGAGGTCAGTGATATCTGCTCACTGTGAGGGTTTTACTGAGCTCACTGATACCTGCTCACTGTGAGGGTTTTACTGAGCTCACTGATACCTGCTCACTGTGAGGCATTTACTGAGCTCAGTTATACCTGCTCACTGTTAGTGTTTTACTGAGCTCAGTGATGTCTGCTCACTGTGAGTGTTTTACTGATCTCAGTGATGTCTGCTCATTGTGAGTGTTTTACTGATCTCAGTGAAGTCTGCTCACTGTGAGTGTTTTACTGAGTTCAGTGAAACCTGCTCACTGTTTAGGTTTTACTGAGCTCAGTGATGTCTGCTCACTCTGAGGGTTTTACTGAGCTCAGTGATACCTGCTCACTGTGAGTGTTTTACTGAGCTCAGTGTTACCTGCTCACTGTGAGGGTTTTACTGAGCTCAGTGATACCAGCTCACTGTGAGGATTTTACTGAGCTCAGTGATGTCTGATCACTGTGAGGGTGTTACTGATCTCAGTGATGCCAGCTCACTGTGAAAGTTTTACTGAGCTCAGTGATACCTCCTCACTGTGAGGGTTTTACTGAGCTCAGTGATTCCAGCTCAATGTGAGGATTTTTCTGAGCACAGTGATACCTGCTCACTGTGAGGGTTTTACTGAGCTCAGTGATGTCTGCTCACTGTGAGGGTTTTACTGAGCTCAGTGAAACCTGCTCACAGTGATGGTTTTACTGAGCTCAGTGATACCTGCTCGCTGTGAGGGATTTACAGAGCTCAGTGATACCAGCTCACTGTGAGGGTTTTACTGAGCTCACTGATATCTGCTCATTGTGAGCGTTTTACTGAGCTCAGAGATACCTGCTCACTGTGAGGGATTTACTGTGCTCAGTGATACCTGCTCACTGTGAGGGTTTTACTGTGCTCAGTGATACCTGCTCACTGTGAGGGTTTTACTGAGCTCACTGCTACCTGCTCACTGTGAGGGTTTTACTGAGCTCAGTGATGTCTGCTCACTGTGAGGGTTTTACTGAACTCAGTGATACCTGCTCAATGTGAGGGTTTTACTGAGCTCAGTGATACCTGCTCACTGTGAGGGTTTAACTGTGCTCTGTGATACCAGCTCACTGTGAGGATTTTACTGAGCTCAGTGATGTCTGATCACTGTGAGGGTGTTACTGATCTCAGTGATGCCAGCTCACTGTGAAAGTTTTACTGAGCTCAGTGATACCTCCTCACTGTGAGGGTTTTACTGAGCTCAGTGATTCCATCTCAATGTGAGGATTTTTCTGAGCACAGTGATACCTGCTCACTGTGAGGGTTTTACTGAGCTCAGTGATGTCTGCTCACTGTGAGGGTTTTACTGAGCTCAGTGAAACCTGCTCACAGTGATGGTTTTACTGAGCTCAGTGATACCTGCTCGCTGTGAGGGATTTACAGAGCTCAGTGATACCAGCTCACTGTGAGGGTTTTACTGAGCTCACTGATATCTGCTCATTGTGAGCGTTTTACTGAGCTCACTGCTACCTGCTCACTGTGAGGGTTTTACTGAGCTCAGTGATGTCTGCTCACTGTGAGGGTTTTACTGAGCTCAGTGATACCTGCTCACTGTGAGGGTTTTACTGAGCTCAGTGATGTCTGCTCACTGTGAGGGTTTTACTGAACTCAGTGATACCTGCTCAATGTGAGGGTTTTACTGAGCTCAGTGATACCTGCTCACTGTGAGGGTTTAACTGTGCTCTGTGATACCTGCTCACTGTGAGGGTTTTACTGAGCTCAGTGATGTCTGCTCACTGTGAGGGTTTTACTGAACTCAGTGATACCTGCTCACTGTGAGTGTTTTACTGAGCTCAGTGATGTCTGCTCACTGTGACGGTTATACTGAGCTCAGTGATGTCTGCTCAGTGTGAGGGTTTAACTGAGCTCAATGATACCTGCGCACTGTCAGGTTTTTACTGAGCCCAATGATACGTGCTCACTGTGAGGGTTTTACTGAGCTCAGTGATACCTGCTCACTGTGAGGGTTTTACTGAGCTCAGGGATACCTGCTCACTGTGAGGGGTAAACTGAGCTCAGTGATAACTGCTCACTGTGAGGGTTTTACTGAGCACAGTGATAACTGCTCACTGTGAGGGTTTTACTGAGCTCAGTGATACCTGCTCACTGTGAG
Organism: Isurus oxyrinchus; assembly: GCA_026770705.1. Lineage (NCBI taxonomy): Eukaryota > Metazoa > Chordata > Chondrichthyes > Lamniformes > Lamnidae > Isurus > Isurus oxyrinchus. Next base: position 309,536 of record JANJGN010000641.1, read on the forward strand.
GGTTTTACTGAGGTCAGTGATATCTGCTCACTGTGAGGGTTTTACTGAGCTCACAGATACCTGCTCACTGTGAGGGTTTTACTGAGCTCAGTGATAACTGCACACTGTGAGGGATTTACTGAGGTCAGTGATATCTGCTCACTGTGAGCGTTTTACAGAGCTCACTGATACCCGCTCACTGTGAGCGTTTTACTGAGCTCAGTGATACCTGCTCACTGTGAGGGTTTTACTGTGCTCAGTGATACCTGCTCACTGTGAGGCATTTACTGAGCTCAGTGATGTCTGCTCACTGTTTAGGTTTTACTGAGCTCAGTGATGTCTGCTCACTCTGAGGGTTTTGCTGAGCTCAGTGATGTCTGCTCACTGTGAGGGTTTTACTGATCTCAGTGATGTCTGCTCACTGTGAGTGTTTTACTGAGCTCAGTGATACCTGCTCACTGTGAGGGTTTTACTGAGCTCAGTGATACCAGCTCACTGTGAGGATTTTACTGAGCTCAGTGATGTCTGCTCACTGTGAGGGTTTTACTGAGCTCAGTGATACCTGCTCACTGTGAGGGTGTTGCTGATCTCAGTGATACCAGCTCACTGTGAGGGTTTTACTGAGCTCAGTGATACCTGCTCACTGTGAGGGTTTTACTGAGCTCAGTGATACCAACTCAATGTGAGGGTTTTACTGAGCTCAGTGATTCCAGCTCAATGTGAGGATTTTACTTAGCACAGTGATCCCTGCTCACTGTGAGGGTTTTACTGAGCTCAGTGATTCCAGCTCAATGTGAGGATTTTACTGAGCTCAGAGATGTCTGCTCACTGTGAGGGTTTTACTGAGCTCAGTGATACCTGCTCACTGTGAGGGTTTTACTGAGCTCAGTGATACCTGCTCACTGTGAGGGTTTTGCTGAGCTCAGTGATACCTGCTCACTGTGAGGGTTTTACTGAGCTCAGTGATACCAGCTCACTGTGAGGATTTTACTGAGCTCAGAGATGTCTGCTCACTGTGAGGGTTTTACTGAGCTCAGTGATACCTGCTCAGTGTGAAGCTTTTACTGATCTCAGTGATGTCTGCTCACTGTGAGTATTTTACTGAGTTCAGTGATACCTGCTCACTGTTTAGGTTTTACTGAGCTCAGTGATGTCTGCTCACTCTGAGGGTTTTACTGAGCTCAGTGATGTCTGCTCACTGTGAGGGTTTTACTGATCTCAGTGATGTCTGCTCACTGTGAGTGTTTTACTGAGCTCAGTGATACCTGCTCACTGTGAGGGCTTTACTGAGCTCAGTGATACCTGGTCACTGTGAGGGTTTTACTGTGCTCAGGGATACCTGCTCACTGTGAGGCATTTACTAAGCTCAATGATACCTGCTCACTGTGAGGGTTCAACTGAGCTCAGTGAAACCTGCTAACTGTGAGTGTTTTACTGTGCTCAGTGATACCTTCTCACTGTGATGCTTTTACTGAGCTCAGTGATGTCTGCTCACTGTGAGGGTTTTACTGAGCTCAATGATTCCTGCTCACTTATACCTGCTCACTGTGAGGGTTTTACTGAGCTCAGTGATAACTGCTCACTGTGATGGTTTTACTGAGCTCAGTGATACCTGATCACTGTGAGGGTTTTACTGATTCAGTGATATCTGCTCACTGTGAGGGTTTATCTGAGCTCAGTGATACCTGCTCACTGAGAGGGTTTTACTGAGCTCAGTGATACCTGCTCACTGTGAGGCGTTTACTGAGCTCACTGCTACCTGCTCACTGTGAGGCTTTTACTGAGCTCAGTGATACCTGCTCACTGTGAGGGTTTTACTGATCTCAGTGATGTCTGCTCACTGTGAGGGTTTTACTGATCTCAGTGATGTCTGCTTACTGTGAGGGTTTTAGTGATCTCAGTGAAGTCTGCTCACTGTGAGTGTTTTACTGAGTTCAGTGATACCTGCTCACTGTTTAGGTTTTACTGAGCTCAGTGATGTCTGCTCACTCTGAGTGTTTTAATGAGCTCAGTGATGTCTGCTCACTGTGAGTGTTTTACTGAGCTCAGTGATACCTGCTCACTGTGAGGGTTTTACTGAGCTCAGTGATACCAGCTCATAGTGAGGATTGTACTGAGCTCAGTGATGTCTGCTCACTGTGAGTGTTTTACTGAGCTCAGTCATACCTGCTCACTGTGAGGGTGTTGCTGATCTCTGTGATACCAGCTCACTGTGAGGGTTTTACTGAGCTCAGTGATACCTGCTCACTGTGAGGGTTTTACTGAGCTCAGTGATACCAGCTCAATGTGAGGGTTTTACTGAGCTCAGTCATTCCAGCTCAATGTGAGGATTTTACTTAGCACAGTGATACCTGCTCACTGTGAGGGTTTTACTGTGCTCAGTGATACCTGCTCACTGTGAGGCATTTACTAAGCTCAATGATACCTGCTCACTGTGAGGGTTCAACTGAGCTCAGTGAAACCTGCTAACTGTGAGTGTTTTACTGTGCTCAGTGATACCTTCTCACTGTGATGCTTTTACTGAGCTCAGTGATGTCTGCTCACTGTGAGGGTTTTACTGAGCTCAATGATTCCTGCTCACTTATACCTGCTCACTGTGAGGGTTTTACTGAGCTCAGTGATAACTGCTCACTGTGATGGTTTTACTGAGCTCAGTGATACCTGATCACTGTGAGGGTTTTACTGATTCAGTGATATCTGCTCACTGTGAGGGTTTAACTGAGCTCAGTGATACCTGCTCACTGAGAGGGTTTTACTGAGCTCAGTGATACCTGCTCACTGTGAGGCGTTTACTGAGCTCACTGCTACCTGCTCACTGTGAGGCTTTTACTGAGCTCAGTGATACCTGCTCACTGTGAGGGTTTTACTGATCTCAGTGATGTCTGCTCACTGTGAGGGTTTTACTGATCTCAGTGATGTCTGCTTACTGTGAGGGTTTTAGTGATCTCAGTGAAGTCTGCTCACTGTGAGTGTTTTACTGAGTTCAGTGATACCTGCTCACTGTTTAGGTTTTACTGAGCTCAGTGATGTCTGCTCACTCTGAGGGTTTTAATGAGCTCAGTGATGTCTGCTCACTGTGAGTGTTTTACTGAGCTCAGTGATACCTGCTCACTGTGAGGGTTTTACTGAGCTCAGTGATACCAGCTCATAGTGAGGATTGTACTGAGCTCAGTGATGTCTGCTCACTGTGAGTGTTTTACTGAGCTCAGTCATACCTGCTCACTGTGAGGGTGTTGCTGATCTCTGTGATACCAGCTCACTGTGAGGGTTTTACTGAGCTCAGTGATACCTGCTCACTGTGAGGGTTTTACTGAGCTCAGTGATACCAGCTCAATGTGAGGGTTTTACTGAGCTCAGTCATTCCAGCTCAATGTGAGGATTTTACTTAGCACAGTGATACCTGCTCACTGTGAGGGTTTTGCTGAGCTCAGTGATACCTGCTCACTGTGAGGGTTTTTCTGAGCTCAGTGATGTCTGCACAGTGTGAGGGTTTTACTGAGCTCAGTGATACAAGCTCACTGTGAGGATTTTACTGAGCTCAGAGATGTCTGCTCACTGTGAGGGTTTTAGTGAGCTCAGTGATGGCTGCTCACTGTGAGGGTTTTACTGATCTCAGTGATGTCTGCTCACTGTGAGTGTTTTACTGAGCTCAGTGATACCTGCTCACTGTAAGGGTTTTACTGAGCTCAGTGATACCTGCTCACTGTGAGGGTTTTACTGTGCTCAGTGATACCTGCTCACTGTGAGGCATTTACTAAGCTCAATGATACCTGCTCACTGTGAGGGTTCAACTGAGCTCAGTGATACCTGCTCACTGTGAGGGTTTTACTGAGCTCAGTGATGTCTGCTCACTGTGAGGGTTTTACTGAGTTCAGTGATACCTGCTCACTGTGTAAGTTTTACTGAGCTCAGTGATGTCTGCTCACTCTGAGGGTTTTACTGAGTTCAGTAATGTCTGCTCACTGTGAGGGTTTTACTGATCTCAGTGATGTCTGCTCATTGTGAGTGTTTTACTGAGCTCAGTAATACCTGCTCACTGTGAGGGTTTTACTGAGCTCAGTGATACCAACTCACTGTGAGTATTTTACTGAGCTCAGAGATGTCTGCTCACTGTGAGGGTTTTACTGAGCTCAATGATACCTGCTCACTTATACCTGCTCACTGTGAGGGTTTTACTGAGCTCAGTGATACCAGCTCAATATGAGGGTTTTACTGAGCTCAGTGATATCTGCTCACTGTGATGGTTTTACTGAGCTCAGTGATACCTGCTCACTGTGAGGGTTTTACTGAGCTCAGTGATACCTGCTCACTGTGAGGGTTTTACTGAGCTCAGTGTTGTCTGCTCACTGTGAGGGTTCAACTGAGCTCAGTGAAACCTGCTCACTGTGAGAGTTTTACTGAGCTCAGTGATACCTGCTCACTGTGAGGCTTTTACTGAGCTCAGTGATACCTGCTCACTGTGAGGGTTTTACTGAGCTCAGTGACGTCTGCTCACTGTGAGGGTTTTACTGATCTCAGTGATGTCTGCTTACTGTGAGGGTTTTAGTGATCTCAGTGATGTCTGCTCACTGTGAGTGTTTTACTGAGTTCAGTGATACCTGCTCACTGTTTAGGTTTTACTGAGCTCAGTGATGTCTGCTCACTCTGAGGGTTTTACTGAGCTCAGTGATGTCTGCTCACTGTGAGGGTTTTACTGATCTCAGTGATGTCTGCTCACTGTGAGGGTTTTACTGAGCTCAGTGATACCAGCTCATAGTGAGGATTGTACTGAGCTCAGTGATGTCTGCTCACTGTGAGGGTTTTACTGAGCTCAGTCATACCTGCTCACTGTGAGGGTGTTGCTGATCTCAGTGATACCAGCTCACTGTGAGGGTTTTACTGAGCTCAGTGATACCTGCTCACTGTGAGGGTTTTACTGAGCTCAGTGATACCAGCTCAATGTGAGGGTTTTACTGAGCTCAGTGATTCCAGCTCAATGTGAGGATTTTACTTAGCACAGTGATACCTGCTCACTGAGAGGGTTTTGCTGAGCTCAGTGATACCTGCTCACTGTGAGTGTTTTTCTGAGCTCAGTGATGTCTGCACAGTGTGAGGGTTTTACTGAGCTCAGTGATACAAGCTCACTGTGAGGATTTTACTGAGCTCAGAGATGTCTGCTCACTGTGAGGGTTTTACTGAGCTCAGTGATGTCTGCTCACTGTGAGGGTTTTACTGATCTCAGTGATGTCTGCTCACTGTGAGTGTTTTACTGAGCTCAGTGATACCTGCTCACTGTGAGGGTTTTACTGAGCTCAGTGATACCTGCTCACTGTGAGGGTTTTACTGTGCTCAGTGATACCTGCTCACTGTGAGGGTTTTACTGAGCTCAGTGATATCTGCTCACTGTGAGGGTTTTACTGAGCTCAGTGATACCAGCTCAATATGAGGGTTTTACTGAGCTCAGTGATATCTGCTCACTGTGATGGTTTTACTGAGCTCAGTGATACCTGCTCACTGTGAGGGTTTTACTGAGCTCAGTGATACCTGCTCACTGTGAGGGTTTTACTGAGCTCAGTGTTGTCTGCTCACTGTGAGGGTTCAACTGAGCTCAGTGAAACCTGCTCACTGTGAGAGTTTTACTGAGCTCAGTGATACCTGCTCACTGTGAGGCTTTTACTGAGCTCAGTGATACCTGCTCACTGTGAGGGTTTTACTGAGCTCAGTGACGTCTGCTCACTGTGAGGGTTTTACTGATCTCAGTGATGTCTGCTTACTGTGAGGGTTTTAGTGATCTCAGTGATGTCTGCTCACTGTGAGTGTTTTACTGAGTTCAGTGATACCTGCTCACTGTTTAGGTTTTACTGAGCTCAGTGATGTCTGCTCACTCTGAGGGTTTTACTGAGCTCAGTGATGTCTGCTCACTGTGAGGGTTTTACTGATCTCAGTGATGTCTGCTCACTGTGAGGGTTTTACTGAGCTCAGTGATACCAGCTCATAGTGAGGATTGTACTGAGCTCAGTGATGTCTGCTCACTGTGAGGGTTTTACTGAGCTCAGTCATACATGCTCACTGTGAGGGTGTTGCTGATCTCAGTGATACCAGCTCACTGTGAGGGTTTTACTGAGCTCAGTGATACCTGCTCACTGTGAGGGTTTTACTGAGCTCAGTGATACCAGCTCAATGTGAGGGTTTTACTGAGCTCAGTGATTCCAGCTCAATGTGAGGATTTTACTTAGCACAGTGATACCTGCTCACTGAGAGGGTTTTGCTGAGCTCAGTGATACCTGCTCACTGTGAGTGTTTTTCTGAGCTCAGTGATGTCTGCACAGTGTGAGGGTTTTACTGAGCTCAGTGATACAAGCTCACTGTGAGGATTTTACTGAGCTCAGAGATGTCTGCTCACTGTGAGGGTTTTACTGAGCTCAGTGATGTCTGCTCACTGTGAGGGTTTTACTGATCTCAGTGATGTCTGCTCACTGTGAGTGTTTTACTGAGCTCAGTGATACCTGCTCACTGTGAGGGTTTTACTGAGCTCAGTGATACCTGCTCACTGTGAGGGTTTTACTGTGCTCAGTGATACCTGCTCACTGTGACGCATTTACTAAGCTCAATGATACCTGCTCACTGTGAGGGTTCAACTGAGCTCAGTGAAACCTGCTCACTGTGAGGGTTTTACTGAGCTCACTGATACCTGCTCACTGTGAGGAATTTACTGAGCTCAGTGATGTCTGCTCACTGTGAGGGTTTTACTGAGCTCAGTGATACCTGCTCACTGTGAGGGTTTTACTGAGCTCAGTGATGTCTGCTCACTGTGAGGGTTTTACTGAGTTCAGTGATACCTGCTCACTGTTTAAGTTTTACTGAGCTCAGTGATACCTGCTCACTGTGAGGGTTTTACCGATCTCAGTGATGTCTGCTCACTGTGAGTGTTTTACTGAGCTCAGTGATACCTCCTCACTGTGAGGGTTTTAATGAGCTCAGTGATACCTGCTCACTGTGAGGGTTTTACTGAGCTCAGTTATACCAGCTCACTGTGAGGATTTTACTGAGCTCAGAGATGTCTGCTCACTGTGAGGGTTTTACTGAGCTCAATGATACCTGCTCACTTATACCTGCTCGCTGTGAGGGTTTTACTGAGCTCAGTGATACCAGCTTAGTATGAGGTTTTTACTGAGCTCAGTGATAACTGCTCACTGTGATGGTTTTACTGAGCTCAGTGATACCTGATCACTGTGAGGGTTTTACTGATTCAGTGATATCTGCTCACTGTGACGGTTTTACTGAGCTCACTGATACCTGCTCACTGTGAGGGTTTTACTGAGCTCCGTGATACCTGCTCACTGTGAGGGTTTTACTGTGCTCAGTGATACCTGCTCACTGTGAGGGTTTTACTGTGCTCAGTGATACCTGCTCACTGTGAGCGTTTTACTGAGCTCAGTGATACCTGCTTACTGTGAGGGTTTTACTGTGCTCAGTGATACCTGCTCACTGTGAGGGTTTTACTGAGCTCAGTGATACCTGCTCACTGTGAGGCTTTTACTGAGCTCAGTGATACCTGCTCACTGTGACGGTTTTACTGATCTCAGTGATGTCTGCTCACTGTGAGGGTTTTACTGATCTCACTGATGTCTGCTTACTGTGAGGGTTTTAGTGATCTCAGTGATGTCTGCTCACTGTGAATGTTTTACAGAGTTCAGTGATACCTGCTCACTGTTTAGGTTTTACTGAGCTCAGTGATGTCTGCTCACTCTGAGGGTTTTACTGAGCTCAGTGATGTCTGCTCACTGTGAGGTTTTTACTGATCTCAGTGATGTCTGCTCACTGTGAGTGTTTTACTGAGCTCAGTGATACCTGCTCACTGTGAGGGTTATGCTGAGCTCAGTGATACCAGCTCACAGTGAGGATTGTACTGAGCTCTGTGATGTCTGCTCACTGTGAGGGTTTTACTGAGCTCAGTGATACCTGCTCACTGTGAGGGTGTTGCTGATCTCAGTGATACCAGCTCACTGTGAGGGTTTTACTGAGCTCAGTGATACCTGCTCACTGTGAGGTTTTTACTGAGCTCAGTGATACCAGCTCAATGTGAGGGTTTTACTGAGCTCAGTGATTCCAGCTCAATGTGAGGATTTTACTTAGCACAGTGATACCTGCTCACTGTGAGGGTTTTGCTGAGCTCAGTGATACCTGCTCACTGTGAGGGTTTTTCTGAGCTCAGTGATGTCTGCACAGTGTGAGGGTTTTACTGAGCTCAGTGATACAAGCTCACTGTGAGGATTTTACTGAGCTCAGAGATGTCTGCTCACTGTGAGGGTTTTACTGATCTCAGTGATGTCTGCTCACTGTGAGGGTTTTACTGATCTCAGTGATGTCTGCTCACTGTGAGGGTTTTACTGATCTCAGTGATGCCTGCTCACTGTTTCGGTTTTACTGAGCTCAGTGATTTCTGCTCACTCTGAGGGTTTTACTGAGCTCAGTGATGTCTGCTCACTGTGAGGGTTTTACTGAGCTCAGTGATACCTGCTCACTGTGAGGGTTTTACTGAGCTCAGTGATGTCTGCTCACTGTGAGTGTTTAACTGAGCTCAGTGATACCTGCTCACTGTGAGGGTTTTACTGAGCTCAGTGATACCTGCTCACTGTGAGGGTTTTACTGAGCTCAGTGATACCTGCTCTCTGTGAGGCTTTTACGGAGCTCACTGCTACCTGCTCACTGTGAGGGTATTACTGAGCTCAGTGATACCTGCTCACTGTGAGGGTTTTACTGAGATCAGTGATGTCTGCTCACTTTGAGTGTTTTACTGATCTCACTGATACCTGCTCACTGTGAGGGTTTTACTGAGCCCAGTGATACCTGCTCATTGTGAGGGTTTTACTGTGCTCAGTGATACCTGCTCACTGTGAGGGTTTTACTGAGCTCACTGCTACCTGCTCACTGTGAGTGTTTTACTGAGTTCAGTGATACCTGCTCACTGTGAGGGTTTTACTGAGCTCAGTGATACCAGCTCACTGTGAGGATTTTACTGATCTCAGTGATGTCTGCTCACTGTGAGGGTTTTACTGAGCTCAGTGATACCTGCTCACTGTGAGGGTTTTACTGAGATCAGTGATGTCTGCTCACTTTGAGTGTTTTACTGATCTCACTGATACCTGCTCACTGTGAGGGTTTTACTGAGCCCAGTGATACCTGCTCACTGTGAGGGTTTTACTGTGCTCAGTGATACCTGCTCACTGTGAGGGTTTTACTGAGCTCACTGCTACCTGCTCACTGTGAGTGTTTTACTGAGCTCAGTGATACCTGCTCACTGTGAGGGTTTTACTGAGCTCAGTGATACCAGCTCACTGTGAGGATTTTACTGCGCTCAGTGATGTCTGCTCACTGTGAGGGTTTTACTGAGCTCAGTGATACCTGCTCACTGTGAAGGTGTTACTGATCTCAGTGATAGCAGCTCACTGTAAGGGTTTTACTGATCTCAGTGATGTCTGCTCACTGTGAGTGTTTAACTGAGCTCAGTGATACCTGCTCACTGTGAGGGTTTTACTGAGCTCAGTGATACCAGCTCACTGTGAGGGTTTTACTGAGCTCAGTGATGTCTGCCTACTGTGATGTTTTTACTGAGCTCAGTGATACCAGCTCACTGTGAGGGTTTTACTGAGCTCAGTGATGTCTACTCACTGTGAGGGTTTTACTGAGCTCAGTGATACCTGCTCACTGTGAGGGTTTTACTGTGCTCAGTGATACCTGCTCACTGTGAGGGTTTTACTGAGCTCAGTGATACATGCTCACTGCGAGTCTTTTACAGAGCTGAGTGATACCTGCTCACTTTCAGGGTTTTACTGAGCTCAGTGATGTCTGCTCACTGTGAGGGTTTTAATGATCTCAGTGATGTCCGCTCACTGTGAGTGTTTTACTGAGCTCACTGATACCTGCTCACTGTGACGGTTTAACTGATCTCAGTGATACCTGCTCACTGTGAGGGTTTTACTGATCTCAGTGATACCTGCTCACTGTGAGGGTTTTAATGAGCTCAGTGTACCTGCTCACTGTGAGGGTTTTACTGAGCTCAGTGATACCTGCTGACTGTGAGGGTTTTACTGAGCTCAGTGATACCTGCTCACTGTGAGGGTTTTACTGAGCTCAGTGATACCTGCTCACTTTGAGGATTTTACTGAGCTCAGTGATACCTGCTCACTGTGATGGTTTTACTGAGCTCAGTGATACCTGCTCACTGTGAGGCGTTTACTGAGTTCACTGATACCTGCTCACTGTGAGGGTTTTACTGAGCTCAGTGATACCTGCTCACTGTGAGGGTTTTACTGAGCTGAGTGATACCAGCTCAATGTGAGGGTTTTACTGAGCTCAGTGATTCCAGCTCAATGTGAGGATTTTACTTAGCACAGTGATACCTGCTCACTGTGAGGGTTTTGCTGAGCTCAGTGATAACTGCTCACTCTGAAGCTTTTACTGAGCTCAGTGATGTCTGATCACTCTGAATGTTTTACTGAGCTCAGTGATGTCTCCTCACTGTGCGGATTTTACTGATCTCAGTGATGTCTGCTCACTGTGAGTGTTTTACTGAGCTCAGTGATACCTGCTCACTGTGAGGGTTTTACTGATCTCAGTGATACCAGCTCACTGTGAGGATTTTACTGATCTCAGTGATGTCTCCTCACTGTGAGGGTTTTACTGATCTCAGTGATGTCTGCTTACAGTGAGGGTTTTACTGATCTCAGTGATGTCTGCTCACTGTGAGTGTTTTACTGAGTTCAGTGATACCTGCTCACTGTTTAGGTTTTACTGAGCTCAGTGATGTCTGCTCGCTCTGAGGGTTCTACTGAGCTCAGTGATGTCTGCTCACTGTGTGGGTTTTACTGATCTCAGTGATGTCTGCTCACTGTGAGGATTTTAATGAGCTCAGTGATACCTGCTCACTGTGAGGGTTTTACTGAAATCAGTGATCCCTTCCTACTGTGAGGGTTTTACTGAGCTCAGAGATACCTGCTCAATGTGAGGGTTTTACTGATCTCAGTGATTCCTGCTCACTGTGAGGTTTTTACTGAGCTCAGTGATTCCTGCTCACTGTGAGGGTTTTACAGAGCTCAGTGATGTCTGCTCACTGTGAGGGTTTTACAGACCTCAGTGATACCTGCTCACTGTGAGGGTTTTACTGAGCTCAGTGATGTCTGCTCACTGTGAGGTTTTTACTGAGCTCAGTGATGTCCGCTCACTGTGTGGGTTTTAATGAGCTCAGTGATACCTGCTCACTGTGAGGGTTTTACTGATCTCAGTGATACCTGCTCACTGTGTGGGTTTTACTGAGCTCAGTGATACCTGCTCACTGTGAGGGTTTTACTGAGCTCAGTGATGTCTGCCTACTGTGATGTTTTTACTGAGCTCAGTGATACCAGCTCACTGTGAGGGTTTTACTGAGCTCAGTGATGTCTACTCACTGTGTGGGTTTTACTGAGCTCAGTGATACCTGCTCACTGTGAGGGTTTTACTGAGCTCACTGATACCTGCTCACTGTGACGGTTTAACTGATCTCAGTGATACCTGCTCACTGTGAGGGTTTTACTGATCTCAGTGATACCTGCTCACTGTGAGGGTTTTAATGAGCTCAGTGTACCTGCTCACTGTGAGGGTTTTACTGAGCTCAGTGATACCTGCTGACTGTGAGGGTTTTACTGAGCTCAGTGATACCTGCTCACTGTGAGGGTTTTACTGAGCTCAGTGATACCTGCTCACTTTGAGGGTTTTACTGAGCTCAGTGATACCTGCTCACTGTGATGGTTTTCCTGAGCTCAGTGATACCTGCTCACTGTGAGGCGTTTACTGAGCTCACTGATACCTGCTCACTGTGAGGGTTTTACTGACCTCAGTGATACCTGCTCACTGTGAGGTTTTTATTGAGTTCAGTGATACCTGCTCAGTCAGGATTTTACTGAGCTCAGTGATACCTGCTCACTGTGAGGGTTTTACTGAGCTCAGTGATACCTGCTCACTGTCAGGGTTTTACTGAGCTCAGTGATACCTGCTCACTGTGAGGGTTTTTCTGAGCTCTGTGATACCTGCTCACTGTGAGGGCTTTACTGAGCTCTGTGATACCTGCTCAGTGTGAGGGTTTACTGATCTCAGTGATACCTGCTCACTGTGAGGGTTTTACTGAGCTCTGTGATACCTGCTCACTGTGAGGGCTTTACTGAGCTCTGTGATACCTGCTCACTGTGAGGGTTTTACTGAGCTCAGTGATACCTGCTCACTGTGAGGGTTTTACTGAGCTCAGTGATGTCTGCTCACTGTGAGGGTTTAACTGAGCTTAGTGATGTCTGCTCACTGTGATGGTTTTACTGATCAAAGTGATGTCTGCACTCTGTGAGGCTGTTATTGATCTCAGTGACACCTGCTCACTCTGAGGCTTTTACTGAGCTCAGTGATGTCTGCTCACTGTGAGGGTTTTACTGAGCTCAGTGATACCTGCTCACTGTGAGGGTTTTACTGAGCTCAGTGATACCTGCTCACTGTGAGGGTTTTACTGAGCTCTGTGATACCTGCTCACTGTGAGGGCTTTACTGAGCTCTGTGATACCTGCTCAGTGTGAGGGTTTACTGATCTCAGTGATACCTGCTCACTGTGAGGGTTTTACTGAGCTTAGTGCTACCTGCTCACTGTGAGGGTTTTACTGAGCTCAGTGATACCTGCTCACTGTGAGGGTTTTACTGAGCTCAGTGATACCTGCTCACTGTGTGGATTTTACTGAGCTGAGTGATACCTGCTCTCTGTGAGGGTTTTACTGAGCTCAGTGATACCTGCTCACTGTGTGGGTTTTACTGAGCTCAGTGATACCTGCTCACTGTGAGGGTTTTACTGAGCTCATTGATACCTGCTCTCTGTGAGGGTTTTACTGAGCTCAGTGATACCTGCTCACTGTGAGGGTTTTACTGAGGTCAGTGATACCTGCTCACTGTGAGGGTTTTACTGAGCTCAGTGATGTCTGCTCACTGTGAGGGTTTTACTGAGCTCCGTGATACCTGCTCACTGTGAGGGTTTTACTGAGCTCGCTGATACCTGCTCACTGTGAGGGTTTTACTGAGCTCAGTGATAACTGCTCACTGTGAGGTATTTACTGAGCTCAGTGTTACCTGCTCACTGTGAGGGTTTTACTGAGCTCAGTGATGTCTGCTCACTCTGAGGGTTTCACTGAGCTCAGTGTTACCTGCTCACTGTGAGGGTTTTACTGATCTCAGTGTTACCTGCTCACTGTGAGGGTTTTACTGATCTCAGTGATGACTGCTCACTTTGAGGGTTTTACTGATCTCAGTGATACCTGCTCACTGTGAGGGTATTACTGAACTCAGTGATGTCTGCTCACTGTGAGGGTTTTACTGAGCTCTGTGATACCTGCTCACTGTGAGGGTTTTACTGAGCTCTGTGATACCTGCTCACTGTGAGGGTTTTACTGAGCTCAGTGATACCTGCTCACTGTGAGGGTTTTACTGAGCTCAGTGACACCTGCTCACTGTGAGGGTTTTACTGTGCTAAGTGATGCCTGCTCTCTGTGAGGGTTTTACTGATCTCAGTAATGTCTGCTCACTGTGAGGGTTTTACTTAGCTCAGTGATACCTGCTTACCGTGAGGGTTTTACCGAGCTCAGTGATACCTGATCACTGTTAGGGTTTTACTGAGCTCAGTGATGTCTGCTCACTGTGAGATTTTTACTGAGCTCAGTGATACCTGCTCACTGTGAGGGTTTTACTGATCTCAGAGATACCTGCTCACTGTGAGGGTTTTACTGAGCTCAGTGATACCTGCTCACTGTGAGGGTTTTACTGAGCTCAGTGATACCTGCTCACTGTGAGGGTTTTACAGAGCTCGGTGATACCTGCCCTCTGTGAGGGTGTTACTGAGCTCAGTGATACCTGCTCACTGTGAGGCTTTTACTGATCTCAGTGATGTCTGCTCACTGTGAGGGTTTTACTGAGCTCAGTGATACCTGCTCACTGTGAGGGTTTAACTGAGCTCACTGATGTCTGCTCACTGTGAGGGTTTTACTGAGCTCAGTGATACCTGCTCACTGTGAGGCTTTTACTGATCTCAGTGATGTCTGCTCACTGTGAGGGTTTTACTGAGCTCACTGATTCCTGCTCAATGTGACGGTTTTACTGAGCTCAGTGATGCCTGCTCACTGTGAGGGTTTTACTGATCTCATTGATGTATGCTCACTGTCAGGGTTTTACTGATCTCACTGATACCTGCTCACTGTGAGGGTTTTACTGAGCTCAGTGATTCCTGCTCACTGTGAGGGTTTTACTGAGCTCACTGATACCTGCTCACTGTGAGGGTTTTACTGATCTCAGTGATGTCTGCTCACTGTGAGGTTTTTACTGAGCTCACTGATACCTGCTCACTGTGACGGTTTTACTGAGCTCAGTGATGCCTGCTCACTGTGAGGGTTTTACTGAGCTCAGTGATACCTGCTCACTGTGAGGGTTTTACTGAGCTCAGTGATGCCTGCTCACGGTGAGGGTTTTAATGAGCTCAGTGATGTCTGCTCAATATGAGATTTTTACAGAGCTCAGTGATACCTGCTCACTGTGATGCTTTTAGTGAGCTCAGTGATGTCTGCTCACTGTGAGGCTGTTATTGATGTCAGTGATACCTGCTCACTGTGAGGGTTTTACTGAGCTCAGTCATGTCTGCTCACTGTGAGGGTTTTACTGAGCTCAGTGATACCTGCTCACTGTGAGGGTTTTACTGAGCTCAGTGATGTCTGCTCTCTGTGAGGGTTTTACTGAGCTAAGTGATACCTGCTCACTTTCAGGGTATTACTGAGCTCAGTAATGTCTGCTCACTGTGAGGGTTTTACTGAGCTCAGTGATACCTGCTTACTGTGAGGGTTTTACCGAGCTCAGTGATACCTGCTCACTGTGAGGGTTTTACTGAGCTCAGTGATACCTGCTCACTGTGTGGGTTTTAATCAGCTCAGTGATACCTGCTCACTGTGAGGGTTTTACTGAGCTCAGTGATACCTGCTCACTGTGTGGGTTTTACTGAGCTCAGTGATACCTGCTCACTGTGAGGGTTTTACTGAGCTCAGTGATACCTGCTCACTGTGAGGGTTTTACTGAGCTTAGTGATACCTGCTCACTTTCAGGGTTTTACTGAGCTCAGTGATACCTGCTCACTGTGAGGGTTTTACTGAGCTCAGTGATACCTGCTCACTGTGAGGGTTTTACTGAGGTCAGTGATACCTGCTCACTGTGAGGGTTTTACTGTGCTCAGTGATACCTGCTCATTATGAGGGTTTTACTGAGCACAGTGATGTCTGCTCACTGTGTATGTTTTACTGAGCTCAGTGATGTCTGCTCACTGTGAGGGTTTTACTGAGCTCAGTGATGTCTGCTCACTGTGAGGGTTTTACTGAGCTCAGTGATCTCTGCTCAATGTGAGGGTTTAACTGAGCTCAGTGATACCTGCTCACTGTGAGGGTTTTACTGAGCTCAGTGATACCTGCTCACTGTGAGGGTTTTACTGAGCTTAGTGATACCTGCTCACTTTCAGGGTTTTACTGAGCTCAGTGATACCTGCTCACTGTGAGGGTTTTACTGAGCTCAGTGATACCTGCTCACTGTGAGGGTTTTACTGAGGTCAGTGATACCTGCTCACTGTGAGGGTTTTACTGTGCTCAGTGATACCTGCTCATTATGAGGGTTTTACTGAGCACAGTGATGTCTGCTCACTGTGTATGTTTTACTGAGCTCAGTGATGTCTGCTCACTGTGAGGGTTTTACTGAGCTCAGTGATGTCTGCTCACTGTGAGGTTTTTACTGAGCTCAGTGTTACCTGCTCACTGTGAGGGTTTTACTGAGCTCAGTGATGTCTGCTCACTGTGAGGGTTTCACTGAGCTCAGTGTTACCTGCTCACTGTGAGGGTTTTACTGATCTCAGTGTTACCTGCTCACTGTGAGGGTTTTACTGATCTCAGTGATGACTGCTCACTGTGAGGGTTTTACTGAGCTCAGTGATGTCTGCTCACTGTGTGGATTTTACTGAGCTCAGTGATACCTGCTCACTGAGAGGGTTTTACTGAGCTCAGTGATACCTGCACACTGTGAGTGTTTTACTGAGCTGAGTGATACCTGCTCACTGTGAGAGTTTTACTGAGCTCAGTGTAACCTGCTCACTGTGAGTGTTTTACTGAACTCAGTGATGTCTGCTCACTGTGAGGGTTTTACTGAGCTCAGTGATACCTGCTCACTGTGAGGGTTTTACTGAGCTCAGAGATACCTGCTCACTGTGAGGGTTTTACTGAGCTGACTGATACCTGCTCACTGTGAGGGTTTTACTGAGCTCAGTGATACCTGCTCACTGTGAGGGTTTTACTGATCTCAGTGATGTCTGCTCACTGTGAGGGTTTTACTGAGCTCACTGATACCTGCTCACTGAGACGGTTTTACTGAGATCAGTGATGCCTGCTCACAGTGATAGTTTTACTGAGCTCAGTGATACCTGCTCACTGTGAGTGTTTTACTGAGCTCAGTGATACCTGCTCACTGTGAGGGTTTTACTGAGCGCAGTGATGTCTGTTCACTGTGAGGGTTTTACTGAGATCAGTGATACCTGCTCAATGTGAGGGTTTTACTGAGCTCAGTGATACCTGCTCACTGTGAGGGTTTTACTGAACTCAGTGATGTCTGCTCACTGTGAGGGTTTTACTGAGCTCTGTGATACCTGCTCACTGTGAGGGTTTTACTGAGCTCAGTAATACCTGCTCACTGTGAGGGTTTAAGTGAGCTTAGTGATACCTGCTCACTGTGAGGGTTTTACTGAAATCAGTGATCCCTTCCCACTGTGAGGGTTTTACTGAGCTCAGAGATACCTGCTCAATGTGAGGGTTTTACTGAGCTCAGTGATACCTGCTCACTGTGAGGGTTTTACTGAGCTCAGTGAAGTCTGCTCACTGTGAGGGTTTTACTGAGCTCAGTGATGTCTGCTCACTGTGAGGTTTTTACTGAGCTCAGTGATTCCTGCTCACTGTGAGGGTTTTACAGAGCTCAGTGATGTCTGCTCACTGTGAGGGTTTTACAGACCTCAGTAATACCTGCTCACTGTGAGGGTTTTACTGAGCTCAGTGATGTCTGCTCACTGTGAGGTTTTTACTGAGCTCAGTGATACCTGCTCACTGTGAGGGTTTTAATGAGCTCAGTGATACCTGCTCACTGTGAGGGTTTTACTGATCTCAGTGATGTCTGCTCACTGTGAGTTTTTTACTGAGCTCAGTGATGTCCGCTCACTGTGTGGGTTTTACTGAGCTCAGTGATGACTGCTCACTGTGTGGGTTTTACTGAGCTCAGTGATGCCTGCTCACTGTGAGGGTTTTACTGATCTCAGTGATGTCTGCTCACTGTCAGGGTTTTACTGATCTCACTGATACCTGCTCACTGTGACGGTTTTTCTGAGCTCAGTGATGCCTTTACTCTGTGAGGGTTTTACTGAGCTCAGTGATTCCTGCTCACTGTGAGGGTTTTACTGAGCTCACTGATACCTGCTCACTGTGAGGGTTTTACTGATCTCAGTGATGTCTGCTCACTGTGAGGTTTTTACTGAGCTCACTGATACCTGCTCACTGTGACGGTTTTACTGAGCTCAGTGATGCCTGCTCACTGTGAGGGTTTTACTGAGCTCAGTGATACCTGCTCACTGTGAGGGTTTTACTGAGCTCAGTGATGTCTGCTCACTGTGAGGGTTTTACTGAGCTCACTGATACCTGCTCACTGTGAGGGTTTTACTGAGCTCAGTGATGTCTGCTCACGGTGAGGGTTTTAATGAGCTCAGTGATGTCTGCTCAATATGAGATTTTTACAGAGCTCAGTGATACCTGCTCACTGTGATGCTTTTACTGAGCTCAGTGATATCTGCTCACTGTGAGGCTGTTATTGATGTCAGTGATACCTGCTCACTGTGAGGGTTTTACTGAGCTCAGTCATGTCTGCTCACTGTGAGGGTTTTACTGAGCTCAGTAATGTCTGCTCACTGCGAGGGTTTCACTGAGCTCAGTGATACCTGCTCACTGTGAGGGTTTTACTGTGCTCAGTGATGCCTGCTCTCTGTGAGGGTTTTACTGAGCTGAGTGATACCTGCTCACTTTCAGGGTATTACTGAGCTCAGTGATACCTGCTCACTGTGAGTGTTTTACTGTTCTCAGTAATGTCTGCTCACTGTGAGGGTTTTACTGAGCTCAGTGATACCTGCTTACTGTGAGGGTTTTACCGAACTCAGTGATACCTGCTCACTGTGAGGGTTTTACTGAACTCAGTGAAGTCTGCTCACTGTGTGGGATTTAATCAGCTCAGTGATACCTGCTCACTGTGAGGGTTTTACTGAGCTCAGTGATACCTGCTCACTGTGTGGATTTTACTGAGCTGAGTGATACCTGCTCACTGTGTGGGTTTTACTGAGCTCAGTGATACCTGCTCACTGTGAGGGTTTTACTGAGCTCATTGATACCTGCTCACTGTGAGGGTTTTACTGAGCTCAGTGATACCTGCTCACTTTCAGGGTTTTACTGAGCTCAGTGATACCTGCTCACTTTCAGGGTTTTACTGAGCTCATTGATACCTGCTCACTGTGAGGGTTTTACTGAACTCAGTGATGCCTGCTCACTGTGAGGGTTTTACTGAGCTCTGTGATACCTGCTCATTATGAGGGTTTTACTGAGCTCAGTGATAACTGCTCACTGTGAGTGTTTTACTGAGCTCAGTGATGTCTGCTCACTGTGTATGTTTGACTGAGCTCAGTGATGTCTGCTCACTGTGAGGGTTTTACTGAGCTCAGTGATGTCTGCTCACTGTGAGGGTTTTACTGAGCTCAGTGATGTCTGCTCAATGTGAGGGTTTAACTGAGCTCAGTGATACCTGCTCACTGTGAGGGTTTTACTGAGCTCAGTGATACCTGCTCACTGTGAGGGTTTTACTGAGCTCAGTGATGTCTGCTCACTCTGAGGGTTTCACTGAGCTCAGTGTTACCTGCTCACTGTGAGGGTTTTACTGATCTCAGTGATGACTGCTCACTTTGAGGGTTTTACTGATCTCAGTGATACCTGCTCAGTGTGAGGGTTTTACTGAGCTCAGTGATGTCTGCTCACTGTGAGGGTTTTACTGAGCTGAGTGATACCTGCTCACTGTGAGGGTTTTACTGAGCTCAGTGATGTCTGCTCACTGTGAGGGTTTTACTGAGCTCAGTGTTACCTGCTCACTGTGAGGGTTTTACTGATCTCAGTGATACCTGCTCACTGTGAGGGTTTTACTGAGCTCAGTGATACCTGCTCACTGTGAGGGTTTTACTGATCTCAGTGATACCTGCTCACTGTGAGGGTTTTACTGAGCTCAGTGATACCTGCTCACTGTGAGGGTTTTACTGAGCTGAGTGATACCTGCTCACTTTCAGGGTTTTACTGAGCTCAGTGATGTCTGCTCACTGTGAGGGTTTTACTGAGCTCAGTGATACCTGCTCACTGTGAGGGTTTTACTGAGCTCAGTAATACCTGCTCACTGTGAGGGTTTTAGTGAGCTTAGTGATACCTGCTCACTGTGAGGGTTTTACTGAAATCAGTGATCCCTTCCCACTGTGAGGGTTTTACTGAGCTCAGAGATACCTGCTCAATGTGAGGGTTTTACTGATCTCAGTGATGTCTGCTCACCTTGAGTGTTTTACTGAGCTCAGTGATGTCCGCTCACTGTGTGGGTTTTAATGAGCTCAGTGATAACTGCTCACTGTGAGGGTTTTACTGAGCTCAGTGATGTCTGCTCACTGTGAGGTTTTTACTGAGCTCAGTGATTCCTGCTCACTGTGAGGGTTTTACAGAGCTCAGTGATGTCTGCTCACTGTGAGGGTTTTACAGACCTCAGTAATACCTGCTCACTGTGAGGGTTTTACTGAGCTCAGTGATGTCTGCTCACTGTGAGGTTTTTACTGAGCTCAGTGATGTCCGCTCACTGTGTGGGTTTTAATGAGCTGAGTGATACCTGCTCACTGTGAGGGTTTTACTGATCTCAGTGATGTCTGCTCACTGTGATGTTTTTACTGAGCTCAGTGATGTCCGCTCACTGTGTGGGTTTTACTGAGCTCAGTGATGACTGCTCACTGTGTGGGTTTTACTGAGCTCAGTGATACCTGCTCACTGTGAGGGTTTTACTGAAATCAGTGATACCTGCTCTCTGTGTGGTTTTTACTGCGCTCAGTGATGTCTGCTCACTGTCAGGGTTTTACTGCGCGCAGTGATACCTGCTCACTGTGAGGTTTTTACTGAGCTCGGTGATGTCTGCTCACTGTGAGGGTTTTAATGATCTCAGTGATGTCTGCTCACTGTGAGGGTTTTACTGAGCTCACTGATACCTGCTCACTGTGACGGTTTAACTGATCTCAGTGATACCTGCTCACTGTGAGGTTTCTACTGATCTCAGTGATACCTGCTCACTGTGAGGGTTTTACTGAGCTCAGTGATACCTGCTCACTGTGAGGGTTTTACTGAGCTCAGTGATACCTGCTCACTGTGTGGGTTTTACTGAGCTCAGTGATACCTGCTCTTTTTGAGGGTTTTACTGACCTCAGTGATACCTGCTCACTGTGAGGGTTTTAATGAGCTCAGTGTACCTGCTCACTGTGAGGGTTTTACTGAGCTCAGTGATACCTGCTCACTGTGAGGGTTTTACTGAGCTCAGTGATACCTGCTCACTGTGAGGGTTTTACTGGGCTCAGTGATACCTGCTCACTGTGAGGGTTTTACTGAGCTCAGTGATACCTGCTCATTGTGAGGGTTTTACTGAGCTCAGTGATACCTGCTCACTGTGAGGCGTTTACTGAGCTCACTGATACCTGCTCACTGTGAGGGTTTTACTGAGCTCAGTGATACCTGCTCACTGTGAGAGTTTGACTGACCTCAGTGATACCTGCTCACTGTGAGGGTTTTACTGAGCTCAGTGATACCTGCTCACTGTGAGGGTTTTACTGAGCTCAGTGATGTCTGCTCACTGTGACGGTTTTACTGATCTCAGTGATGTCTGCTCACTGTGAGGGTTTTACTTATCTCAGTGATTTCTGCTCACTGTGAGGGTTTTACTGAGCTCAGTGATGTCTGCTCACTGTCAGGGTTTTACTGAGGTCAGTGATACCTGCTCACTGTGAGGGTTTTACTGAGCTCTGTGATACCTGCTCACTGTGAGGGCTTTACTGAGCTCTGTGATACCTGCACAGTGTGTGGGTTTACTGATCTCAGTGATACCTGCTCACTGTGAGGGTTTTACTGAGCTCTGTGATACCTGCTCACTGTGAGGGCTTTACTGAGCTCTGTGATACCTGCTCAATGTGAGGGTTTTACTGAGCTCAGTGATGTCTGCTCACTGTGAGGGTATAACAGAGCTCAGTGATACCTGCTCACTGTGAGGGTTTTACTGAGCTTAGTGATGTCTGCTCACTGTGATGGTTTTACTGATCTCAGTGATGTCTGCTCTCTGTGAGGCTGTTATTGATCTCAGTGACACCTGCTCACTCTGAGGGTTTTACTGAGCTCAGTGATGTCTGCTCACTGTGAGGGTTTTACTGAGCTCAGTGATACCTGCTCACTGCGAGGGTTTTACTGAGCTCTGTGATACCTGCTCACTGTGAGGGCTTTACTGAGCTCTGTGATACCTGCTCACTGTGAGGGTTTACTGATCTCAGTGATGTCTGCTCACTGTGAGGGTTTTACTGATCTCAGTGATGTCTGCTCACTCTGAGGGTTTTACTGATCTCAGTGATGTCTGCTCACTGTGAGGGTTTTAGTGAGCTCAGTGATACCTGCTCACTGTGAGGGTTTTACTGAGCTCAGTGATACCTGCTCACTGTGAGGGTTTTACTGAGCTCAGTGATACCTGCTCACTGTGAGGGTTTTACTGAGCTCAGTGATACCTGCTCACTGTGAGGGTTTTACTGATCTCAGTGATGTCTGCTCACTGTGAGGGTTTTACTGAGCTCAGTGATGCCTGCTCAGTGTGAGGGTTTAACTGAGCACGGTGATGCCTGCTCACTGTGAGGGTATTACTGAGCTCAGTGATGTCTGCTCACTAGGAGGGTTTTACTGAACTTAGTGATACCTGCTCACTGTGAGGGTTTTACTGAGCTCAGTGATACCTGCTCACTGTGAGGGTTTAACTGAGCTCGTTGAAGCCTGCTCACTGTGAGAGTTTTACTGAGCTCAGTGACACCTGCTCACTGTGAGGGTTTTACTGATCTCAGTGATGTCTGCTCACTGTGAGGGTTTTACTGAGCTCAGTGATACCTGCTCACTGTGAGAGTTTTACTGAACTCAGTGATACCTGCTCACTGTGAGGGTTTTATTGAGCTCAGTGATACCTGCTCACTGTCAGGGTTTTACTGACCTCAGTGATACCAGCTCAATGTGAGGGTTTTACTGAGCTCAGTGATACCTGCTCACAGTGAGGGTTTTATTGAGCTCAGTGATGTCTGCTCACTGTGAGGGTTTTACTGAGCTCAGTGATACCTGCTCACTGTGAGGGTTTAACTGTGCTCAGTTAAGTCTGCTCACTGTGAGGGTTTTACTGAGCACAGTGATGTCTGCTCACTGGGAGGGTTTTACTGAACTCATTGATACCTGCTCAATGTGAGGGTTTTACTGAACTCAGTCATGTCTGCTCACTGTGAGGGTTTTACTGAGCTCAGTGATGTCTGCTCACTGTGAGGGTTTTACTGAGCTCAGTGATGTCTGCTCACTGTGAGGGTTTTACTGAGCTCAGTGATGTCGGCTCTCTGTGAGTGTTTTACAGAGCTGAGTGATACCTGCTTACATTCAGTGTTTTACTGAGCTCAGTGACACCTGCTCACTGTGAGGGTTTTACTGAGCTCACTGATACCTGCTCACTGTGAGGGTTTTACTGAGCTTAGTGCTACCTGCTCACTGTGAGGGTTTTACTGAGCTCAGTGATACCTGCTCACTGTGAGGGTTTTACTGAGCTCAGTGATACCTGCTCACTGTGAGGGTTTTACTGAGCTCAGTGATTACCTGCTCACTGTGAGAGTTTTACTGAGCTCAGTGATATCTGCTCACTATGAGGGTTTTACGGAGATCAGTGATACCTGCTCACTGTGACAGTTTTACTGAGCTCAGTGATACCAGCTCAATGTGAGGGTTTTACTGAGCTCAGTGATACCTGCTCACTGTGAGGGTTTTACTGAGCTCAGTGATGTCTGCTCACTGTGAGGGTTTAACTGATCTCAGTGATGTCTGCTCACTGTGAGGGTTTTACTGAGCTCAGTGATACCAGCTCAATGTGAGGGTTTTACTGAGCTCAGTGATACCTGCTCACTGTGAGGGTTTTACTGAGCTCAGTGATACCTGCTCACTGTGAGGGTTTTACTGATCTCAGTAATGTCTGCTCACTGTGAGGGTTTTACTGAGCGCAGTGACACCTGCTCACTGTGAGGGTTTTACTGAGCTCAGTGATACCTGCTTACCGTGAGGGTTTTACCGAGCTAGTGATACCTGATCACTGTTAGGGTTTTACTGAGCTCAGTGATACCTGATCACTGTGAGGGTTTTACTGAGCTCAGTGATGTCTGCTCACTGTGAGATTTTTACTGAGCTCAGTGATACCTGCTCTCTGTGAGGATTTTACTGAGTTCAGTGATGCCTGCTCACTGTGAGGGTTTTACTGAGCTGAGTGATTCCTGCACACTTTCAGGGTTTTACTGATCTCAGTGATGCCTCCTAACTTTGAGGGTTTTACTGAGCTCAGTGATACCTGCTCACTGTGAGCGTTTTACTTAGCTCAGTGATGACTGCTCAGTGTGAGGGTTTTACTGAGATCAGTGATACCTGCTCACTGTGAGGGTTTTACTGAGCTCAGTGATGTCTGCTCACTGTGAGATTTTTACTGAGCTCAGTGATACCTGCTCTCTGTGAGGATTTTACTGAGTTCAGTGATGCCTGCTCACTGTGAGGGTTTTACTGAGCTGAGTGATTCCTGCACACTTTCAGGGTTTTACTGATCTCAGTGATGCCTCCTAACTTTGAGGGTTTTACTGAGCTCAGTGATACCTGCTCACTGTGAGCGTTTTACTTAGCTCAGTGATGACTGCTCAGTGTGAGGGTTTTACTGAGATCAGTGATGTCTGCTCACTGTGAGGGTTTTACTGAGCTCAGTGATACCTGCTCTCTGTGAGGTTTTTACTGAGCTCAGTGTTACCTGCTCACTGTGAGGGTTTTACTGAGCTCAGTGATACCTGCTCACTGTGAGGTTTTTACTGAGCTCAGTGTTACCTGCTCACTGTGAGGGTTTTACAGAGCTCGGTGATACCTGCCCTCTGTGAGGGTGTTACTGAGCTCAGTGATACCTGCTCACTGTGAGGGTTTTACTGAACTCACTGATACCTGCTCACTGTGAGGGTTTTACTGATCTCAGTGATGTCTGCTCACTGTGAGGTTGTTACTGAGCTCACTGATACCTGCTCACTGTGACGGTTTTACTGAGCTCAGTGATGCCTGCTCATTGTGAGGGTTTTACTGAGCTCAGTGATACCTGCTCACTGTGAGGGTTTTACTGAGCTCAGTGATGTCTGCTCACTGTGAGGGTTTTACTGAGCTCACTGATACCTGCTCACTGTGAGGGTTTTACTGAGCTCAGTGATGTCTGCTCACGGTGAGGGTTTTAATGAGCTCAGTGATGTCTGCTCAATATGAGATTTTTACAGAGCTCAGTGATACCTGCTCACTGTGATGCTTTTACTGAGCTCAGTGATGTCTGCTCACTGTGTGGCTGTTATTGATGTCAGTGATACCTGCTCACTGTGAGGGTTTTACTGAGCTCAGTCATGTCTGCTCACTGTGAGGGTTTTACTGAGCTCAGTAATGTCTGCTCACTGCGAGGGTTTCACTGAGCTCAGTGATACCTGCTCTCTGTGAAGGTTTTACTGAGCTGAGTGATACCTGCTCACTTTCAGGGTATTACTGAGCTCAGTGATACCTGCTCACTGTGAGTGTTTTACTGTTCTCAGTAATGTCTGCTCACTGTGAGGGTTTTACTGAGCTCAGTGATACCTGCTTACTGTGAGGGTTTTACCGAGCTCAGTGATACCTGCTCACTGTGAGGGTTTTACTGAACTCAGTTAAGTCTGCTCACTGTGAGGGTTTTACTGAGCTCAGTGATGTCTCCTCACTGTGAGGTTTTTAATCAGCTCAGATATACCTGCTCACTGTGAGGGTTTTGCTGAGCTCAGTGATACCTGCTCACTGTGTGGGTTTTACTGAGCTCAGTGATACCTGCTCACTGTGAGGGTTTTACTGAGCTCACTGATACCTGCTCACTGTGACGGTTTAACTGATCTCAGTGATACCTGCTCACTGTGAGGGTTTTACTGATCTCAGTGATACCTGCTCACTGTGAGGGTTTTACTGAGCTCAGTGATACCTGCTCACTGTGAGGGTTTTACTGAGCTCAGTGATACCTGCTCACTGTGTGGGTTTTACTGAGCTCAGTGATGCCTGCTCTTTTTGAGGGTTTTACTGACCTCAGTGATACCTGCTCACTGTGAGGGTTTTAATGAGCTCAGTGTACCTGCTCACTGTGAGGGTTTTACTGAGCTCAGTGATACCTGCTCACTGTGAGGGTTTTACTGAGCTCAGTGATACCTGCTCACTGTGAGGGTTTTACTGAGCTCAGTGATACCTGCTCACTGTGATGGTTTTACTGAGCTCAGTGATACCTGCTCACTGTGAGGGTTTTACTGAGCTCAGTGATACCTGCTCACTGTGAGGGTTTTACTGAGCTCAGTGATACCTGCTCACTGTGTGGGTTTTACTGAGCTCAGTGATACCTGCTCTTTTTGAGGGTTTTACTGACCTCAGTGATACCTGCTCACTGTGAGGGTTTTAATGAGCTCAGTGTACCTGCTCACTGTGAGGGTTTTACTGAGCTCAGTGATACCTGCTCACTGTGAGGGTTTTACTGAGCTCAGTGATACCTGCTCACTGTGAGGGTTTTACTGAGCTCAGTGATACCTGCTCACTGTGAGGGTTTTACTGAGCTCAGTGATACCTGCTCACTGTGATGGTTTTACTGAGCTCAGTGATACCTGCTCACTGTGAGGCGTTTACAGAGCTCACTGATACCTGCTCACTGTGAGGGTTTTACTGAGCTCAGTGATACCTGCTCACTGTGAGAGTTTGACTGACCTCAGTGATACCTGCTCACTGTGAGGTTTTTATTGAGTTCAGTGATACCTGCTCAGTCAGGATTTTACTGAGCTCAGTGATACCTGCTCACTGTGAGGGTTTTACTGAGCTCAGTGATGTCTGCTCACTGTGAGGGTTTTACTGATCTCAGTGATGTCTGCTCACTGTGAGGGTTTTACTTATCTCAGTGATTTCTGCTCACTGTGAGGGTTTTACTGAGCTCAGTGATTTCTGCTCACTGTCAGGGTTTTACTGAGCTCAGTGATACCTGCTCACTGTGAGGGTTTTACTGAGCTCAGTGATACCCTGCTCACTGTGAGGGCTTTACTGAGCTCTGTGATACCTGCTCAGTGTGAGGGTTTACTGATCTCAGTGATTGCTGCTCACTGTGAGGGTTTTACTGAGCTCTGTGATACCTGCTCAGTGTGAGGGTTTACTGATCTCAGTGATACCTGCTCACTGTGAGGGTTTTACTGAGCTCAGTGATGTCTGCTCACTGTGAGGGTATAACAGAGCTCAGTGATACCTGCTCACTGTGAGGGTTTTACTGAGCTTAGTGATGTCTGCTCACTGTGATGGTTTTACTGATCTCAGTGATGTCTGCTCTCTGTGAGGCTGTTATTGATCTCAGTGACACCTGCTCACTCTGAGCGTTTTACTGAGCTCAGTGATGTCTGCTCACTGTGAGGGTTTTACTGAGCTCAGTGATACCTGCTCACTGTGAGGGTTTTACTGAGCTCTGTGTTACCTGCACACTGTGAGGGTTTTACTGAGCTTAGTGCTACCTGCTTACTGTGAGGGTTTTACTGAGCTCAGTGATACCTGCTCACTGGGAGGGTTTTACTGATCTCATTGATACCTGCTCACTGTGAGGGTTTTACTGAGCTTAGTGCTACCTGCTCACTGTGAGGGTTTTACTGAGCTCAGTGATACCTGCTCACTGTGAGGGTTTTACTGAACTCAGTGATACCTGCTCACTGTGAGGGTTTTACTGAACTCAGTGATACCTGCTCACTGTGAGGGTTTAACTGAGCTCGTTGAAGCCTGCTCACTGTGAGGGTTTTACTGAACTCAGTGATACCTGCTCACTGTGAGGGTTTAACTGAGCTCGGTGATGCCTGCTCACTGTGAGGGGTTTACTGAACTCAGTGATGTCTGCTCACTAGGAGGGTTTTACTGAACTTAGTGATACCTGCTCACTGTGAGGGTTTAACTGAGCTCAGTGATACCTGCTCACTGTGAGGGTTTTACTGAGCTCAGTGATACCTGCTCACTGTGAGTGTTTTACTGTTCTCAGTAATGTCTGCTCACTGTGAGGGTTTTACTGAGCTCAGTGATACCTGCTTACTGTGAGGGTTTTACCGAGCTCAGTGATACCTGCTCACTGTGAGGGTTTTACTGAACTCAGTGAAGTCTGCTCACTGTGAGGGTTTTACTGAGCTCAGTGATGTCTCCTCACTGTGAGGTTTTTAATCAGCTCAGTGATACCTGCTCACTGTGAGGGTTTTGCTGAGCTCAGTGATACCTGCTCACTGTGTGGGTTTTACTGAGCTCAGTGATACCTGCTCACTGTGAGGGTTTTACTGAGCTCACTGATACCTGCTCACTGTGACGGTTTAACTGATCTCAGTGATACCTGCTCACTGTGAGGGTTTTACTGATCTCAGTGATACCTGCTCACTGTGAGGGTTTTACTGAGCTCAGTGATACCTGCTCACTGTGTGGGTTTTACTGAGCTCAGTGATGCCTGCGCTTTTTGAGGGTTTTACTGACCTCAGTGATACCTGCTCACTGTGAGGGTTTTAATGAGCTCAGTGTACCTGCTCACTGTGAGGGTTTTACTGAGCTCAGTGATACCTGCTCACTGTGAGGGTTTTACTGAGCTCAGTGATACCTGCTCACTGTGAGGGTTTTA
Source organism: Isurus oxyrinchus (assembly GCA_026770705.1). Lineage (NCBI taxonomy): Eukaryota > Metazoa > Chordata > Chondrichthyes > Lamniformes > Lamnidae > Isurus > Isurus oxyrinchus. Next base: position 337,627 of record JANJGN010000641.1, read on the forward strand.
CTGAGCTCAGTGATACCTGCTCACTGTGATGGTTTTACTGAGCTCAGTGATACCTGCTCACTGTGAGGGTTTTACTGAGCTCAGTGATACCTGCTCACTGTGAGGGTTTTACTGAGCTCAGTGATACCTGCTCACTGTGATGGTTTTACTGAGCTCAGTGATACCTGCTCACTGTGAGGGTTTTACTGAGCTCAGTGATACCTGCTCACTGTGAGGGTTTTACTGAGCTCAGTGATACCTGCTCTTTTTGAGGGTTTTACTGACCTCAGTGATACCTGCTCACTGTGAGGGTTTTAATGAGCTCAGTGTACCTGCTCACTGTGAGGGTTTTACTGAGCTCAGTGATACCTGCTCACTGTGAGGGTTTTACTGAGCTCAGTGATACCTGCTCACTGTGAGGGTTTTACTGAGCTCAGTGATACCTGCTCACTGTGAGGGTTTTACTGAGCTCAGTGATACCTGCTCACTGTGATGGTTTTACTGAGCTCAGTGATACCTGCTCACTGTGAGGCGTTTACAGAGCTCACTGATACCTGCTCACTGTGAGGGTTTTACTGAGCTCAGTGATACCTGCTCACTGTGAGAGTTTGACTGACCTCAGTGATACCTGCTCACTGTGAGGTTTTTATTGAGTTCAGTGATACCTGCTCAGTCAGGATTTTACTGAGCTCAGTGATACCTGCTCACTGTGAGGGTTTTACTGAGCTCAGTGATGTCTGCTCACTGTGAGGGTTTTACTGATCTCAGTGATGTCTGCTCACTGTGAGGGTTTTACTTATCTCAGTGATTTCTGCTCACTGTGAGGGTTTTACTGAGCTCAGTGATGTCTGCTCACTGTCAGGGTTTTACTGAGCTCAGTGATACCTGCTCACTGTGAGGGTTTTACTGAGCTCAGTGATACCCTGCTCACTGTGAGGGCTTTACTGAGCTCTGTGATACCTGCTCAGTGTGAGGGTTTACTGATCTCAGTGATTGCTGCTCACTGTGAGGGTTTTACTGAGCTCTGTGATACCTGCTCAGTGTGAGGGTTTACTGATCTCAGTGATACCTGCTCACTGTGAGGGTTTTACTGAGCTCAGTGATGTCTGCTCACTGTGAGGGTATAACAGAGCTCAGTGATACCTGCTCACTGTGAGGGTTTTACTGAGCTTAGTGATGTCTGCTCACTGTGATGGTTTTACTGATCTCAGTGATGTCTGCTCTCTGTGAGGCTGTTATTGATCTCAGTGACACCTGCTCACTCTGAGCGTTTTACTGAGCTCAGTGATGTCTGCTCACTGTGAGGGTTTTACTGAGCTCAGTGATACCTGCTCACTGTGAGGGTTTTACTGAGCTCTGTGTTACCTGCACACTGTGAGGGTTTTACTGAGCTTAGTGCTACCTGCTTACTGTGAGGGTTTTACTGAGCTCAGTGATACCTGCTCACTGGGAGGGTTTTACTGATCTCACTGATACCTGCTCACTGTGAGGGTTTTACTGAGCTTAGTGCTACCTGCTCACTGTGAGGGTTTTACTGAGCTCAGTGATACCTGCTCACTGTGAGGGTTTTACTGAACTCAGTGATACCTGCTCACTGTGAGGGTTTTACTGAACTCAGTGATACCTGCTCACTGTGAGGGTTTCACTGAGCTCGTTGAAGCCTGCTCACTGTGAGGGTTTTACTGAACTCAGTGATACCTGCTCACTGTGAGGGTTTAACTGAGCTCGGTGATGCCTGCTCACTGTGAGGGGTTTACTGAACTCAGTGATGTCTGCTCACTAGGAGGGTTTTACTGAACTTAGTGATACCTGCTCACTGTGAGGGTTTAACTGAGCTCAGTGATACCTGCTCACTGTGAGGGTTTTACTGAGCTCAGTGATGTCTGCTCACTGTGAGGGTTTTACTGAACTTAGTGATACCTGCTCACTGTGAGGGTTTTACTGAGCTCAGTGATACCTGCTCTCAGTGAGTGTTTTACTGAACTCAGTGATACCTGCTCACTGTGAGGGTTTTACTGAGCTCAGTGATACCTGCTTACTGTGAGGGTTTTACTGAGCTCAGTGATACCTGCTCACTGTGAGGGTTTTACTGAGCTCAGTGATACCTGCTCACTGTGAGGGTTTTACGGAACTCAGTGATACCTGCTCTCAGTGAGTGTTTTACTGAACTCAGTGATATCTGCTCACTGTGAGGGTTTTACTGAGCTCAGTGATACCTGCTCTCAGTGAGTGTTTTACTGAACTCAGTGATACCTGCTCACTGTGAGGGTTTTACTGAGCTCAGTGATACCTGCTCACTGTGAGGGTTTTACTGAGCTCAGTGATGTCTGCTCACTGTGAGGGTTTTACTGAGCTCAGTGATTTCTGCTCACTGTGCGGGTTTTACTGAGCTCAGTGATGTCTGCTCACTGTGAGGGTTTTACTGAGCTCAGTGGTACATGCTCTCTGTGAGTGTTTTACAGAGCTGAGTGATACCTGCTCACTGTGAGTGTTTAACTGAGCTCAGTGATGCCTGCTCACTATGAGGGTTTTACTGTGCTCAGTGATGTCTGCTCACTATGAGGGTTTTACTGTGCTCAGTGATGTCTGCTCACTGTGAGGGTTTGACTGAGCTCACTGATACCTGCTCACTGTGAGTGTTTTACTGAGCTCAGTGATACCTGCTCACTGTGAGGGTTTAACTGAGCTCAGTGATGCCTGCTCACTATGAGGGTTTTACTGTGCTCAGTGATGTCTGCTCACTGTGAGGGTTTGACTGAGCTCACTGATACCTGCTCACTGTGAGGGTTTTACTGATCTCAGTGATGCCTGCTCACTGTGACGGTTTTACTGAGCTCAGTGATGCCTGCTCACTGTGAGGGTTTTACTGAGCTTAGTGCTACCTGCTCACTGTGAGGGTTTTACTGAGCTCAGTGATACCTGCTCACTGTGAGGGTTTTACTGAACTCAGTGATACCTGCTCACTGAGAGGGTTTTACTGAACTCAGTGATACCTGCTCACTGTGAGGGTTTAACTGAGCTCGTTGAAGCCTGCTCACTGTGAGGGTTTTACTGAACTCAGTGATACCTGCTCACTGTGAGGGTTTAACTGAGCTCGGTGATGCCTGCTCACTGTGAGGGGTTTACTGAACTCAGTGATGTCTGCTCACTAGGAGGGTTTTACTGAACTTAGTGATACCTGCTCACTGTGAGGGTTAACTGAGCTCAGTGATACCTGCTCACTGTGAGGGTTTTACTGAGCTCAGTGATGTCTGCTCACTAGGAGGGTTTTACTGAACTTAGTGATACCTGCTCACTGTGAGGGTTTTACTGAGCTCAGCTGATACCTGCTCTCAGTGAGTGTTTTACTGAACTCAGTGATACCTGCTCACTGTGAGGGTTTTACTGAGCTCAGTGATACCTGCTTACTGTGATGGTTTTACTGAGCTCAGTGATACCTGCTCACTGTGAGGGTTTTACTGAACTCAGTGATACCCGCTCACTGTGAGGGTTTTACGGAACTCAGTGATACCTGCTCTCAGTGAGTGTTTTACTGAACTCAGTGATATCTGCTCACTGTGAGGGTTTTACTGAGCTCAGTGATACCTGCTCTCAGTGAGTGTTTTACTGAACTCAGTGATACCTGCTAACTGTGAGGGTTTTACTGAGCTCAGTGATACCTGCTCACTGTGAGGGTTTTACTGAGCTCAGTGATGTCTGCTCACTGTGAGGGTTTTACTGAGCTCAGTGATTTCTGCTCACTGTGCGGGTTTTACTGAGCTCAGTGATGTCTGCTCACTGTGAGGGTTTTACTGAGCTCAGTGGTACATGCTCTCTGTGAGTGTTTTACAGAGCTGAGTGATACCTGCTCACTTTCAGGGTTTTACTAAGCTCAGTGACACCTGCTCACTGTGAGGGTTTAACTGAGCTCGGTGATGCCTGCTCACTATGAGGGTTTTACTGTGCTCAGTGATGTCTGCTCACTGTGAGGGTTTGACTGAGCTCACTGATACCTGCTCACTGTGAGGGTTTTACTGATCTCAGTGATGCCTGCTCACTGTGACGGTTTTACTGAGCTCAGTGATGCCTGCTCACTGTGAGGGTTTTACTGAGCTCAGTGATGTCTGCTCTCTGTGAGGGTTTTACTGAGATCAGTGATACCTGCTCACTGTCAGGGTTTTACTGACCTCAGTGATACCAGCTCAATGTGAGGGTTTTACTGAGCTCAGTGATACCTGCTCACTGTGAGGGTTTTATTGAGCTCAGTGATGTCTGCTCACTGTGAGGGTTTTACTGAGCTCAGTGATACCTGCTCACTGTGAGGGTTTAACTGTGCTCAGTGATGTCTGCTCACTGTGAGGGTTTTACTGAGGTCAGTGATGTCTGCTCACTGTGAGGGTTTTACTGAGCTCAGTGATGTCGGCTCTCTGTGAGTGTTTTACAGAGCTGAGTGATACCTGCTTACTTTCAGTGTTTTACTGAGCTCAGTGACACCTGCTCACTGTGAGGGTTTTACTGAGCTCAGTGATGTCTGCTCACTGTGAGGGTTTTTACTGAGCTCAGTCATGTCTGCTCACTGTGAGGGTTTTACTGAGCTCAGTAATGTCTGCTCACTGCGAGGGTTTCACTGAGCTCAGTGATACCTGCTCACTGTGAGGGTTTTACTGTGCTCAGTGATGCCTGCTCACTGTGAGGGTTTTACTGAGCTCAGTGATGCCTGCTCACTTTCAGGGTATTACTGAGCTCAGTGATACCTGCTCACTGTGAGTGTTTTACTGTTCTCAGTAATGTCTGCTCACTGTGAGGGTTTTACTGAGCTCATTGATACCTGCTCACTGTGAGGGTTTTACTGAGCACAGTGATACCTGCTCACTGTGAGGGTTTTACCGAGCTCAGTGATACCTGCTCACTGTGAGGGTTTTACTGAGCTCAGTGATGTCTGCTCACTGTGAGGGTTTTACTGAGCTCAGTGATACCTGCTCACTGTGAGGGTTTTGCTGAGCTCAGTGATACCTGCTCTCTGTGAGGGTTTTACTGAGCTCAGTGATACCTGCTCACTGTGTGGGTTTTACTGAGCTCAGTGATACCTGCTCACTGTGAGGGTTTTACTGAGCTCAGTGATACCTGCTCACTGTGAGGGTTTTACTGTGCTCAGTGATACCTGCTCACTGTGAGGGTTTTACTGAGCTCAGTGATACCTGCTCACTGTGAGCGTTTTACTGAGCTCAGTGATACCTGCTCACTGTGAGGGTTTTACTGCGCTCAGTGATACCTGCTCACTGTGAGGGTTTTACTGAGCTCAGTGATGTCTGCTCACTGTGAGGGTTTTACTGAGCTCAGTGATGACTGCTCAGTGTGAGTGTTTTACTGAACTCAGTGATGTCTGCTCACTGTGATGGTTTTACTGAGCTCTGTGATACCTGCTCATTATGAGGGTTTTACTGAGCACAGTGATGTCTGCTCACTGTGAAGGTTTTACTGAACTCAGATATACCTGCTCACTGTATGGGTTTTACTGAGCTCAGTGATACCTGCTCACTGTGAGGGTTTTATGGAGCTTAGTGATACCTGCTCACTTTCAGGGTTTTACTGAGCTCAGTGATACCTGCTCACTGTGAGCGTTTTACTGAGCTCAGTGATACCTGCTCACTGTGAGGGTTTTACTGAGCTCAGTGTCACCTGCTCACTGTGAGGGTTTTACTGAGCTCAGTGATACCTGCTCACTGTGAGCGTTTTACTGAGCTCAGTGATACCTGCTCACTGTGAGGGTTTTACTGAGCTCAGTGATTCCTGCTCACTGTGAGGGTTTTACTGAGCTCAGTGATGTCTGCTCACTGTGAGGGTTTTACTGAGCTCAGTGATACCTGCTCACTGTGAGGGTTTTACTGAGCTCAGTGATACCTGCTCACTGTGAGGGTTTTACTGAGCTCAGTGATACCTGCTCACTGTGAGGGTTTTACTGAGCACAGTGATCTCTGCTCACTGTGAGGGTTTTACTGAACTCAGTGATGTCTGCTCACTGTGAGGTTTTACTGAGCTCAGTGATGTCTGCTCACTGTGAGGGTTTTACTGAGCTCAGTGATGTCTGCTCACTGTGAGGGTTTTACTGAGCTCAGTGATACCTGCTCACTGTGAGGTTTTTACTGAGCTCAGTGTTACCTGCTCACTGTGAGGGTTTTACTGAGCTCAGTGATGTCTGCTCACTCTGAGGGTTTCACTGAGCTCAGTGTTACCTGCTCACTGTGAGGGTTTTACTGATCTCAGTGTTAACTGCTCACTGTGAGGGTTTTACTGATCTCAGTGATGACTGCTCACTTTGAGGGTTTTACTGATCTCAGTGATACCTGCTCACTGTGAGGGTTTTACTGAGCTCAGTGATGTCTGCTCACTGTGAGGGTTTTACTGAGCTGAGTGATACCTGCTCACTGTGAGGGTTTTACTGAGCTCAGTGATACCTGCTCACTGTGCGGGTTTTACTGAGCTCAGTGATGTCTGCTCACTGTGTGGGTTTTACTGAGCTCAGTGATACCTGCTCACTGTGAGGGTTTTACTGAGCTCAGTGATACCTGCTCACTGTGAGGGTTTTACTGAGCTCAGTGATGTCTGCTCACTGTGTGGGTTTTACTGAGCTCAGTGATACCTGCTCACTGAAAGGGTTTTACTGAGCTCAGTGATACCTACTCACTGGGAGGTTTGAACTGATCTCAGTGATACCTGCTCACTGTGATGGTTTTACTGAGCTCAGTCATGTCTGCTCACTGTGAGGGTTTTACTGATCTCAGTCATGTCTGCTCACTGTGAGGGTTTTACTGAGCTGAGTTATACCTGCTCACTTTCAGGGTTTAACTGTGTTCAGTGATACCTGCTCACTGTGACGGTTTTTCTGAGCTCAGTGATGCCTGCTCTCTGTGAGGGTTTTACTTAGCTGAGTGATACCTGCTCACTTTCAGGGTTTACTGATCTCAGTGATACCTGCTCACTGTGAGGGTTTTACTGAGCTTAGTGATACCTGCTCACTGTGAGGGTTTTACTGAGCTGAGTGATACCTGCTCACTGTGAGGGTTTTACTGATCTCAGTGATACCTGCTCACTGTGAGGGTTTTACTGAGCTCAGTAATGTCTGCTCACTGTGAGGGTTTTACTGAGATCAGTGATGTCTGCACACTGTGTGGGTTTTACTGAGCTCACTGATACCTGCTCACTGTGAGGGTTTTAATGAGCTCAGTGATGCCTGCTCACTGTGAGGGTTTTACTGATCGCAGTGATACCTGCTCACTGTGAGGGTTTTACTGAGCTCAGTTATGTCTGTTCACTGTGAGGGTTTTACTGAGCTCAGTGATACCTGCTCACTGTGAGGGTTTTAATGAGCTCAGTGATGTCTGCTCACTCTGAGGTTTTTACAGAGCTCAGCGATACCTACTCACTGGGAGGGTTTAACTGAACTCAGTGATACCTGCTTACTGTGAGGGTTTTACTGAGCTCAGTGATACCTGCTCACTG